>CM076584.1:1492320645-1492883081 GCA_034641835.2 Pinus albicaulis
CTGGGCTGAAATATTACCAGAAGCTTTGTGGGCATACAGAACCACTTGGACAAATAGCATGAGACATACACCATATGAGCTAGTATATGGAAAATAGATTCTGTTACCAATTGAATTCCAGACCAAAACTTTCAAAACTGCAGTTCAATTAGGACTAGATCTCTCTAAGGCACATCAACAACGTCTTCTCCAATTATATGAGTTACATGAATTTCGTAGGGATGTTGTTCAGTAGAACATACTAATTCAGCAGCAACGCAAAAGGTAGCATGACAAGTCTATTCAGAAAAAAACAATTCCAGCCAAGTGATTGGGTGCTCCTTTATGATTCTAGATTTAAAATTTTTAAAGGGAAATTCCATACATGTTGGATGGGACCTTATGAAGTGATCTGAGTATTCGAGAATGGAGTAGTAGAAGTTAAAACTATTGATGGACAAAATTCAGTATTCTTGGTAAATGGACACAGATTAAAGAAGTATTTTCAACCACTTGCTAGGAAAGATTTTACACAGCAAGTCTAACAGCAATTCGGGACAGTAGTGGTGAATGGTAATACCAACCTTTTGAAAACATAAATTCTTCTCCTTCTTAAAAAAAAATTAAAATAAAAAAAATTAATAATAATAATAATAAAAAGTAAAGAAAAAATATTTTCATGTAATTATGAAAATCAGTTCGCTAACATGATTGCAGAAGGATCTACCTGAAAACCAGCTTGCTGGCAGGAAGATCAAAAATTTCTAAGAAAAGAGAATGTTGCTTGATCTTTAGATATGCTAGCGACCACCAAGTAAAAGCAGGTTCAACAGAACCAACCTTTATACAATTGGGGTAATTATCATGGATATTTTTATTCAGGTAACACTTAATTCTCACTACAATTATTTTTCTTACACGAGTGCAGGCAGACCTTCCAGAACATTTTATGCCTTTCTTCATATTCCACTTTCATAATATTCCATCAATTTTCTTCTTCAATCCCAAAATTATTAACCTTCTCATATTCTTCTGAATTTACCCTGTCCGTTTTGTAAAAACCCCACTTTACCCTTGAATTTTTTCCCTATCCCACTTCTGTTTATCACCTCTTGTGGTACTATTCCTAGAATCCCTGTAACAAAATTCCTTCCCATTTTGAAAATTCCCTTTTCCCACTTCTTTGTTCCCTCATGAATTCATTGCAGGATCTCGTGCACAAAGAGCAAAAGGATATGCTCTAAAGCATCAAGAAAGGGTGAAGCAAATTTCCAGTATAGGTTGACAAAGCCATGTTGGAAGTCCAGCCTATATTTTACTTAAATTCCGTATTCTCTTTTTAGATAGTATGCTTGCAAGCATGTCATCCTATATAATAAGTGCAAGTAGAATGGTGCCAACAGAAAAGCATAGTTTAAGCGGTGCAAGCATGCACCCTATTAGAAACATAGTACAATTTGTTCTTTTCATAGCATATGTCATAGGAAAGTGGTCATCATGAAAGTCTATAAGAAGTCCTTTCACTTAGTCGATGAGTACTTGTGCTATCATATTAACTAGGAGAAAATTATTTAAAGTACAAGGTGTTTTTAAGTTAAGAATCAGGATCATTTTTTAATGAATGCTAAAGTTTTTTTTGAATTATGAAGGAGTGCAGAAGTATTTAACCGTTCCTTGGATATAATTGCCCCTTTCCGCCATAATCCTAGATGTCCTTCACTCGTAATTATTACCTCACCTAGCCATTAAAACGTCGCTGCAAGTACTAGTTTGGCACGGTCTCAAAGATGTCATGCATCCATGGCTATTTTAGTGGAATGAATGAGTGATAAGATGGAAGGGATGGTGGACGGTTAGATCCCTATCTATAAGCACCAATTTTCCTGGTGTTGCATGTAAATTTTTGACTGTTCATAACCATTAAGCAACGATGCCAGCTATTCAAAGCAAACCTTCATCTCCCAATAGGGTAGAACAGACTGTTGAGTATCGCAATAGTATTGCACTATTGCGAGACTCAGGCTTTCTTCAATTCTTGCAAAATTTTGATGGGCACAGCAGTGAAGTGGCCCTACAGTTTGCCAGAAGTTTCAAAAATGGCCGAGTAAAAATTGGGCCTCTAAAATTTGAGGTTACGGAAGAGTTTATAGCAGCAGCGACGGGCTTGGAAAATACTGGTGAGCAGTGGTTTAAAAATTAGAATCTAGAAAGGAAGCGATGGTAGCGTTTCTTCATCGACACGAAGATAAAAATAGATTGGAAGAAAGGAATTCCACACAGTGCCCTACTGAGACAGTGGCAAGACCTCATTTTTATCCTACAGAAATTCGTAACCTATGACGGAAGGTACTACCTCACTTTTTTGTACCATTTTAGGATGTTGCAGCATTTCGAAGCCTACCAGAATGCCCGGTGGAGGATTGATTTCCTCCATTTTTTGCTTAAGATCTTGGAAAAAATGGCTAAGGGTGTGCGGGACAGATGGTCAGACCAGGGCAACAAGAAGTTATATCACCACTACCTGATAAATATTTTGGTCAAGAAATAATTAGAAGTTAAAGGCATGAACTAGGAGGTGCTATTAAAATAGCTATATAAAAAGATAGCTGCTAGAAAGGAGACAGAGGACCCCACCAGCACAAGCAAGGGTCCGAGTAAGAATGTAAAGGGGAGTCCTTCTTGCCCTAGTGAAAAAAGGAAACGACCTAAAAAATCAACAGAAGAAAGGGCCCCATCTCAAAATAATAAGACTGCTAGTGCACCTGTTGAAGGGACTCCTTCTACAACACCAGTATAGGCACAGACCCTTGAAGAAGACAACCTGTCAGTCCTTGCGGACACAACAAAATTTGTAGAGGTCCAAGATGATACTCTATTGGCCGATTTCATTAAAAGGCCTTGGAAAAATAATGAATAATCTAGTGCAGGCAAAGAACCACAGTCCCCACAGGACGTTGAATCCCCTTCTGCACCTCTGCACCAGTGCAAGAAGAAGATACTGCCCCTATCGAGACAGAAGAAGAAAATTTTCTTGATGTAACCATGAGGGATACTGAGGTCCCTGAGGAAGACACAACCCCTATCAATACAGAAGAGGAAGAAGATTTGGTAACTCTTGCTGCTCGGATATTTGAACTAGAGCTTCAAGTGCAGAACTTAAAACAGCTCATACCTAAAGCATAGGAGGATAAAGAACAGAGTAAAGAAGAATTAACTGCGGAGATCCAGAAAAAGAAAGGAGAAGTTAGAGTTTGGAAGTATCGAGCTACGCGATGTTTCAAGCGACTTAAAAAGGTGACAAAGAAACTAAAGAACATCAGAAAGAAGAAGTCTAAAACATTGAAGGATGATGTCATTATGTCAAAGCAGGATTGAGCTAGAATGCTCAACGTTTTGAAGGTTTTTGCAAAGGTAAAGAGTTATGTGACGACACACAACAACTTAGGGATAGGAGGATGTTAGCCCCCTAATTTTCTCTCTTTTTTTCCATTTTCCCCTTCCTAAATCATAACCATTTACCGTTGTTTTACCTCTTTTACGCACCCTCATCTTGCACCAGTCCAAACACAATGACATATTTCGTATAAACTTTATTTTTAATATTTTTAATTCAAATTATCATTAATTAATTATTTATTACATGATTTCTTACATTTAATGACTCTTTGTAACTTATCGATATCTCCAATGTTTATTTGGTAGTTAGATTACTTACCGTGACCGATGATCCTAGTGCAGGATCGAATCTTGCACCATTGCTAGCACAAAAAATCTTTGTAGCAGATCTGAACCTCCTTTATCACCGCCTCATTTTGAGCAACTTCAGCCACGACAGCAAGATCGATCCAAAGGCAGCCGAGACCGAATCTGTGAAGGATGAAAGCTGGAGATTGGCTACGGCCAGTTTTGCTAACTCTCTAATTTTGAAGGCTGAAAATATAAATTTTTCATTTGGTTATGTAATCAGTTGAATGATTTATTTCGGCCTTTGGCCAAATATATATATAATGTAGATTATAAATAGGACTAAGGGAAGTTTTGATAGCAGAAGAGAACAAAGACACAGCCAAAGAGGCGGTAACAAGTTTATGTATTTTGTTATCACTTGAATCTAGGCTAGATGATGTATTAATGTATGTACTTGCCTCAGTGAATTAATAAAAGGGAGCTCTACCTCATGTTTCACAAATTTTGTTTCTGTATTTGAGCTGATGAATTGATTAAGGTACTAAGAAACGTTTTTATTTAAAAGGGAAACGCGCTGGTTGGCTAGGGCCCAGCCAACCCAGCACGTTTATCACATTTCTTGTTTTCCTATAATTTGTGTTTACAATGTCAAGTGTGATTTAATTTTAAGCACATGCATTCCTGTCTGAGTGAAAGAGGATCTGTTGTGTGAAGTAGATAAACTTCCTTTTCATGCAATTTCCTTTCCTGTACTTGATTTCAGATTGGTTTTCCTTCGCCTGGTCCAAGTAGGAGAAATAACCATGCACTAGTGCATGTTGGTGTGATATCTCATTTTCTGCAATTCTGTTTGATTGGTTTTCCCCAATGATTCCAAGTAGGAGAAATGAACCTGCACTAGAACACGTTGGTGTGATGCAGCAAACCTTCTTAGTCTAATTCCCACAATCTTCTTTCTTTCATTAAATGCTTATGACAGGATAAATGTATATTGATTGCTTCTTTATTCATGCACTCTGTTAAGATCAGAAACATTCACTTTTTATGTGTGAAATTTGATTTAACAGTATAATAGCACTTGCAATAATTAAGCACTCATTTTAAGAATTACATGCTAAGTGCAGGAAGCTCTGATCCGATGCAAGAACTAGTTTCTTGACATGGGATTTGAGTGCTTTAAACCTGGAAAAGCTCAAGCCCTTGCATGAAGTAAAAATCCTTTAGTAAAGACACCATTTATACCTTCTACATAAATCTTTGTTCTTGCACTAGTGCAAGTAGACTGCAATAGTGTAGGACAAATTAGCACAAGAAGGAAATCTCTAAAGGAGTAGGTTTAAGGGCCCATCTGATGAGACTACTAGTGTCTCTACTAAAGAAAAACACACTCTTAGTAGTTAAACAGTAATTAGCTATGGTGATTTCCTTTTATATTTAATTCCCTCTTGCAAATGCATTCTTCCTTGTTCCAGTCTTAGATTATCTTGATGGTTCAAGTTGAGTTTTTCTCTTTTTAATTCGATTCTGCAATATTTCCTTTAAAGAAAGTAGGGATTTATATTAGGAAGATTCATACCATCTCTGGCATTTCCTGTGCTTCATCTCTAAGTTTACGAATCCCCCGGGTTGACAAATTAAGTGTTGAGGAGTTTTCTTATGTAATGTTCCCAACTAGGAAAATGCTACGACAATGAGAATATATAAAGATATTCTAAGTTGGAGCTTCAGCAATTAGAAAACACAATAATGGTGTAGCAGCAACACTCAACTCATATAAATGTGAGAGAAATCCATAGTCTTCCCATTAATAATAGCAGCAACAATGAATACAAGATCTTGAGGAAAATGGTCACTCAAGATAGGCAATGCTCAGCCTCAAGAAGCAAGTACAAAATACATGACAAAACCACTAATACATATGGATAATCAAGCTATGAAAGCGCAGTCTACGAAGGGAAGCTACTGCATAATAGTGTGAATACAAAAATATATAAATATGTGGCTCAAAAAAAATAGGGGGAGCAAGATCTCAACCCCTAGAAACAATAATGCACAATCCCTAGGAGGATTGGCTGCAAATATACAAAATGGAAATTCTACAGAAATGTCGGAGTTGTTGGGTAGTTGCAGTAACTTAGAAATAGAAATGGATGGAGATGGCTCTAGATGATGTCCAAACTGAATGTGCCTCCTCCAATGGATCTTTAGGATGAAGGGTTGATCCCTTCATCAAAGATCTCACCCTCCAACAATCTGAAAGAGCCCCACTGCAAATGCTCCTCTGAAAATAGCACAGTCACTGGATGGAAATATGCTGTAGGGCTAGGGAATGAGTTTTCCTTCATGCCAAAGTCTACAATAAGCTCCGGGATGCCTCCAATATGATATCTCAAAAGAAAGAGGGACTCCTCCTCTGAAAATAGTTGATGAAGGTGGTGTAGTGAACCCTCACTGTAACACCCAGCAACACAACATTACTCTGCTACAAAAATAACGTTTTCTTGATGGAGGATGCTTGGCCTCAAGCCTAGATGTGAGGAAAATCAGAGCAATCCCTCAAGAGACCTCTCAAGAAGGAGAATGAATCCTAAACAGGAATTTCCCCGGAAATTCTTGCTAAACAACAAAGAATGCTCAATTGTCTGAATAGACATTGAGATGAATAATACAAAGCATGAGTAACAATGAGTGCCTTGCCCTCCTTTTAAACAAGTGAAATCCCCTCTCCATGGGTCCCACTCCTCTTAGGGTTTCCTCCACCAAATAACCCTTTCCTCATTCATACTGTGCTACTTCTCTAAATGTGCTCCACCTCTTGGCCCATTGCTATTGACTTGCTCAAACTTGACCTTGTCCACTTGAAAATAATCATGTTCACACATGAGGGTGTGAAAACCAGTTCCAATGATGATCCCCATTCATACTATGAGAGATTTTATTGTGATTATCACTATGCATGGGCCTCCTTACCCATTTATTCTCCTGCTAGGTGAAATCAGCAAAAATTAATGTTCCACATTATTGTCGGAAAATGTGGGAACATTACAGTCCTCCCCTCCCAAAAGTTGCTTGTCCCCAAGAAACTAGAAGGATAGAACTAAAAGCCTCCTCTCAAGGCATGGATTCTAAGATTTGTTGAGGAACATCTTCCTCATGTGGATCCTCCATCCCCAAAGCAATCATCCATGCAAAATGAGTTACCTTCCAACTAGGCAAGTCCTGGAAACTTTCCTCCACCTTTTGCTCCGGTAAAGTAGGTGGGATGAAAATATGCTCATGGTAGACAATGTAGCCTACCCCGTGCTGTCCATCTCTCCACTTATGATAAGTGTAGAGAAAGTGTTGATCCTGGGCTGCAAAATACTTGCCCTCAAGCGGCAAAATGAAGACTAGATCTCCAAGAATCTCTCCTCCAATGCTGCAAATCATGCTGGCCCAAATATCTCCATATATGATGAGTTGGGAGTCATCATCATATGGTATCCCCTCCATCATATGGCTTACCTCATAAAGTTACAAATGTGCTGTTAAGGTAACCATATCATGTCCCATGCTCCCCTTAGAACATGTAGTGCAAAAAGTGTGAGGAATTTATCCCTCAAAGGACACATTCACCCAATGTGTCTCACTCCCAATCATGCTCCCAAGGAAAGCTCTAGCAATATAAATCAAGGGAACCATAAGGAGAATCATGCTGGCTACCATGTGAAGTAAAGGAGAAGGAAAATGGTCCCTCAAGTGTAGCGAACGTAGTTTGACTCTCCACTTCCATAGAAAATAAAATGATGGGTGGCCTCCCCACCATCCTCTTGCTGCCCCAATTTCTTCCCAATCCTGGAGAAGGTGAATGATATAGTGTGAAATGTAAGTATGTTCTCCATGAGAAGTCTCCTCCCCACATCTTCTTAGGGAGTGATCATCCATAATGGCCTTATGTAGACCATCAAATCTAGAAGGAAGGATAATCCTTCTTCGAGAAAATCCCTACACATATATGGTTAAGAGATGCATATATATAAACAAATCATCATGCAAATCAAAAATACTCTCACCATATGTTTTCCTCATATCAATGGAGTGGCTCATAGCTGAGTCTTCCCTCATCCTCAAAGTGAAAAGAGTTGATTGGGCTAACTCCTCCATTTCCTTATGATCCATGGAGTGCCTCCTCAAAGTCTTCAAGTGGTTTCTCCCACAAGAAGGAAGGAAATGTAATGTGGCATTCATGGTTGGCCCATGGTTCCTCCTGAAATGTACAACATGTATAGTAAGGAGAATCATGCTCCCAATGAGCATCCTTAATCTCAAGCCCACTCTCCAATAAAATCTCCCCATAAACATAAAGATATCAGTAATACATGGAAGCATAGTACAATAAGAACAAGTTTCCAAATGACAACCAGAGAGTGAATCATAGTTCCAGCCATGGAACTAGCGTAGTGCATCCCTTTCCTGCATCAAATCAAATAAAATCAAGTGATTTTCCAGCCACTTGTATGTTGCCACAATCATTTTACAAGATAGAAATATGAAAGTACAATTTGGTGCTAATGGTGCACACCAAGAATCATGTGGCTTTCCCCACAAAACACCAATGAGACAGCCAATATCAATGCTAAAAATGGCTTCAAGTACATCATGATACATTATGCAAGAAGGAATAATCCTTCTTGGTACAATATGCTGCTTATATAAAGACAAGAAGTGCAAAACATAAGGTGAAATTGTACATTCTCCATCATGCACTAGAAGACTTGAGCTGAAATGGCTCAACTAAAAATGCTCCCTCACTCTCAATGAGTAGGAAGGTGGCTGTGACATGCTCTCCATCATCATATGAGCTCTGCATCTCTCCATATGCTGGTGTATGTCCTGCTGAATGCCCTCCCAAATGAACTCCTCTACCAAGGCAAGATATGCATTAGAATGCATGGAAAATAATTCCTCATGTGCTGCATGCAACAAATTCTCCTTGAGACTAGAATCTCTAGTCAAGAAGACTCTGCCATGTGAATATATGACCATATCATCCACCATATACTCATCATCTCTATCCATGTCATCTAGAATCATGCATGCACCAAGATCCTTGGAGTATGTTAGCCACCTATAATATTTTGTTATACCAAAAGGTGGCTAAAACTTTTCGGAGCCTCCAAGGAACAAATTTTATCAATAAAATTTGTTGGCTCTCGAAGTATCTATAAGGCCTCCTATATTTTACCTCTGTCCAAATCCTTCACTACTGTTCACATCTCAAAAACCTCTGATATCCTGCAAAAATCCAAAGCCTAATACTACTGTAGCCTCTTTTTCCCCTCCTTTTCTTCCTCACTAACCTCATTTTCTACTCTCCATTTCCCATGAAAATCTCACATTTCCATGTTTTTCCCCTATCCCTTCATAAATTTCATTTCCCAAGGTTAAAAACCCACTTTTTAACCTTATCCGAACTTTAAATTCCTTTGGAAAATCATTGAAAAAACCATGAAAAATACATAATTTTTATGTAAAAGGTTTTTAGCCCCCGTGGGCTAAGCCCCTCCCCCTTTTCGTCCAAAGCCTGAGTGCTAGAACTGCGCGCAAAACAAAAGGGCGCTTATCATTTCATTTTAAGTTTTCCGCCCAAAACATTAAAAAAAAAAACTTTACAAAACATCAAAAATCGGGTTTTATAATGTTTTGATTTATCCACATGTGCAAATTAGTTTTTAACCACAGCCGTCGATCTACTCCGCAGATCGGACGGAGCGGAGCGCTCTCCCGGTGGAACCCCCACTCCCTGCGCTGATTTCTAAATACCGCCTATTTCCATTTCCGCACCGCCTTTCAGGAAAATCCGGTTTTCTCCCGTTGGCCAGCGATTCCATACGCTGGTCGACATGTGTCCTCGTCACTGTTTCAAAACCACCGCGCGACCGAAACATTTCATGCATTAAATTTCGTACCAGAGATGCCTAGCAGAATCCACCTCCGCCGTCCGATCTAACCCCTCCCATCCGACGGTTTTCAATCCCCCGATCTGCTCGACCGTTAACCAACCTGCTCGCCGTTTAGCCAGGCCCCCGCGTGACAGAAAATCAATCTCCGCCGTCAATCTCTGCAGATCAACAACTCACATTTAAACTCCTGATTTTGTTGCCCAGTCAAACTCCCTCCACCGCTGACTTTCCCGATCGCTCCCGACCGTCGATCATAACGCGATCGACGGCTCAGATTGCCCCACTCCTCCGTACAGTCCCCGATGCAGTAAACCAAATACGCAGGATTATATAACGTTTTTTTCATGTTTTTGCAGGTTTGAATGTATTTTCTGTCATTTCCAAAGAAGATTCAGCGACTGAGGGTGACGACCCTCCCTTGCTCGATTCCTCCAAGGAATTCATCCACAGGGTTTGAAATCACATTATATTGGTGTTTTCACAAGCATTGATGCCTTACATACCCTGCGCAACCCTGCACGACAAAAAACCATGAAGATCAATGCAGAGAAAGAGTATCAGACGTTGAAGATAAAAAATGAACCACAACAGCAGATTAGTGGACAGATTTGTGGGGATTAAGGCTAAGACAGTTATCAAACACCTAAATCCCCAGATCTAAAACACAGATTAAAGGAAAATATAAAGTGTTTTATCAGGAAACCCTTCACCACCACAGATGGAAGAAAATTGATTCTTTCCACCAACTAAAGCGCCACCTGTGCCTCGAAGTTTTCCATCAAGAACTGAATTTATTGATCAAAATCAGATATTATGCGTCGAAGCAGCCGAAGAAATTACTTCTGCCATCAAATTTATTAACAGACATCCGTAGAGTAACCCTAATGGTACACCGAGCCTCAAAAGTCAAATGAAGCTCCCACTGAGCTCAAATCATGAGTGCAAATCAGTTAATGCAGTAGAACATCTGTATAATTTCTTCTTTGAGCCCCCAAGGGCCAAGAAAGACATTAATGACTGTATTAATTGGTTTGATATCTTTTATCGGGTCTCACCTCCTCATCCTTCTATAAATACTTCAATAGAAGATGAGTGAGGGGTTGGTTGGTTGCTAATGTAATTGCTGAAGCAGTGTTATGTAATTGAGCTGGAAACTTCCGTTTTTAAATAGTGTTTCACTGGCTCTTGGAGCTCTGCTTGTAACAGATAAGTTAGGTTGTGAAAGAAAGATGAATTAAAACACTGAACTTGAAGATTGTAACCGGTTTGGAGCATCAATACAAGCTGATTTATGGGATCCTGGTCTATGCTGACGGTGATGTTATTCTTATTGTAACTCGTGATTTTGTTTCTGTTTTCATTATGTTTCATTTTCTGCTGTAAAGAACATTTTAAACAGCGTTAGGACCTATTATATACCAGTAACCTTCTCTGGCTGAGAAATCTTTATTTATATGTTTTCTTCTATCTGTGTTATTTGGAAATGATTAATTCAGTTTAGGCATAGGCATGTTGGCGTTCCCTCATCTTATTGCCTCGACTGAATGTTATTTTTAAATGTTACTTTCAAAATATGTTGTGTGAATATGAACTGAGGAAATTAAGGTTAGCCCTGAGTCCCTTTCTTATTTGCTCAACCATTTGATTGTTTCCCTTAGAATGTGTTAAAAGCTGACTAGTTTCAAAGTACTTATCAGATCTTAGGCCATTCTGTGTTATCTCTGTGATTGTCTTGAAAGTAACTAAGTAAAGAAGAGTTAGGAGAGGATTTTTGGTGCGCCTGGCCCGATATCTTCTATTTCAAAGGTTTCCTTTAAGTTTCCCTTTGTTTTTTATGTGTTTTCTATTGGAAGTGTATCAAAGGCTGGCTAGTTTCAAAGTACTTACCAGATCCTACTTTGCTTTCATGTCCTTCTTAAGTGCCTGGTCAAAGGCTGGATAGTTTCAAAGTACTTACCAGATCCTAGGCTGCTCTTTGTTCTGCATCTGTTTATTTTCCCCCTTCTTAATGTATCACTCCATTCCATAAATCAAACCTTAAAGAGATCCTTAGGCATAGATGACTTGCCCCATAGACCACTCTTGCACTTGATTGTTTCAATTAAATCCCCTTATGACTCCATAGCCCAATGGATTGAAAACTGCCACCATCTTTCATCTTGATCGAAGCTTACTCTCGTTGCTTGCAACTTCTCACCTTTGAGCCTATTTGCATATAGATATTTCTGCCTCTAACAGCAATCATGTTCAATCATCCAAACACAAAACCAAACCCTTGGACCTCATAACTAGCCTAATATCATTATTCTAAACTTCAAATACAAATCCATCTTTGTTACATATTGGAGAGATCCCTCTCCAGATTCAGGAGGGCTAGATCCTAGAATCCCAAAGTTGGTTGAAACGATGTTGTTTCTGTAATTCGGACTCTCCCAATCTGGCCATAAAATTTTAGAAACCTAACATTTCTGGCGACTCCACTGGGGATTTACAAACCTAGAAGTTTTTAAGGATAATTATACGATATTCAGAGATTTGGTTCATAGAGTGTTTGCTTTATTAACCAGCTGGAGCCACCTAACATTTCTGGTGACTCTGCTGGGGACACCCTTCCCCTAATCTTATAAAATCTGGTGAGTAAAAAGCAGCCTTTTCAAGCACTACCGAGAAATGGTAATCATGATGAAACTTATTTGAGTCAGTGATAATCTAGGTTAATCCTAGGATTCTGATAAGTCCTCATCTAACCTTGAAAAACTAGTTGGCTTAGCCATAAGAGTAGACTGTCTTTGTCTCACAACCGTAGCTAAGTTTTGAAGCAAAGTTAGAACATTCTTTGAAACCACACAAATAAAAATAGTTCAGAAAATACCAGAAACATTTCAGATTGGTAGTAAAACACTTGCCCTTAAATTTCATTTACCCTTGGATGTGTTTTACCCCATACTCTTAGACAGAGTCTGGAAAGGGCCAGGTAGCCTCTGGATCTCATCCTCTTTGGAGGTGACATATCTGGTGAATGCCCTCCCAGTCAATCTCTGGTTAGAGTGTGTTGCGTTTTTGGATATCCTTGAAAAGGGATGTTTCACAAGCACTTCGGTGGACAGTGTATCTCTTTGAAAATATTCTAAAAACTTTCCATCTGGTGACTCCACAATCCTGAACAGACCTTAAGACTCCACTGGGAAGAACCCTCATAATTATAATATCTTTCGAACTCAGTTAGAGGACTGTAGGATTTAAATTGTGAAAACAGATTAGTCAACCTCTCAAATATTGTCATACTTGGTTGAAGTTTTCCTGTTTATTTGGGTCTAAAAACGTAGCATAGTGGCTCCTAGAAAGATTCAAACTAGAGCCCATCCTGACCCTGATCCACCTGAGATAGTTGACAACCCATAAATTATCCTTAGGAAGCTTCCTAAGATAGAATCCTCAACTATTTTCAGATCTCGCATAAGAGCCAATTCAGTCCCTGAAAATCTTTCAGCTCTATAGAAATCACAAACTGACTTATTGAACCCATTTAGAACTAGGTCATTTGGTGATTTAGATCAGCTAGATTCTGAGACTTCACTTTCATCTCCTGAAACAAGTGAACATCTTGGTAGCAGGGAAACAACACCTCCTGATTTACATTTTCTTCTTAACTTAGGTGTCCCTCATCCAAGATCAGATCAGCAATCTATTGTTGTTCCATCCACTTCTATTCATCTTTCATCCACTGTTCAAACCACTCCACTTCAGCCCACACCCCCTCTTTTCAACCCGCCTCCACCACATATCATGGCAGCATGGTATGCTCCCTTAGTCCTTCCTGTACCATTAGTCAATCTTCCACAGGACTATCAGTCCAAAATTCCATTATATGATGCTAGCAATGCTATGAAAGCATCACAACATGTGGACAAGATGAATGACTACTTTGACAGAAATGAAATTGATGATGATTCTGTCAAACTCAGACTTTTTTCTCAGAGTTTAGGGGGAGAAGTAAGAAAATGGTTTAAATCCCTAGCCCCCCACAGTATCAACAATCTCCAAGGCTTCCATCAAACATTCTTAAACAAATGGGAAGTGAGGAGGAATCCTCTCCAAGTCCTTGCTGACTACAACAATCTTCATAGAAACCCCGGGGAAAGTGTACAAGCTTATTGTACCAGATTTAACAGTGTGTATAATGCACTTTCCCCAGAACTAAAACCTCCACAAGGCTCAGTCTTAAACAAATTTCCTGAAGGGTTTGACGCTGACATGACCTATTCACTCAAAGAGAGAGATTTTGCAACTCTTGAAGACATGCAAAGAGGTGCTCTTTCTGTGGAAGTAAACCTTATGGAGAAGAGGGAAAGAATGAAAGCTGAAAAGAGAGTATCTTTCAGAGAGGAATCATCATCTTCTATGCCAAAATCAAAGATGGAAAGAATGATTGAGGAAATGATGAAGAAAATGAGCATTCTTGAGAGAGAAAAAGCAAGTCAAATTCAAACTGCTCCTCAAAACAGAAACCAAAACCAGAATCAAAATATGAAAAGGAACCAACCTTTAAACAGACCCCGGGAAGATGATCAACATATCACTCCTCCTTTTCATCAAAACTATGTAAGTGAGGTTGAGGAAACTAATGAAATGACAGAGGAAGCTAATATCAACCTATTTGGGGTAGATGATGATGACTTTGAGGTTCATTATGATAGAAAAGAGGGTCTTTACACACCTTATGATGACAAAAGGGATGATAATCAAAATTGTTGTCAAGACATGGAAAATGCCATGACTGAAACTTCAAAGGAATATGAACTCAGAAGTAGATCAAGTCAACAAACCCCCAACAACAAAACCTCTGACAAATCTTCTCAAAGCAGCACTGCAACCAAGCCTAAAACAGTCAAACAAAAGGACAAAACAATGGCTGATAATTCTGATAAAGGTAAACAAAAAGACACTCAAAATCTTGAAAAATAGAGTGCAAACATCAGTAGTACTAACACTTTAGCTAGTACTCTTCCTGCAATCGTTGTCTCAACTGTAGATAAAACAAATCAACAAAATTTCATTGCTGATAAAATGACAGCTAACAGGGCTGAAACCAACACCTTAAAGAATCAAATTCCTTTCATCCTGGAATAGGAAATCTCAAAAATCAAAATTGTTGTTCCCTTGACTGAGTTAGTTGCCCATCATGTATATAAAACCCAAATTTTGAAGGCTTTAAACATAGAGGAAAACGAGGATACTCTTAATCTTAATGATGACCAACCAGAGCTGATTTTTGGTCCAAAGATTGAAGGCAAGTTTCAAGAGGGACCTGTCCCTCCCTTCTATGTAAGTTTGAACATTCATGACAAAATTCTACACAATGCTATTCATGACTCAGGCGCTTCCCATAATTTAATGCCAAAAGCTGTAATGGAAAGCCTGGGTCTTGAAATTACCAGACCTTACAAAGACCTGTACTCCTTTGACTCAAGCAGAGTTAAATGTCTAGGATTGATCAAATACCTCTGTGTTAATTTAGCCCAAATTCCAGCCAAGTGTTTGGTCATGGATGTTGTTGTGGCTGATGTACCCCCAAAATATGAAATGATTTTATCAGGATCTTGGGGGGCTAAGTTATAGGGGACTATGAAAATGGACATGACCTATGCAACTATCCCTGTTTTCAATCAGACCATAAGACTTTATAGGGAGTCTCATATGCAATACACGGTTACAAGTCAAGACAGACCTCAAAAATCACCTCTGTATTCTATGAATACAGGCCTTGATTCTTTTATCATGTTTAATGATGAAACACTCCCTGAACAAATCACTTTAACGGGATCAATGGCTGAAACGGAGGAAGAGGAACACAACACTGAAGTGTCAAAAAAAATTTCTACATTTGAGGACATTCACCAAACTGACAAAACTGAAGATGATCCTCTCTGGACTATGTGTTTTGATGGGTCATGCACTAAAACAAACGCTGGTGTAGGTGTCTAGATTACTAACACTGAAAACAAGCACACATAATGTATTTCTTGCAAATTAAACTTTCAGTGTTCAAATAACATAGCAGAATATGAATCCCTTCTCTTAGGCTTGCATCTATTGAAAAAGTTAGGAGCCAAGAAAATAAATGTGTATGGGGATTCTGAGTTAATAATTAGGCAAGTCAATGGGGAGTACAATGCAAATCATCCCAGACTTAAGGCATATCGGAATGATGTCATGGATCTTTTAAAAACATTTGAGGAATCCACACTGAGTTTTGTCCCAAGGAAAAGAAATATTATAGCCCACAATTTAGCCTTTGCAGCTAGGACATGTTTAACACCATATCAGATTGATGATTGTTCACCCCAAATAAAATTCAGACCAGCTGTGCCTGATAATAAAAAATATTGGCAGGTGTTTGACGGAGATAAACAAATAGAAGACTTCATGCAATTCAGAAATGAATTTGAACTACAGAGTTCAGATTCAGATTATGATACAGACTGCAGTGAAGAAACTTTTCTTGGTGAAGAAGAACCATCTCCTGAGCTTGTCAATATCAACCTTCAAACTAGAAAACTTAGAAACAAAACAGAATTGAGTGCAGAATCAGAAACAGAGGAATTAAAAACTCTGTACTCTGAAGATGAAGGTTTGCCAAGTGGTCTAGCACCTTTAGAAGAGTTGTTTGATTTTAATGATGTGGCCAAAAAACCTAGACTGGAACTTGTAGAAACTGAGGTGGAAGAGTGCAACATAGGCAGTGAGGAAAAACCGAGAATAATCAAACTGTCCAAAACTCTGCCATCTCACACTAAACTCAAATATATAGAGCTTTTCAAAGAGTTTTCTGATGTTTTTGCATGGAGTTACGAAGATCTTAAGTCCTATGACACTGAATTAATACAGCACAAAATCCCTCTTAAAGAAAACCAAAAACCATTCAAACAGAAACTGCGCAGAATAAACCTTGTGCAGCTGCCTTTGGTTAAGAAGGAAATCATGAAGATGTATGATGCTGGTATTATTGTCCCTATTAGATATTCTGAATGGGTATCTAATCTGGTGTCTGTTAGGAAGAAGACCAGAGAAATCAGGCTTTGTATAGACTTTAGGGACTTAAACAAAGCTTCATTGAAAGACAACTACCCTTTGCCAAAGATGGATCATATTTTACAAAGGGTGGTGGGGTCTAAAAGAATTTCTTTGCTTGATGGCTATTCAGGGTATAATCAAATCTTAGTTCACCCTGCTGATCAATTAAAGATAGCCTTCACTACACCATGGGGCACTTTCATGTATGTGAAAATGCCTTTTGGTCTAATGAATGCTGGAGCGACCTTTCAGAGAGCCATGGACATAGCATTCTCGGAAGAACTGGGCTTCTTCATCATTATATATCTTGATGATGTTACCATGTTTTCAAAAATAGACGAAGAGCACTTAGAACATTTAAGAAAATTTTTCGAGAAATGCAGAAAGTTTGGGATATCTTTAAACCCTAAGAAGATTCTATTTGGTCTCCAAGAAGGTAAACTTCTTCGGCACATTATTTCTGAGAAGGGTATTAAGATTGATCCCAAAAGGATTGAGGCCATATTGCAAATCTCTCAACCTCGAAACATCAAGGAGTTGCAATCTTTCATTGGCAAGATCAAATTTTTGAGAAGGTTCATCCCCAACTTCGCTGAGCTCCTTAGGAATATCACAAACATGTTGAAGAAATACCAAGGGATAAAATGGACCTTGGAAGCAAAGACATCCTTTGAGATGGTAAAACAAGCATTAACTAAAACACTAGTTCTCATAAGTCCTGATTTTTCAAAGGATTTTTTATATCTTCTCATTCGCATCAGAACATACCATAGATGCTGTCCTTTTACAGAAAAATCCACAAGGACAAGAGCAGCCTATTGCATTCTTTAGCAAGGCATTGAGGGATGCCCCTTTGAAGTATAACATTATGGAGAAGCAAGCTTTTGCTTTGGTAAAAGCTTTGAAAGACTTCAGAGTATACATCCTTCACTCACACATTATTTCCTTTGTCCCAAACTCGGTTGTTATAGACATTCTAACACAGGACCCAGATGGTAAGAGAGGTAAGTGGATTGTTGTTATCCTTGAATACGATTTAGAGATAAAACCCACTAAACTCATCAAAGGCCAAGGTCTAGCTAGATTAATGGCTGAATCAAATTGTGAAGTTCTTGATATTAACATGATTAATGCTTTGGATAACCAAGAAGAATCCTCAACTCCCATTGTTGAAGACCATTTTATGAATTCTCCTTGGTATGCTGATATTGTCTATGGTTTGCTTAATTTAAATGCACCTCCTGGTTTGACAAAAACAAAGGCAATATTCCTAAAGCTAAAAGCTGTAAACTATTGCATTATAGATAGATATATTTATTGGAAAAATGCAAGTGGTATATTTCTTAAATTTTTTCCTGAGTTTGATGCAGAAAAGGTTAAGAAGGAATTCCATGAAGGAGAGTACGGAGGTCATTTATACTGGAAGGCAACAACCAAAAAAATTTTGAGGGCTGGTTTCTATTGGCCTACTCTTTTTCCTGATGTACACAAGATGACCACTACTTGCCACAAATGCCAACTATTCGAGGGAAAAAGAAAACTGCTACCCCTTCCTCTACATCCAATCATTATTGAAGCTCCTTTTCAACAGTGGGGACTTGACTTCATAGGAGAAATCCATCCACCATCTTCTTCCCAGCATAGGTGGATTCTCACAGCCACATACTATTTCACTAAGTGGATAGAAGCCATCCCTTGTAGGCAGGCCAATGATTCAGTTATCATAAAATTCATGGAGACTAACATTCTCTCTAGATTTGGCTGTCCTACCAAGATCATCACCGATAATGCAGCTGCATTTGGATAAAAAATGATGGTTGAGTTCTGTCATAGATACCAGATAACATTGGGGCATTCCACAGCCTGTTACCCCCAGGGTAATGGACTTGCTGAATCTTCAAACAAGAGCCTAGTGAACATAATCAAGAATTTTTTGGAGGACAATAAGAAGTCTTGGCACACAAAGCTGGTCCATGCACTTTGGGCTGACAGATTGACTATGAAAAAATCTATTGGTATGTCACCTTTCCAGCTTGTGTATGGTACAGATGCAATTTTTCCTAACAGCCTTGGTGTACCAGTTATGAATTTAATTCAAGAGTTACAGACTGAAGAGAATGACATGATCAGAAGAATAAATCAGACCATTCATCTTCAGCAGACCAGAGAGGAAGTGTACAACAAAGCATTACAGAAACAGGAGAGCATCAAAAAGCTTTTTGATAGAAGAACAAAGGCTAGCAATTTCAAGATTGGGGACAAAGTTTTAAAGTGGGACTCACGAAGGGAAGAAAAGGGCAAGCATGGAAAATTTGACAAGCTATGGCTTGGCCCTTATTCTATTCATTCTATTGCTGGAAACAATGCATTTTTCTTACAGGAACTAGATGGAACAGAATTGTTTGGGGGTCCTGTCAATGGCAAGATGCTTAAACATTATTTCTCTTGATCCATTTTTATGTTTTGAAACCTTTTTACCTTTTTCATTATAAATATTCCATCCACCATTGCATTCAAGTTGTGAAAAATAAAAAATACAAAAACAAAGAAAATGAAAAGAGGGCAGAAAGGAAAACAAGAAAGGCACAGCCCCATGCCAAAAAGAGAAATAAATCTGAAACTGTGCAAGCTCAAATGCCACTCCTCAAAAACACACTTCTAGTTAGTCAAACTGTCTAATCTTGACTAATTGGCTTTTAAATTTTTCTGCTGATAGGTTAGTGAATTTGATTTTCCAAACTGTTTAATATTGGCTTATCAGTAGTTAGATTAGGATAGAAATTGAAGGTTCAAACAAACTCGAAATCTGAACCTAAGTATCTAAAAAGAGAGTGACTCAAATCTGCTTCAAACATTGAGTCAAGAGATGTGAGAACCTGGTTCTAATCAGCTCAAAGCCTGAACCAGAAGAAAAAGGAAGAACAACTCAAACAAAGTAAAAAACAGAGCTGTAGAAAGAGAAGGCAGTGCTTCAAAATTTTCAGATCTTAAGCCTTCCATTTTGTTTTTAATTTTTTGCAAATAATAATATATGTGCAGCTTGTTTTTATGCCATAGATCACAGCAAGTCAAACAGCTTAAACTTGACTTGACTGTTTTTAATTTTCTGTTTTAGAAATTAGAGAATGAAATTCTGTTGGACAGTTTAATCCCAACAGACAGTAGATTAGGTAGAGAAGGATCTGAGCTCAACTGTTTAATCTGAGTTCAGGGAGAGATAAGAAGTAGAATTAGATTAGTTTTTATGATCTTAAAATAATAAAATGTTATGAAAAGAGTTTGCCAACCCAAGTGCACTCTGATGAAGAAAAAATGTTAGAATAGTAGGATTGGGTAGGTAGAAAGTTGTATTGATGAGGTCCATTATTTTTTCATAACTGATACTATTTTCCAGAGCCAAGCAAGATCATCGAGCAAAAGAAGAGAAATCTAAAGGATCAGCCACAAGTCAGCTTCCCAGAGAAATCAAGACTGAATTCTTGATGCCTTCAAGAAGGCACCATCCCCAAGTGGAGCCACTGTTAGCCACCTATAATATTTTGTTATACCAAAAGGTGGCTAAAAATTTTCGGAGCCTCCAAGGAACAAATTTTATCAATAAAATTTGTTGGCTCTTGAAGTCTCTATAAGGCCTCCTACCTTTTACCTCTATCCAAATCCTTCACTACTGTTCACATCTCAAAAACCTCTGATATCCTGCAAAAATCCAAAGCCTAATACTACTGCAGCCTCTTTTTCCCCTCCTTTTCTTCCTCACTAACCTCATTTTCTACTCTCCATTTCCCATGAAAATCTCACATTTCCATGTTTTTCCCCTATCCCTTCATAAATTTCATTTCCCAAGGTTAAAAACCCACTTTTTAACCTTATCCGAACTTTAAATTCCTTTGGAAAATCATTGAAAAAACCATGAAAAATACATAATTCTTATGTAAAAGGTTTTTAGCCCCCACGGGCTAAGCCCCTCCCCCTTTTCGTCCATAAGCCCGAGTGCTAGAACTGCGCGTGAAACCAAAGGGTGCTTATCATTTCATTTTAAGTTTTCCGCCCAAAACATTAAAAAAAAAAAAACCTTTACAAAACATCAAAAATCAGGTTTTATAATGTTTTGATTTATCTGCATGTGTAAATTAGTTTTTAACCACAGCCGTCGATCTACTCCACAGATCGGACGGAGAGGAGCGCTCTCCCGGTGGACCCCCCACTCCCCGCGCTGATTTCTAAATACCGCCTGTTTCCATTTCCGCATCGCCTTTCTGGCAAAGTCGATTTTCTCCCGTTGGCCAGCGATTCCATACGCTGGCCGACACGTGTCCTCGTCACTGTTTCAAAACCACCGCGCGACTGAAAAATTTCGCGCATTAAATTTCGTACCAGAGACGCCTAGCAGAATCCACCTCCACCGTCCGATCTAACCCCTCCCATCCGACAGTTGTCAATCCCCCGATCTGCTCGACAATTAACCAACCTGCTCGCCGTTTAGCCAAGCCCCCGTGCGACAGAAAATCAATCTCCACCGTCGATCTCTGCAGATCAACGGCTCACATTTAAACTCTCGATTCCGTTGCCCAGTCAAACTCCCTCCACCGCTGACTTTCTCGATCACTCCCGACCGTCGATCATAATGCGATCGACGGCTCAGATTGCCCCACTCCTCCGCATAGTCCCCGATGCAGTAAACCAAATACGCAGGATTATATAACGTTTTTTTCATGTTTTTGCAGGTTTGAATGTATTTTCTGTCATTTCCAAAGAAGATTCGGCGACTGAAGGTGACGACCCTCCCTTGTTCGATTCCTCCAAGGAAATCATCCACAGGGTTTGAAATCACCTTATATTGGTGTTTTCACAGGCATTGATGCCTTACATACCCTGCGCAGCCCTGCACGACAAAAAACCATGAAGATCAATGCAGAGAAAGAGTATCAGACGTTGAAGATAAAAAATGAACCACAACAGTAGATTAGTGGACGGATTTGTGGGGATTAAGGCTAAGACAGTTATCAAACGCCTAAATCCCCGGATCTAAAACACAGATTAAAGGAAAATCTAAAGTGTTTTATCAGGAAACCCTTCACCGCCACAGATGGAAGCAAATTGATTCTTCCCACCAACTAAAGCTCCACCTGTGCCTCGAAGTTTTCCATCAAGAACTGAATTTATTGATCAGAATCAGATATTATGCCTCGAAGCAGCCGAAGAAATTACTTCTGCCATCAAATTTATTAACAGACGTCTGCAGAGTAACCCTAATTGTACATCGAGCCTCAAAATTCAAATGAAGCTCCCACTGAGCTCAAATCATGAGTGCAAATCAGTTAATGCAGTAGAACACCTGTATAATTTCTTCTTTGAGCCCCCAAGGGCCAAGAAAGACATTAATGACTGTATTAATTGGTTTGAGATCTTTTATCAGGTCTCACCTCCTCATCCTTCTATAAATACTTCAGTAGAAGATGAGTGAGGGGTTGGTTGGTTGCTAATGTAATTGCTGAAGCAGTGTTATGTAATTGAGCTGGAAACTTCCGTTTGTAAATAGTGTTTCACTAGCTCTTGGAGCTCTGCTTGTAACAGATAAGTTAGGTTGTGAAAGAAAGATGAATTAAAACACTGAACTTGAAGATTGTAACTGGTTTGGAGCATCAATACAAGCCGATTTATGGGATCCTGGTCTATGCTGACGGTGATGGTATTCTTATTGTAACTCGTGATTTTGTTTCTGTTTTCATTATGTTTCATTTTCTGCTGTAAAGAACAGTTTAAACAGAGGTAGGACCTATTGTATACCAGTAACCTTCTCTGGCTGAGAAATATTTATTTAGATGTTTTCTTCTATCTATGTTATTTGGAAATAATTAATTCAGTTTAGGCATAGGCATGTTGGCGTTCCCTCATCTTATTGCCTTGACTGAATGTTATTTTTAAATGTTACTTTCAATATATGTTGTGTGAAGATGAACTGAGGAAGTTAAGGTTAGCCCTGAGTCCCTTTCTTATTTGCTCAACCATTTGATTGCTTCCCTTAGAATGTGTTAAAAGCTGACTAGTTTCAAAGTACTTATCAGATCTTAGGCCATTCTGTGTTATCTCTGTGATTGTCTTGAAAGTAACTAAGTAAAGAAGAGCTAGGAGAGGATTTGTGGTGCGCCCGGCCCCCTAGCTTCTATTTCAAAGGTTGCCTTTAAGTTTCCCTTTGTTTTTTATGTGTTTTCTATTGGAAGTGTATCAAAGGCTGGCTAGTTTCAAAGTACTTACCAGATCCTAGTTTTCTTTCATGTCCTTCTTAAGTGCCTGGTCCAAGGCTGGATAGTTTCAAAGTACTTACCAGATCCTAGGCTGCTCTTTGTTCTGCATCTGTTTATTTTCCCCCTTCTTAATGTATCACTCCATTCCATAAATCAAACCTTAAAGAGATCCTTAGGCATAGATGACTTTCCCCATAGACCACTCTTGCACTTGATTGTTTCAATTAAATCCCCTTATGACTCCATAGCCCAATGGATTGAAAACTGCCACCATCTTTCATCTTGATCGAAGCTTACTCTTGTTGCTTGCAACTTCTCACCTTTGAGCCTATTTGCATATAGATCTTTCCGCCTCTAACAGCAATCATGTTCAATCATCCAAACACAAAACCAAACCCTTGGACCTCATAACTAGCCTAATATCATTATTCTAAACTTCAAAGACAAATCCATCTTTGTTACATATTGGAGAGATCCCTCTCCGGATTCAGGAGGGCTAGATCCTAGAATCCCAAAGTTGGTTGAAACGATGTTGTTTCTGTAATTCGGACTCTCCCAATTTGGCCATAAAATTACAGAAACCTAACAAAGTACTCTACTAAAAGGTGAGATCTCCAATAAGGATCAATCCTCCCAAGAGACAGCATTGGCGATCTGGCATGTGAAGCTCTCCTCTTGCTGTTGTATGTTACTTTGAAATCCCCCATGCCAAAGTTCTCCTCCAAACCATTCACCTCTCCAAATTCCAAGAGCGGTGAATCCAAAGACAAAATGTCTCTCACCAATGATAGATCCGGTGGCCTCCCTGGTGGAATGCCTCTATGCAGTGATACATCAATGTCAAGAGTGGATTGTACATATGGTTGGGAAACCTTTCCCTTGCTCTCACAGTGTAATAGAGTCTGCCTCCTCTTTGCACAGGCTCTTTGAAATAGAGAAGGGTGTGTGCCTCTCATCAACTGATGCTACTCTTCCTCCCTTCCTCCTCCTTTCAGCTGCAATGCTGCACAATCAGGCTGCTTATCGATTGTTCTTGGACCTCTATGTATGAGATCCTGGGGACTTCCTTGCAAAGATGCAAGAATCCCTCTAGTTGGAGAAAGAGCTCCTCCTTCCTCTGCATGAGGTACTAGATTAATTCTATAAATGACAACGCTATTGCCCTCAGCTTCCTCAATATGAGTGGGCAACCCTCCAATGATTGGATCCTCTTTTGGAAAAAGGTTCTCTTTGCCTCCTTGTGCCAAAAATGAAGATCTTGCCTCCAATAAAGCATGATTCAATCCTCTGAATTTTTTTTCAGTCTATGGTTTCCTCTCTCACATGGAAGGGTTTTGTTTGTTTGAATGTGTTTGTTTCCTCCACATGTGTTTCAAAATTTCTCCTACCAAATCTCTTCATCAAAGTTCTAATTAAAATTGCATAGGAAGAGGTATTTGCATTTTTCAAAGTAAATGATTCAAATAACCACCATGCATAGACCTTACCTCCCAAGTGTAGCACTGCTACTCTGATGGCTTCATCTTTGGAAATCTGATGTTGCTTCAAAAAGGTCTCTAGCTCTTCTATGCAAGCCTTGGCTGAACAAGTAGGGGAACCATCAAAGATATATAGAAGAAATCTATCCTCATTATGTTGCTTGCTCCTCGTCACCATGATCTTGAAAAACTCCGGAAAAGTAATATGATCTCTAAAATTCTGAGTTTGAGATTCATATTCATGCAAGAAACCTCTAAGAGTTCCTTTCTTTGACATTTCTTCTTCTTATTCTTCTCTCATGGAAAGACTGGCCATGTGACTGCGCTGTATATCATAGGTTGTAGCTACATGCTCACATCCCCTACAAGAAAATCTAGAGTTTGACTCAGTTTCAAACCCTCTTGGAGATCTTGTACAAATCTCCCTCATTAGTTCCTCAAATTCTTCATGAATGTTCTATATAGATTTCGGAAGAAACTTTGTAAGCTTATCTTCCTCTTTCTCTACATGAAATGGAGTCTTCATCTTCTCTCTCCTTGATATCATGATGGCTCAAATCCACTGGCTGGGCCAGAGAGCATGCTCTGATAACATTGTAATGTCCCCAACTAGGAAAATTCTACAACAATGAGAATGTCTCAAGATATTCTAGAGTTGGAGCTTAAACAATAAGAAAACATAATAATGGTGTAGCAGCAACACTCAACTCATATAACTGTACAAAAAATCCATAGCCTTCCCATTAATAATAGCAGCAACAATGAATACAAGATCTTGAGGAAAATGGTCACTTAAGATAGGCAATACTCAGCCTCAAGAAGAAAGTACAAAATACATGGCAAAACCACTGCTACATATGCATAATCAAGCTATGATAGCTCAGTCTATGAAGGGAAACTACTGCATAATAGTGTCAATACACAAATATATCAATATGTGGCTAAAAAAAAATAGGGGGAGCAAGATCTCAACCCCTAGAAACAATAATGCACAATCCCTAGGAGGATTGGCTACAAGACATACAAATGGAAGTTCTACAGAAATGTCGGAGTTGCTGGGTAGCTGCAGCAACTCAGAAATAGAAATGGATGGAGATGGCTCTAGATGATGCCCAAACTAAATGTGCCTCCTCCAATGGATCTTTAGGATGAAAGGCTTATCCCTTCACCAAAGATCTCACCCTCCAACAATCTGCAAGAGCCCCATTGCAAATGCTCCTCTCAAAATAATGCAGTCATTGGATGGAACTGCATTTTAGGGCTAGGAAATGAGTTGGCCTCAATGCCAAAATCTACAATAAGCTTCGGGATGCCTCCAATCTAATATCTCAAAGGAAAGGGAGACTCCACCTTTGAAAATAGCTGATGAAGGTGGTGTAGTGAACCCTCATTACAACACCTGGCAACACAACATTACTCTGCTGCAGAAATAACGTTGTCTTCATGGAGGATGCTTGGCCTCAATCCTGGATGTGAGGAAAATCAGAGCAATCCCTCAATAGACCTCTCAAGAATGAGAAGGAATCCTAAATAAGAATTCCCCCGACAATTCTTGCTAAACAACAAAGAATGCTCAATTGTCTGAATAGACATTGAGATGAATAATACAAAGCATGAGTAACAACGAGTGCCTTGCCATCATTTTAAACAATTGAAATCTCCTCTCCATGGGTCCCACTACTCTTAGGGTTTCCTCCACCAAATAACCCTTTCCTTATTCTTACTGTGTTTCTTCTCTAAGTGTGCTCCACCTCTTGGCCCAGTGCTATTGACTTGGTCAAACTTGACCTTGTCCACTTGTAAATAACCCTATTCACAGATGAGGGTGTGAAAACCAGTTCCAATGATGATCCCCATTCATACTATGAGGGATTTAATTGTGATTATCACTATGCATGGGCCTCGTTACCCATTTATTCTCCTCCTAGGTGATATCAGCAAAAATTAATGTTCCACATTATTATCGGAAAATGTGGGAACATTACAGCTTAAGTGTAATTCCTCCATCCAACACATATAGACCATGGAGTGAAAACATGATGATTGACATGAAAAATGTCACATCACCCCAATGCAACCAAACTCCTTGCTGCCATATAATGAAAATGTCATGCCAAGTCCCAACCAACAACATACCCTCTGAAATAGGATATGTCACATGATGACCAAAATCTTTCAAGAGTAGCCAACATAGCCTTTCCTCCTACTACCCCGTGTAATAGATTTGCAGGTGGCTTACCAGCCTCTTGCTTATCAACATCACCCAACCAACCAATGGTGAGTATCTACTATCATGCTCCAAATGGGTATTCCTCCAATGGATAATACTATCCTCCCATATAAAATCACTATCTCTACACTTCATGGGATGTTGAAGTGAAGCATCCTGGAGACCTCCAAATGAAAACCACTCATCAATGACCAAGTTGAATCCATAAGGATCCAAGTATGCTAAAGGCACATTCATCTCATTAATTTGGGTAGTTCTCAATAAGTAGGATCCATCAAAGTAATGGGAGATAAGGTGTCTCTCATCAACCATATGTCTATCCTATGCTACACATGTAGAATGGTCATTGGAATGCTCCAATAATGGTTCGGCCCCCAGCTCATCATGGATGCTCCATGACAGTGCTGTTGATATCCATGATGGTGCATCTGTTGTCTCACAATCATGCTCAATGTTGAACATATAGTTCTGCTTTGGATTATTTATTACAATATTCATCCTATCCTCCAACAATCTACACTCCAACCCCAAGAGTTGTGTACAACTCAACAATGACATACTAGGATGAATGTATATCTCCTCCTTGATCCTGTCAAGGGTCCTCTGTGCAGTGATAATCTACTGCTCCAAATTAGCAATGTTTTTTGATCTTATGCCATGCAATGCCATGTCCCCACAACCCTCCATATGATGTGATGAAATAACAAAAAGTGGAAACATTTGCATACCTTGGTTTAGCTTGGGAACATCTTGTACTGCTACAAGGGTTCCTCCCACTGGTGTGATGACTTCCCCAACTACGACTGATGATGATGACTACTTCTATACTGCTGCACCAGCGCTAGTATAAGTATCCTCCTCCTCATACATATCTTGAATAGTTCATGGGACTCTAAATGTCAAGAGATCAAGACCACTTTGAAAGGGTGCAAGTGTTCCTTCTCCTGATGCAAGTACTCCTGCAAAAAGTGGTGGTAGAATTTGTTCTCCTTCCAGTTTTCTTCTGTCAAACTTCTTGATAAACCTTTGAGTAAAATATACATAAGCAATCACTCTTGCATGACTCAAATGGCTAACCTGCCGAATGTTTGCCTCACCCTCAAGGTGTACCACTGCAATCTCAACAACTTATCCCTTTGCTATTGGATGAAGCAAGAAGAATGCATCCAACTTCATTTCCAAAGCCCTTGCTGTGCATGTGGATGACCCATCAAATGTAGACAACGGAAATCTATTGCTATAAGGTCTTATTTCTTCTTTGAGCTGAATGAACTATGGGAGAGTTAGATTCTCCTTGAAAGCCCTTGATTGAGATTTTTATTCTACAAGATACTCACTTAGAATCTCATGATCTAAGTGTCCCCCATCTCCATTCCTTTTTTATTCTTCTTCAGGAGAAAAGCACATAGTACATTTATTTGGAGCTCTATGCAATACCAATTCTTTCTTCTACTAATAGGAAGTACAAGGACCTTCCTCATCTTGAAACCCTATTATGGTTTCATGGCTTTTCTCCATTCTTCTTTGCTTGACCTCCTTGGTGGGGCCCCTCATAGATCTGAAAAGAGATAAGATAAAACTCATTCCTTCCATCATTCTTATCTCTTTCTCCTTCTTCTTATTCTCCTGATAGCATAATGGCTGAGATCCACAGACTGAGCCAGTATTATGCTCTGATACCACTGTAATATTCCCAAATGGGGAAGCAACAATATTTGAACACAATAATGGAAATAGCAGTGTAAATCAACATATAAGAATAGGAGACCAATATGGAACCACTTTATTCAGCAAATCAGTAGAAAAATACATAATACATTGAGGCACAAATCATACAATAGGAACAAACAAGCCTCCCATGAATAATCACTCTAAAAAGTGAGCTACTGCTACTAAACAAAATGTCAGAGACATTGCTACAACACAATCACAAAGGACATAACTACAATAGAAGATGATACAATGATATAAAATATCTGATATATGCCAATAGAGATGCTATACATAAATAACAAGGCTCTATGTCACTTTGCCTAGCCAACCTAAAGGGTTTTCGACAATAAACCCAAAAATACAAATGGTGAAGCCAAGCCCTAGGCCTAAAGATTCGCTATAGAAAAATATTTAGACGATGAGGCTGAAACTGATATAAAATATGTGGATCTCCTCCAATATATCCTCACGTGAAAGGATGATCCCTCCACTGAAGTACCAACTCCCCAAATCATGCACAGAAACCACCCCTACAACAACTCTCCAAAATAACGCAGATATGGACTGAAACTGCATTTTAGGTGATGGTGGTAGCTTGGCCTAGTGCCAAATAAATATATAATGCCCAAGGAGCCTCCTTTATGATATCCCAATGGAAAGGCTACCTCCCCACTAAAACACAAGCCTAGAAAATGGCTCTACAAACCCTCCACAACTTCTGCCCTGCAACACAACACAACTTCAACAGGATCTACATTGTATCATAAGAATGAAGCCTTGGCCTAATTCCTGAATGTGGAATGTAGTGAAATTATCTTCCTAGAGGTCGCTCAAGGAAAGAGGTGGGATTCTCGCTCGGGAACACCATGTGCTAAAAAACACTGCAATCTTAGCTAAACAACTGAAGAAAGAAAATAGTAATTCAGACCATCTACAAAATAATATTAAAAACATAACCTTTATGGCTTCCATCCTCTTCCTTATATAAGTGGTGAGCCTCCTCACCCTTGTCCCCACTCATTTAAGTCACTTCTTCCATGCAAAGATTCTGCAACCAAAACTACATTGTCCCTCAATGCATGCCACTACTCCATAACAATGCTATTGATTTGGTCAAAGTTGACCTAGTGTTCATGCTCCAACCCCTTTTCACACATAAGGGTCTTCAATCTAGCTCTTTATATGACCTCCATTCACACTAGGAGTGTCTTTATTCCTACTAAGGAGATTTATGAGTCTCCACACCTTCTTATTCCTCCAAATAAGAAGCAAAACAAGATTTTAATATTCCAATTAGTTGTATGCTAATTTAGCAATATTACACTTTGGCACTTCTATGTCTTCCAAAGTATCCAAAACTCTCTGGGACAATTTATTACAAGGGATCCCTCTAGAGCAGAGAAAGGCATATATACATATAGCATAATCTGTGTGAAGATTGACTTAAGAAAAGGTTTACCAGATCAAATTCATCTCAAAGTGGGGGATTTCCTCTGGTCTCAAGCCTTGGATTATGAGAATGTTGCATTTTGATGCCATCACTATCATCAAACATGGCATCTTCAGAACTCCTACATTGTATTCCTAGCTCAAAATAAGAAAGGACTTAAAAAAATGAAATGTAAAAGCTGGAAGCCTTCGGTTCCAACCCGCATGGATGACATTGAATCCCTCAACTTGGATGATGATATTAAAGAGGATGAGGTGGTTGCGTCACAAGATATGGAAACAAACTTGGAAAATCGTAGAGAGCCGAATGCTTCCTCGAATACTCAAAAATGGGCTCATGATTCTGCTTCCTCCTATTAAAATAAGGAGACTCCTCCCTTCATCATCAACACTCGTCAGGTGGTCTTAGCCCAACCGCCCAAGTATGGGTGGGTGAAATTTATGAAAAAAAAGATGAAAGAGATGTTGCATCGAGGATTCTACCCATTCCAGGTAAATTCGTGTTTCTTTCTTCTACCCAACCTAGGTATTTTCTCGTGTATGTTTCTCATGGTTCAATTGTTTCTCTTTTAGATCCACTATGTTCTCTCTTGGCTACAATATGGTATCGAGGTTGACTATTCATTTCTGGTTTCCCAGTTATCTAGTTTCTCCTGCTTCTAACTCCATTTGAAAAAAAAAATTTAATTAAAATTTATTTAATTAAGATTATATGACAATTAATTAATGGCTGAAAATGGCTGAAATGAAAATGACGAAAAAAATTATACATAAAAGATATATAACTCCTTTGAAAATTAATTTTCTTTAAGCTTATTACTGTCCTCTTTTCCAAATATCCCAATCCCCAAAACATAAGGTTTCAATTCATTTATCTGAAAGTAAAAATGATAACCATTCTTTAATGTAACCTTTCAAACCTCAAGTATTATTAATTATTTTTTTGTGTTAGTTAGGTAAGTTAAATATATATATATATATATATATATATATATATATATATATATATATATATATATATATATCTGTGTGTGTGTGTGTTTTCTTTTTTTATAGCTAATTAATTTTTAATTTTAAAAAGTTTCATTTATTGTTGATAATCTTTAAGTTTCAAATTGTTTAAATAATTCAATTTTATAAATTTATCTACAATATGAATAGTTGTGAAAATCTATATTCAAATAATAACAACTCATGTTGTGATAAGTATAATAATATGGTTAATTTAATTAGTTTTAATGTCACTAGTATGTATTACCTAAGGGAGATCATGGGCTTGAGTTGCTTTCTCTTTTGGTTAGTGTTATCACCAAATTGAGTCCTCTTGGGCTACTTCAATGGTCAACTTGGAGTAATTGTTTCAAACCTCTTCTAACTGAAGCTTAGCCTCTTCAGTCTGAGAGGGCTCTCTCATCGGTAATTTATGGTATTGATTAATGATAAAGATAGATGGATAACTCTATGAATTGTGTCTTGGTTTTGTATGTTTTCAGGTTTTAAAGATGAATGCTTGCTACCATTGGGCTATGGAGTCAGTGACAGGGATCTCAATGACAAAGGCTCTCCTTTTGGAAGCTTAGGAATGTAGATATTTAAATTAAAGTGGAATACACATATACAAATTTTACTCAATATATAAATGTTCAAAGGAATTCAGAGCATGAGATATGAATTTTGAGTAATGAACATTAAATACTAAAAGCAGGACATTGATAAAGATATCAAATAGTTTAGTGCTTGAAAGGAATTGAGATCATGCATAAGCACAAATATTGAGTAAGCAAACATTAACATATTGACAGAAATTAATAAGATACATAGGAAAATGTTCATGAAAACATCAAATGAATCTCAGGTGAAGGATGAAACCAATAGCCACTTTCTATTACTGATCAATACCCAATTACAATAGTAGAAGTTTCTCCTAACATATTCCAGCCCCTCATAAATCAATGTCCTATTTAATTATAGGCATATAGCCTTTACATTCAATCTTCCAAATGGCTAGATCGTTAAGCTCTTTTACTGACGCCTGATCTAACCACAAACTAGATATTTAAAACTAGAAACTAACACCTTTTGAATTAGGAGTTAGAGTCCTTCTATGACTCAAACACCTACTTATTACATTTTAATATAAATATGATCCAAACTTCCTCAAAAGGAATCATGTTCTTCAACCATATTGACCACAATCAAAATATTAATACCCTGATTGTCTTCATGATACTACTCTACCTATTATTAAGGAGCTATTATGTTGATGATATGACAACATGGTGAACTGGAATCTCCATATTATATTCTTAAAAAAAAAATTCCCTTCAGAAATCTTCTATTCTGATACTCTTTAACACTACTCTGATACTCTTTTGCATTTCCCATGGACAACAAATTTGAAAAAGTTATTTACCCTTCACCTTTTTCCAAAAGCTAACTTTGCTGTCAAAATAGAGTTTTAAGCTAATTTCGTAGCGAAATTCTGTCATGAAAATAATTAGGTAATCTGTGATGTACATCTGCTACTTTTGACCATTAGAGGGTGTTAGGTGATAAAAAAAATTTAAACACAAACCTTAAATTTTCTTAACTAGGTCAGTTTAAATGGCTTAAAACCAAAAAGAAATCTTCAGAAATTTTGCAGCAAAAACTGGGCTTCAAGCCTAGGATACGCTACGGAATTTCCTGATTTCCCAGAGATTTGAAAAAATTTAGAATTTGAGCCTAGAAAAGGTCCATGAGTATATCTGAATGTGAAGTATGATGGTGTAAGACAAAAAGGGTATGTTATTCACTATTACCTTCTTATTTATCACCAGATTCTTCATGTGCAACTTCAGTAGTTTCTTCTATAAATTTTCTTTCCAAACCTTTCTTCTCTAATTCTATCTTCATCATCTCCATATGTCCTTTCAATTCTTTGAATTTTCTCTGAAGACTTTTCATCTATGCCTGCAACCATAAATTTCTCTGCCTTGTGTGTTTCATGATAATGGGCAAAGGTTGCGATCTCTTCAGTAGATTTTTGGCCTTTCCAATGGATTTTTCAAAATGAATAACCTGATTAGTCACTTTGTTTTCCACCTCATCTACCAACTTTTTATCTTGCTTGTATATTTATAGCTCCATATTTGTTTCAAACAACTCTTCCTTAGTCTCTTTCAGCTATTCTTCAAGAAGCTCTTTTTTAGTTTTCTTTGTGACTTTCTCTTTTCCCTTTTTCTATTTGACAGATTCTTCCATATCTTTGAGCTGCTCTTTTGGAAAGTCTACCTTAGACTGCTTATGAATATTTCTTTTGGGTTGACATTATTTTTCTTTAGTAACATCTGTCTCAGTAGGATATATAACTATGATTTCTTCCACTACTGCCTCTTTTCCTTTATCTTCGCTCTGTTGCTTATTTCCACCTTTAATAGTCACATAAATCTGTGATCTGGTTAAAGTTTTTCTAGGTTTAAATAGAAAACCTGAACCTTTAGATGAAAAATCTAATTTCTTGGCCATAAGACCCTTCCTTTTAATCTTGGATCCTTCTACCTCAACTTATTTCACTGCAGGGATCTCTACAATGTCTATAACTTGTAAAATGTCTACAAGCCTGCCTTTACCTCCAACAGTTTCCTTTATGCTTCTTTTAGACCTTTTTGCAATAGATTTAGACTTGCTAATTGTGACATGTTTTTTAGCATGCTTGCTAGTTTTTGGATGAGGTGTTGCTTCTTGGATGAATTTAGCTTCTATCTCCATGTTTTCAGCTGCAAATTGCAAGCCTTCATGTTGATCACCTTATGTTTCTACAATGGTATTCATTTCTTGTCTAGGAGTAAGATTCTTTGGTTTAGAAGATTTCCTCGGAGTTAAACATCTATTTCATACCCACTCATAAACAAAAATGTTGCCCAGTCTTTGTTTAGTTTATTCTATTCTTCCAACACTACTAATTTAATCAATCAATGGTGAAAGATGGAAGATTCACTTCTTTCAGGTCTACCTTGCACCTTATCTGCCATTTTTCCAAGGCTTCTAAAAAGGTAGTAAGGGATATCCATCAGCGTTTTTTCTATAAAATGAAGTAGAAAATTGAAATGATACATGTAGATTGTATGAAATATACCCTCACAGGTAAATTGTTTCTGTATCACCATCAGTAACTTAGAGTAGTTATCTTTGAGACAAGTTCTGGGAATATCTTCAGTCATATTTATCCCTACTTGTTCAAGCTTTAGATAATCATCATAAACCTTTAAATCAAACTTTGTGGCTTTAAACCATTCTTCTACTATCCAAGGATTCTTATTGCTTGAGAAATAGTATTAGGTGAAATTGACACATGGAGAATACCAACTTTCATAGAAGTTCCTTTTAAGTTTAATGAAAAATATTGTGATATATGTTTCTGATCACCTTGTAATGTTTGAAAAAAGTGAATGCACCCTACTCTTGTAAAAATTTCTACGAAATTGGGATCTTCCATGATTAAATTTGGACTTATAGGCTTATAAATGAATGGTAGGCATCCATTATTTGTCTTATTTTGTGTAGCCATTTCCTTTGTTTTGCAGCAGTGGCTTCTTTATATTTTCACACCTATTCAATGAAATGTACTCACACATGTTCCATGAAGAGGTGATGACAGCAAGATGTTTAAGACAATAGGGAGCTGGTATGACAATAGATTTTTAGAGGCAAAACAATGACAGCAAGATGTTTGAGTAGTGGCTTACAATAATGAAAGAGAAAGCGTGAGGAATGAGGGATAAATTATGAAAAATGAGATGAGATTTATTAAGAAAATGGTAATTTATTCCAAAACGTGCCTAAAAATTTCAATGATGACCCTATTCTGAAAGAATGACCTTGAAAAAATCAAAGTTTGACAACTCATCATCATGCAAAAAACCATTGCAGGAAAACACACTTTTATAGAAAATTTAGTTTAACACATGTCAGATTTGCTACGTTATTACTAGGTGTTTCCACAATGAAATATATTAGTTTTGTACTAAAAATGTTGTGGACTCAGGAGAATTCCGACAGGTGGCCAGATTTGACACATTAGGTTGATTAAAGTATCTAATTTAGATTTTCTCCTTTGACATGACTTGAATACATCCCCTAACAACTTAAAGAAATCATAAAAAATTATACCATATCATAAAACTTATCATTTCATGATACTATGCTCCTAACCAAGCTAACTACAAACTTGACACACTTTAAGTTATTTTTTGAAAATTTTGGGTGTGATAACAGTGGCTCCACTTGGGATGGTGTGCCCCTGTGGTACACCAAAGAACTTGTAGTTCTAGTGCTATCCATCCTTTTGGAATAAAAACTCTAAAATTTTCCGAGCCTTCTTCAAACTCCTATGGCCTTCACCTCGGGCTCATGCTTGATGATTACTGCTGAAAAACCAAATTTGTACATACTAAAGAGATGCTCAGTTTACTTGATCTTATTCACACACACTCCTACCTACCCTAACAACTGCAATCTTCATGTTTGAATCAAGCATCATGAAACTTCCAATGAAGCCAGTCATTGATCTGATCTGACACTTGAACCTCCTTACCGCACTTGAACCAAAAGTAAACAAGATACTAATGACCAAGGCAACATAAGATGTATCTGATCTTCATAATGAAAATATAACAATAAATTTTGAGTGTATAACTCTTCCATGTAGTGAGCTATAGGATCATAGAAAACATAATCTGTTTGATGATTCTCAAGACATTCTACAGCTTTGGACAACTCATATATGCTTTTCTCAACAACAAAATATTTCAGTTGTGTGCTATCAAACTAATTTTCAAGAATAAGGTATTCTTCCTCAATCTCAAAAGAGAAAGGTAGCAACATCCTCTTTTTTTGTTCTGGCATTAAAAACTTTTGAAAAGACTGATCTTGATCATGAAGACTATAGGATTGAATTTGGTCTTCTAAAATTTCCATGTCTTTTTCAATGTTCTTAGAAAATTCATCCAAAAATTGAATATTATCTTCTGACTTGCACTTAAATTAATTTAAATAAGATGACAAATACAAAGAAAAAATCTCATCCATTTCCTCAATATTATGATCGTTATTCCATTGTTTAAAACCTTGAATGGAAGGACAGTCTGCCATGAACTCTATTTTTTCCATCCATCTTTCCACAAAAATAATCCAAAACTCTGCAAATGACTTAATAGATCTTATAGGAAAGCTTTCAATCCGCTGTTTACATTTCCCTTGAAATGAATCATAGAACAATATGATGAAAATATCTTCATGTATGACTCTAATAAGTTCAGTAAAGTCATGGAAATCTGATATATACTTCAAGGTCAAACTCAAATCTTCCCCATTGAATTTTGGACCATTCCTTAAATAATATGCATCTTTGGGAAAAATATTTGGGAAGACATAAATTTTTGAAAAATATATATATATGCATACCTTAAAACAAGAATGGAAACATCTGAGTTCTTCATGAGTCTAGAGGAATCACCATGAATCTATGAAATTTTGAATTATTCAAGAATGGAGTTGCCAAGGTAGTTCTACAACCTTCAACATATTCTGAGCTCTTGCTACCTCCAAGAGTTCAGCTTCACGTTTTTCCACAAAAAATTCAAGAAATTAGTCTTCAAACTCCCTGCAGATGCACCAAAATGTTATCACCAAATTGAGTCCTCTTGGGCTTTTTCAATTGTCAACTTGGAGTAACTGTTTCAAACCACTTCTAACTGAAGCTTAGCCTCTTCAGTATGAGAGGGCTCTCTCATAGGTAATTTATCATATTGGTTAATGATAATGATAGATGGCTAAATCTATGAATTGTGTCTTGGTTTTGTATGTTTGTAGGTTAAAAAGATGAAGGCTTGCTACCATTGGGCTATGGAGTTAGTGACAGGGATCTCAATGACAAGGGCTCTTCTTGTGGAAGCTAAGGCATGCAGATATTTAAATGAAAGTGGAATACACACATACAAATTTTACTCAATATATAAATTTTCAAGGGAAGTTAGAGCATGAGACATGAATTTTGAGTAATGAACATTAAAATAATGAAAGCAAGACATTGAGAAAGATATCCAATAGTTTAGTTCTTGAAAGGAAGTCAAAGAATGCAAAGCACGAATTCTGAGTAATTAGACATTACCATATTGACAAAAAGTAATATGATACATACGACAGTGTTCATGAAAACATCGAATGAATCTCAGGTGAAGGATGAAACCAATAGCCACTTTATATTACTGATCAGAACCCGTTTACAATAGTAGAAGTTTCTCCTAACATATTCCAACCCGTCATACATCGAAGTCCTGTTTACTTATAGGCATCTATCCTTTACATTCAATCTTCCAAATGGATAGATCATTAAACTCTTTTACTAACACCTAATCTAACTACAAGCTAGATATTTAAAACTATAAATTCATGCCTTTTGAATTAGGAGTTATAGTCCTTCTATGATTCAAACGCCTACTTATTACATTTTAATCTAAAGATGATCCAAAATTCCTCAAAAGGAATCATGTTCTTCAACCATACTGACCATAATCAAAACATTAATACCCTGAATATCTTCATGATACTTCTATGCCTATTATTAAGGAACTACTATGTTGATGATATGATAACATGGTGAGATGGCATCTCCAAATCATATTCTTAACAAAATGTTTCCCTTTAGAAATCTTTTTCTCTGGTACTCTTTATCGTTGCTCTGATACTATTTGGAATTTCCCATGGAGAGCAACTTTGAAAAATTTATTTACCCTTCACCTTTTTCCAAAAACTGACCTTGCTATCAAAACAGAGTTTTAAGCTACTTTCGTAGCGAAATTCTGCAGCGAAAAGAATTAGGTCATGTGTGATGTACCTCTACTACTTTTGACCATTGGAGGGTGTTAGCTGATAAAAAAAATTAAACACAAACTGTAAAGTTCCTTAACAAGGTCAGTTTAAGTGGCTTAAAACCAAAAATAAATCTTGAGAAATTCCACAGAGAAAATTGGGCTTCAAGCCTAGGATATGCTGCAAAATTGCCTAATTTCCCAAAGATTTGGAAAAATTTCGAATTTGATCCTAGAAAAGGTCCATGAGTATACCTGAATGTGAAGTATGATAGTGTAAGACAAAAATGGTTTGTTATTCACTACTACCTTCTTATTTATCACCAAATTATTCATGAGCAACTTCAGTGGTTTCTTCTACAACTTTTCTTTCCACACCTTTCTTCTCTAATTTTGTCTTCATCATCTCCATATTTTCTTTCAATTCTTTGACTTGTCTCTGAAGACATTTCCTCTTTGCTTGCAACCTTAAATTTCTCTGCCTTGTGTGTTTCATCATAATGTGCAAAGGTTGTGATCTCTTCAACAGATTTTTGGCCTGTCTAATGGATTTTTCAAAAGGAGTAACCTAATCAGTCACTTTCTTTTCCACCTCATCTATCGACTGTTTATCTTGCTTGTATCTTTCCAACTCCATATTTTTTTTGAAAAAACTCTTCCCTAGTCAATTTCAATTGTTCTTGAAGAAGCTCTTTTTTAGTTTTCTTTGTGACTTTCTCTTTTCTCTTATTCTGTTTGACAATTTCTTCTTTATCTGTGAGTTTCTCTTTTGGAAATTCAGCCTTAGAATGCTTCTAAATCTTTCTTTTGGGTTGACTTTATTTTTCTTTAGTAACATCTGTCTCACTAGGAGATATAACTATGATTTCTTCCACTGATGCCTCTTTTCCTTTATCTTCCCTCTGCTACTTATTTCCACTTTTAACAGTCTCAAAAATCTGTGATCTGGTGAAATTTTTTCTAGGTTTAAATAGAAAAGCTGAACCTTCAGATGAAAAATCTAATTTCTTGGCCATAAGACCCTTCCTTTTAACCTTGGATCCTTCTACCTCATCTGTTTTCACTACAGGGGTTTTTGTAATCTCTATAGCCTGTCAAATGTATTCAAGCCTGCCTTTACCTCCAATAGTTTCCATTATGCTTCTTTTAGAACTTTTTGTAGCACATTTAGACTTGCTAATTGTGACATGTTCTTTAGCATGCTTGCTAGTTGTTGGATGAGATGTTTCTTCCTAGACGAATTAAGCTTCTATCTCCATGATTTTAGCTACAGTTTGCAAACCTTCTTGTTCATCGCCTTCTTTTTCTGCAATGGTATTCATTTCTTGTCTAGGATCAAGAGTCTTGCGGTTAGAAGCTTTCCATGGAGTTAAAGCATCTATTTCATACCCACTCATAAAAAAAAGTTTTTCCCAGTCCCTGTTTAGTTTATTCAATTTTACAACACTAGTAATTTGATCAATCCATGGTGAAAGATGGAAGTTTCACTTCTTTCAGGTCTACCTTGCACCTTATCTGCCATTTTTCCAAGGCTTCTATCAAGGTAGTAAGGGACATCCATTAGGATTTTTTCTGTAAGATGAAGTAGCAACTTGAAATCATATATGTAGATTGTATGAAATCTACCCTCGCAAGTAAATTATTTCTGTATCACCATCAGTAACTTAGAGTAGTTATATTTGAGACAGGTTCTAGGAATACCTTCGGTCATATTTATCCCTACATGTCCAGGCTTCAGATAATCAACATAAACCTTTAAATCAAACTTCATGGCTTTAAAAAATTCTTATCATGTCTTAGGGATTCCTATTGCTTGAGAAATACTATCAGGTGAAATTGGCACATGAAGAATACTAACTTTCATAGAAGGTCCTTTGATTTTTAATTTAAAATATTATGATATATTTTTCTGATGACCTTGTAATATTTGAAAAAACTGAATGCACCCTGGTCTTGTAAAAATTTCTATGAAATTGGGATCTTCCATGATTAACTTTGGACTTATATGCTTGTACCTAAATGGTAGGCCTCCTTTATTTGTCTTCTTTCGTGTAGCCATTTCCTTTGTTTTGCAGCAGTGGCCTTCTTTAGATATTCACTCCTATTCAATGAAAGGTACTCACACCTGTTCCATGAAGAGGTGATGGAAAAAAGTTGTTTATGACATTAGGGAGCTAGTATGATCATATATTTTTAGAGGAAGAACAATGAGAGTGAGTTGTTTTAGGAGCGGCTTACAATAATGAAAGAGAAAGTGTGAGGAATGAGGGATAAATTAGGAAAAATGAGATGAGATTTATTAAGAAAATGGTAATTGATGCCAAAAATTGCGTAAAGATTTCAATAATGACCCTATTCTGACAACATGACCTCAAAACACTCAAAGTTTGACAACTCATCATTATGAAAAATATCGTTGCAGGAAAACATGCTTTCATAGAAAATTTAGTTTAACAAGTGTCAGATTCGCTATAGAATTACTAGGTGTTTCCGCAGCAAAATATGTTAGTTTTGTACTAAAAACGTTGTGGCCTCAGACAAAATTTCGACAGGTGGCTAGATTTGACACATTAGGTTTATTAAAGTATCTACTTCAGATTTTCTCCTTTGACATGACTTGAATACATTCCTAAAAACTTAAAGAAATCATAAAAACTTATACCATATCATTTATGATAGTATGCTCCTAATCAAACTAACTACAAACTTGACACACTTCAAGTTATTTTTTGAAAATTTTGGGTGTGATAATAGTTAGGTCCTTCTAAGAGTTTACCTTGCTTACCACCCATGAATAGTGGGGAAGTATAGAGTTTTTTTCATCCATGTTCATGGAGAAGTATTAGATATGTTTGTTTTAAAGCTTCGTTTCAAAAAAAAGGTATGGAAACATGGTTAGTCTTATGCCACATTAAAATGAAGTCATTATTTCTTGGAATTATTCTTCGAACATAAAAAAAGAGGGATTCATCCATCGTAAGCTTATATTATTATCAAACAGACTTGTATATAGTGTGTCAACTTTGGGGTTACATCTTAGTCAATGGCTTAGTTAATAATTAGTTGACTCAACATAGTTGATTTGTTTAATAGACTTTAGTTAGCCATAGATATTTTAGGCAACGATATCCTTTAATGAGGATCAAACATCACACATGTCCCATACAATACCTAACGAATAATTAGACATGTGAGATGACATTTTGAATAGTTAGCAGATAACTTACTTGATGCGATGGATGTGTTAGCAGGTGTTTATTATTCTATCAAACAAGTGTTAGAAATAAGTAATTTGTCTTCTTAGTTCATCCTTGTAACTAAATGTAACAAACCAATTCATCTAACCACAATACATACCCATTTTATTTATTGTTATTGAAAACAAGGTTGAATGGCATACACATGTATAAATCGATTAGCTGTAAATATTAATTGTAACTTGATATGTTTTTCTGTATTAGTAATAAAAAATATATATCTTTCAAGATTCATGTAATCATTCACTATGAGCTTCTAGGTAAATGGGCTACTATCTGGGCTAGACATCTATCTAGCTCTTCAAGGTATTAACTCACCCATAGGGACTCAAGAATAGGGTTTTGAATGAAATATTGAAGTATGGGTATAGCTTATATGGTGAACATAAATTCATAACCACAACCCTAATATTTCTAGAAACTCAAACGCTAACTTTCTAAACATACACAACCCCTTACCTTTAAAAACAATGTGGGGGGTAACTAGAACAACCCTTAAGGTTCATCTTATAAATGGGTAGTCAATATTAAATTTTCTCCTATAATCTTAAATCACAACTCTAACATTGTCATCATCTAATTATTCTCATCAAGATCCCTCCAACAATATTATTATTATCCAATTTTAAGGTCATTACCAAGCCAAACACCAAAGTGGTGTATGAGAGCTCCTTGTTTGTGGGACAAGGGACCCACCTCTACGCAATGATTTGATAGCGAAGTCGACGAAGGCATGCATACTCTACCCCGCCTTTGGTTTTGAACTTGTGGCCTATTAGGAGGAAACACATACTCTTGACCACTAGACCCACCCAAGTTTCACTTAATATTGAGCTCTAACCACAAAGTTACACCCTTTTACATTTTCTCCCCTTTTAGGGCCACATCATCAATCCATAATGTACACTTAGCTTGACACATGGTATACACTATCCATGTGTCGCAATGCATAATCTAAGTACATTTCCCAGTTTTCATACCATGCATACTATTATATCGATAAATTTATACCTTACACTTTGTCATTTTATCAGGTATCTAATATATCGATATATCACACCTATGGTTTATGCAATATGTTGATATGTCATGGATCTTGATTCATTTTATGCGTCGATATATTATGGCTCCCAATTGATTTGATATTTTGATATGTGATGGCTTCCATTTCATTTGATATGTTAATATTATAATATCAAAAATCCATACAAACATAGAAAATTGTTGATATGGCATTCTGTCGATATGGCCATACCACCAATATACCTTGGCACAAAATCTTTGATATGTTGATATATCATATCAAGGTATTAGGATTTGGGGAGAAATACTAAAACAATAAAACTCCATTCTCCTAATAATTTGAGAGTGTTGTTAGGTTATCTTACCAACTTAGCTTGTTAATTTAGACTTCCACCTCATTTCCTGTCTTACTATCATTATGTGACATATGTACAATGTGGCACATCCTTTCCCACATGGATATGTTGGAATTTTATATAAGGGTATTGGGATATTAACATTTTTCCAAGGCTTTTATCTCACAAACTTCCATTATGTCGATGTGTCGATATATTGATGTGGCATCATATCCTACAACCTCACCCCTAAGTCCCAATCATCAACTAACACATGGCTCTTATTGAAAGGTCCCCAACCATGTAGCACTACTGATATGTTCCATGTGTCACTAACGTATGCCTACTTGACATGCCAAATCACCAAATTTGGGTGAAATGTGGTGTACACTTGAAATTTACACACCATTATCTATCATCATCATGATGTCATTCTCACTTGGTTCCATCACAAGGTTCCATATTAGGGATCGATAGTTCGTCAAGGTTTTCTATTTATTCATTTTGTTTGAGATGCCAATATCTAATTCCTTAGCTATCATCTAACCATAAGTCAGGATAATGTACCCTCTTGTTGGTTAACATTTCGCCCACTACAACATAACCCATATCAAAGGTTATGGTTAGGGATATGATGAGGATATGATATTGGTATACCGTCAATATCTTTGTGGGTTGGCTTGCTAGTGTCATTACTATCAAGGAATAAAAAAAAATGACAACCAATGTCATCAATGATATTATCCTAAAAATTAAATGGTTATACACTAGCTTTTTCAACATTGTGGATATGCTAATATGGTTAGCACTCAAATGCAATGCCAGGCTCTAGGACCTGTATGACATAGCTTCTTGGTGTTAAAGGTTCAATCCTTAGCAATAAAAACTAAATATTGATCAATATTAATTACTTAAATTAACTTATAAAAATTAGGATGGTATTCCTACATAAGGAAGTAACTACTTGTTTCACTTAGATATTGTAATCAATAGACTACAATATATCTAACAAATGGGTTCTAGTAAATAATTGCAATTACATTATTGTTCATGTGATCACAAAGTTAATATTGGGGTAATGAAATAACAATGATAGTTGATATGCACACTTATTAATATTCACATTCGGAATCTAATGGCTATCTCATATTACATAGATAACTCGACTTCCTCAAATATTTAATATTTACACTTAGATGTTCTCAACTATTTTGAGATTACCAATTCAACTTAACCATAATCAACTAATTGACATTCAAAATTAGATATAATAAAAACAATTTCATTTTATAGATATGATTTAACATTGAATAAATATTAAATATTCATAGTTATAATTATAGATCCTTTATCATCATTGGATCGTATAAATTCTAGCTCCTTATAAATTAAAAACATAAGATATAAATAAACACAATACCAATAACATTCATCAAAATAGTTAAATTTTTTTATTCAAAATAAGGTATAACTTTCATCTGTGAACCATCTAATGCCTAGACCTTTTACAACTAACACACATGAAATTATCTAAGGCATACAACTAATTAAAAAAAAAAAACATACTACAATTGACCCTCACTTTACCGTCCAAATAAACGCTAAGGGAGAATTGTAGTTTGTTGTCATTGTAGTCCAACACCAGTTGAAGGAGATCTAACCTCGGTTCCTTGTATGATTTTTTAATATTTTTGAATCATTGGTAACCTCCCATGTTTCCCCTTGGGAAATATTCTTCCCTATAGACCCTCAATCTACAATGCGCCTACAGGAAAGATGAGTACACTAGTAGTGTGGAGTTGAGTTGTCAATACCAAGAGGTTCCCACTCAGAAATAAGAAACTCCACATAGAATAAACTCACAACTGTCTCAACTTACTAACACAATAATTCTAGTATTATCCATCCTCTAGAAGTAGGATTAATAAGATGAGCATTTCATAGCTTGGTATTCTTTCATTGGAGTTTTGTGCTACCCTTTGGATTTTTTTATTTTTTCTGTTATTATTATTACTATTATTTTAACATCCCTTATTTTATTTTTATTTTCATCTAACTTCCCTTATTTTATTATTTTCCTCCAAATCACCTTATTTATTGTTTTCCTTTGCTTCCTTTACTTTATTATTTTCTTTTAACTGCCTTCATTTTATTATTTTTATTTGAACTCCATTTATTATTTTCTTTTTACTTCATTTATTTTATTATTTTCTTTTAACTTCCTTTATTTTAGATTTTTTTAAAATTTTATTTACTTATCATTTTCTTCACTTAGTTTTCACTTGATCTCAATTTAGATTCTTATTATGGTGCTCATGGCTTTCTTCAACCAGAGTTAACTACCAAGTGTCATATGTATGTCTATAATTCCCCTAATTTTTCTTAATTTCAAATTTTAATTAGAGATTTACAATTCTACACTTTTATTCCACATTGAGGGTTCTCATCAATTCATTTTTCTTAATTTATGAATTTGATTATTTTTACTTCATGGACACTTCCCTCTTTAAGAGCTATTATAACTCAACATTTTGTTGTTATTATTTCCAATTTAGAATATTCTCTCCACATGTTTTAGGAAAGATATAATACTTAATTAATATATAAACAAAACATTTGATTTTATAAATTTTTCTTTAATTCTATCCCTATAATCCTCTCTTTCCAAGTTTTTCTCATTCTCAATAATTTGTTTCTATCTCTTTCTAACATCTACTCTTTAACATTAATGCTTTTATTTTTATCTTGAAACTTAATTTACCTTTCTTGATACCAAGGGTTTCAAGGTAGTTTGGTGCCACCACTCTTGCGTTTAGGCATCCTTTTTCATCTCGATACTTGGGGTGCAATTTGGATGTTCCCTTGAAGTGATTATCGTATAGTTCTAAGGGTGCCACAAACATTACCCTTTAAGTGCCATTAATGAGGCGTGAGGAACATATGGATGACAATGGAGTAACTATTAACTCTTAGGTTGCCCCTGGTTGTGACACTAATGGTGACTGAGTATCAAGGTGTTTTAATTGATGCACACCCCTTAGTGAAACTCACGAGTTACTAAATCCACGACCCAACCCTCATGACATTTTGCAACATCAAGGTGAAGGTTCCTAACCTTCTAACCCAAGCCATGACTGAAGTGCTAGAAGGTGGAGTTGAGAACACTCACCCCCACCCCTCCAAGGAAAATTCAATAAACTCCATATAACCACATTACCCATAAGTGAGTCATTCATATAACACAAAATTCGTACGTCCACTAATATGTCACAAACACACACACATATTTATATATAAATTTTTCCAATATCAATCTACTCATTAACCAAACTATAATAACCATCTCCTCATGTGCGTGTGCACTACTTTAGTCTCCTGCCACACTCAAACAATTGTTAGTACATATTATTATAAATATTAGTCATCTCAATGTATACATGATAAGAAATATGAAGGTCATCAATCTCAACCAATGCTATAATATAGAATAGAAATATAATTCATAAGTCATCATCGCATGAAATTATAACAAGATAATTGATGTTTTTTGTCCTGAAAGAGAAAATTGTATGGCATAGTATCTATCTAAGGAATCAAACTAAGACTAAAAGTGTATGTGTCATATTCAAGGTAAAATAGGAAACTATATTCACCCCCTTGAATTAAAATGTGTCCTAATATTTCAAACAAGAATGGAGTTGATGACACATCTTATTACATCCTCCTAACATATCATTTTGTAACCATTAGGAAAATCACCACCAATCTGGCTCTTTAACTATCCGTTGAAGTGTTCCAAAGCATTCCCCCGTAATGTTTGAAACCAAACAATACAAACTACAATGATAATTTTGGATTACCTAGTCCAAATCCCCACTTTTGAGCATTTTCACGGTTCCCTGGATAGATGTTGCACAGGCACAAATATTACCATTATAGCCAAAGCAACTTTGCACTTTGTCTCTGACTATGAAATTTAGAAATAACTTAACGTAAGTAAAAATAAAAATTAATTTCTAGAAGATTTGTTGGAGGAATATTTCCCAACTGAAAGCTTCGAGATTATGCTTACTTGAGCCTTATCCCTCTATTCATGGAGAAAACTCCCTCTCTTTGGGGAATCCTAATCCCTCCTTTTGAGGATCTCATCCCTTGAGAAGAGGATCTCAAACCTCCTCCTCTTGGCCTATAAATTCCACAAAGACCAGAGGGCTTGGGAAGACTTCTGAATGTAAGCTTATGTTTGGAATAAGGCTATAAGTCTTGCCACCTAAGGGGAGGATTGGAGACTTTTTAGAGGAGGCTTACATCATCGAGGAAAATTTATATTACTTCTTCTTGTTCTCAAATTAATACAAGAAACTAATTATTTCATAATTTCACGTGTCTCAATTCTATTTGCAAAATATCTTGATCTTTTGCATCATTTATAATTGAATATGAGTTTAATCTGATGATATATGCAATGTTTCAATTTTCATTTGTTTTTGATTTCATCTTTTTCTACACTATGTTTTTTTTTCCTTGTTTTATTATGTTCATGGAAATCTCACTTCGAAGCGGCAAGGAAAGGATTTTAAATGTATTGGAAGAGATTCCAGAGGAATTTCATAGAGAAGGTAAGAATATTCAGCATATTTCATATTTCATGTCAGTTTTGAATTAAGGAAATATGGTAGTTATTTGTTTTGTTTTCTACTAGATTTCTTAAGAATCTAGGGAGATCACTATTTTCCGAAAGAGGATTTATCCTCCATAACACCTCCCTAGGAATGGCACTGGGAATAAATTCCTATTATTTCATCCTTAACAATATAACTTCGATGATAAAAAGGTATAATTTCAATTATTTAATATGACTCTCTTGTCAAAATTTTCCATTATGAATTTTAAAATGACTCAATTACCACCAAGAAAAGGGTTTATATCATTTATCCAAATAGATATCTATGAAACTCCTTGAGAGGTCTCTTTCACAACTTTAGTTGTTTATAAAAAAATATTTGCATTTACTCTATTGCTTAAAACTACATTTGGTTGTGGCATGCACAATTGAAGAGCATGCACATTATCCACCTATTTAGGTTAAGTTGTAATAAATGTTTTTCCATTGTCAATTTTTATATATTAATTCTTCCATGACCCCTACCCAACATCTAGAGTAACCACCATATTAACCTTAAGTTCTAGGGAAGTATTCCTTAAGATGTCAATATTTTGAAATGTGGGTAACATTCTCTAATGGAAATTATCATCGTCATGTCTTCTTCACCAAATATAAGTTTCTTCATTTGGACTTAATTTTCAAACTAAATATTTTGGGCTAAATATTTAAAAAAAAAATTGAGTTTAATTTCTAAAGGAAATTTTTTTGGCTCACTTTTTAAAGTGAGTTTTTTTACAAGTGTGTGTTTTGGGCTGAATTTTTAAAGTGTTTCTTTTTAAAGTATTTTGTGCTGAATTTTTGGATTTTTTTTTTTTTAAAAGAAAGTTTGTTATGCTGAATTTTTAAAGTGATTTTTTTTTCTAAATTTTAAACGTGATTTTTTTGTCCGAATTTTGAAAGTGATTTTTTTAATCTAAATTTTGAAAGTGAGTTTTCTTTTACAGGATTTTAAAATTGTCTTTTTTGGGTTGGATTTTAAAAGTCTACATAGAGTAAATTATCATGGGAACTCAAAGAAATTGCAAGAGAAAATATGATTGAGCAAGAGACATTGAGGCTTATAGAGAATATGCGAGAAACTATTACAAAAAAAGGAAAGAATTACACTCAAATATTGAAAGGGAAAATCAACCTCAACAAGATGTTGAAGCAGGTATATAAATATAAATATTATAAATGATGTTTAAAATTTAACTAGTGTATTGTGAAATTTAATTTTTGTTTGATGAACTAATTTGAAAAATATTTTGCAATGTAAATAGATAGATATATTCCTCATAACATTGATGACGAGATTGAAAATGTTGAAAGACAAAGTGAAAAAGATAATGGACCAATGATTGATGATGTTGTTGAAAACGTTGAAGGAAATTCAAGCGAAGAAATTGAATCACGAGGTATGTACATATATGCCAAGTGTATTATTGATATAATACATATTTGTTAATTTCAATTTAATTCAATCTCTATTTTTTAATTTAATTATTTATTGAATATTTATACCCATTTACATTTAATTCTCATGTGTATAGATGAAATCAATATCTATGATGAGACATTATAAAATGTTGACACTGACACATATGGAGGTAAAAATGTTGACCATGTTATACGATATCGTGTTAAGCTCATTATTGATAAGTTCTTAGCATATGAAAATGTAGTTGTTCAAGCCCAAGTTTCGAGAGGTCTCTTAACATCAAAGAAATTAAAAGAAGCTACAAATCTATTCGGTATTTGAAAATCAACGAAAGAAACAAATGAAGGAAAATGTGATTCAAAATATAAATAGTTCTCTAAAATCAATTGGAAGATCTAGAAATAAAAGCAATATAGATGCACATAGAGAAATAAAAATGGTAGTGGTTTCATAAAGCACTAAGTAAAATCGTTTGGTAAAATCTATGGCAAAAGAATTAGGGACCTCATGAAAAACATTGAACAAACATAGGAATTTTTTATTGCAAATATATGTAAATGATGAGCTCGCATGTTGGACAGTTATTTGTAGGAAATCATAAAAATATATACTTAGAGAACATGTTAAAAAATAATATATGAATTTTGGATGAAAAATTTATGTGTTTCACCAAAATCAAGGGATGTGATGCGGTGAAGAATAACACGAAATCAGTATGAAAAAAATGCAGAACATATCTTGGAAACCACTCAGATGGAGTTTTTCAATAAGTTCATAGAAGAGAATCATGGAATTAATGTCTCAATCAGTATTTTTGTGCAACAAAAAGCATGTTATGTTAAACCTATCACTTTGCATGACACTTGTTGTTGTCATTTTCATGTGGAATTTTAGTATTATTATGACATGTTCCTGAATTTTGATAAAAATGTTTTGGAAAAAATCACCTCCTTCCACTATCCATGATTTCATATCCCAAATTCTATGTGCAAGAGAAACTCATGAATTCTTTTACCAAAATAAATGTGTTGATGGTAAAAAATGTGATCATTGTGGAAATTTGACTTTATTTCACAACAAATACCCTATTGATATAAATGATCAATCATTGTCTAAAATAAAAGTGAAATGGAAGAGATATGAATATATTCATACATCGATTGGTTCAAGTAGTAGTACAAGTACTAAAAGGATTGATTTACAACAACAATATTTTTTTGCGATAGAGTTTTTGAAGAAGTTTGTGGCATAAATTTATAAATACATGAGCCATTTGCATAGAGATCAATGGTATGACCTGCAATTCAAAAAATCCCATGAAAATTTTCCACCAGGGATCATTTTTTCAATATTTGATTTTGCATAAAATTACACATTTTTTGGAAAAAATAAAATAAAGAGTCAATATTGTCAGCATGACCAAGTATCTATGTTTTTCCATATTCTATATAGACATGTTGTACAAAATTTTGATCATATAGAAAACACTAGTCAAAATCGACATGTTATTAAATAATATCACTTTTATATCATTAATGATCATACACATGATACACATATTGTACAACATTGGTTTGATATGATTATGACTCAATGAAAGGTTGTGGAATAAAATTCGATGAACATTGGATATGGTCAGATGGATGCACAGGTCAATTTAAATTTACATGATCATTCTTTTGGTTGTGTCATCTTCATATGAAAATCCATGTTAAACATTGTTGGATTTTAGTTGAGATTGATTATGGAAAATGAGAACATGATGGTGCAAGGGAATTTCTAAAAAGAGAACTTCAAATATATCTAATAGACCACTCTACAAACTGACTTCTCTGAGTTGAACAAGTTGTTCAATGGTGCATTGTTGCACTAAGCCATGGGACAAACCCATCAAAAGAAGTACAAAGGTACATGTACATATATACAAATTAAATTGCATATATATAGAAGTTTAATATATTATCTAATTTTTATTAATTTTCTAATTTTAAACATTTATAAGTTTTAAACATTATTTATCACAATGATTATCTTTGATATGTAAATTGTATTTTAAATAAGTTCATATTTATATTCTTGTTTGAATTTTCCATATAGGTATTTTTGAAATATTGGAGTCCAATATGTAGATAGATCGACTGCATATGAAGATGAAACAATAAAAGGGACTCGAAAATTGCATTCAATTAAAACAAAGAAGTAATAAAATGTGTTTTCATTTGATAAAAGAAAATAATCTTGTTTTTATCTTGTTTTCATTGAGGTCACACAATCCAATGATGTTTGTGAAAACAATATGTATGCAAAAAATTTTCAACATACAAAACTAAATACAAAGGGGAAAATATTAGTTGCAAGATTCAAAGAGATGGAATCAGAGGAGACTATAGTATTATCTAATGGTGATCGAGTTTCTGATCTTGTTAGAGAATGTAACATTTCAACTTCTTTAAAATGATTGATATCTAGAAATATATAATAAAATAAAATACATGTTGATAAAGTTAATTTCATGTTAATTATGATCTCAATTTACACTTTTTTTATTGTGCAGGAGATTTTTTTGTTGTAGTTGCGCCTATTGACAACCTAGAAAATGTCAAGTATTATTTAATGTGGTGCTCTGAATGAAAGATGAAATTATTAGAAGACTATGATGATAACAGTTTTATATGAAAGATGGTCTATTATACTGAAAGGTTATTTTTTCCAACAAAATCATCAAAATGAGAGTAATGTTTACTTTCAAGGCTACCAACCCAATGTCATAAGTTGTCAATATAGGCACTTGGTGTGTTCAGTGTGCATAAAGTTGATAGAAGTTCAATCAAAGAAAAAATTGAAATTTGAGAAATGGACAATGCCAAAATTTGACCATGAACGGATCATTGAGGATGGCATTCCAATAGAATTTATTAATTGAATTGCACAACAATTTCTTCTCCTTGGATTCATCTTTGAGAACTTAGAGTTCAAGCACATTGTTAGCCTTCCTTTTTGTGCACTCTTAAGTTGTACATTATTAATAATGTATTTATTTACAAAGTTATATGTATATTTCATATTATTTATTGGTGTATTTAGGATTGTATTATATTGATATTATGTTTGCATGCATCACAACTAATTTATATGTACATACATTCTCTAGTCTTAAATTATTTCATACATGAATGCAATTTAATGTATTAGTATTTCTATACATGAATGCAAAATGTATGTATCTAGCATATTTTATAATGAAATTTTAAGTTATTATTGTTTTATACATCTACCACAAATTATAGGCTTCATTCAAATGAAAAATGTGTACCATGTTTTGTAATTTCCAATTTTACTAGATTCATTTTAAATAAATTTACAAAAATTTAATTTACAAAACCTAAGAAACATCTACTAACAAATTATAAGAATGATTGAATGCAAAATGTACCAACTAAATGAAAATTTACTTTCATTGCTACATATTCATGAACTTAAATATGTAAAATGTTTAAAAGCACCAAACCATACATCACGAAAATTGTGGGCCATGTTTTATAATGCAATTTTATCTCGTGTGTTTGTGCATTCAATCAAATTTATATTAAAAGTTAACTATCCACTGACATGCATAGTAACCTTTCTATACATTAATGCAAAATGTTTTATACCATATTTTTTAATGCAATTTTAAAATATTATTATTTTTTTAGACATCTAAACCTAATTATAACATTCATGTTCAAATGCAAAATGTACCATATTTTTTATTTTGCAATTTTAATAGATTCATTTTACATTTAACTTTTGAAAAATTGAAATAACTTTAAAAGAAACCTAACAATCATCTACTAACATTAAATAAGAATGATCAAATGAAAGATGTACCAATTAAATGCAACTTTAATTTCATAGAAACATATTCATGAACTTAAATATGTAAAACATTTAAAAGCATCAAACCATGCATCATGGAAATTGTATGGTAATGTTCTATAATAACTCTAAACAAAACCTAAGAATCTTCTAGTAGCAGTGGTCTGTGCCATCAAAAATCATAATATTGTTTCAGTTATAATGCATGTCATGGAGCCTTTATATTTACATAGTCAACATACAGTTGTACCAATTAAATGAAAATTTACTTTCATAGCAACATATTCATGAACTTAATTATGTAAAACCTTTAAAATCATCAAACCATGCATCACGCAAATTGTATGGTCATGTTTTATAATAACGTTTAAAAAAACCTAAGAATCATATACTAACATTAAATAAGAATGATTGAATGCAAAATGTACCAATTAAATGCAAATTTACTTTCATAGCAACATATTCATGAACTTCCCCGGATGCGGGTGTTTCCAATCTTAGTTAATGGTATGGGACGGATGGGCGGCATGACAAGCCGACACCTGCCCCTATGGTACGCTGAGTTAAATGGACAGCTGCTCCACAACTTGTCTCATTTACACTCCTCACACTCCAATGCTATGAGCTCTGCAACCCAATGCACTCGCGCGCCTTCAAACAGGTTGAACCCTGCCTCCGCATGCTCTGGCGAGATTTTCACTCAGATAGCAGTTATGAAGATGGATTTTTTTGGTTTGGGAAGGACGAACTCGGCGCATGTTCAGTCTGGTCTCATGGCAGACGGATTTCACAAGCAACAGGTTAAAATGGCCCCGGTCTTGGCATTCCCACAGTTTCGTTTGGGCGTCGTTGGTAATTGTCTGCACAGAAGGGAGAACGACCAATGGTGTCTGTTGCGCTCCACGCAAAGGGAGGTCTCTTTTCCTGGGCATCTTCAGCTGTCTCCGCGTCCTCGTTCGAGGTCGGGCCTCCTTGGGCTGGTTGGCACTTTGGTCAAAGTTTTCTGGTTCCCGCTCCCTCATACTATACCGAGGCTTCGACATCGTATGCGGAGTAGGAGGGGTAGCTCTCGGAGCCATCCCACTCACCTGCCTTCCAGTCCTTCCCTGAACACTTCCTCCTTCGATGATGGCTTCTGCCATTACCCTGGAACTCGCAGCGGCCGGGGGCGCTCTCTGGATTTCTGCTTGTACTGGGGTCCCCATTCCCATCGCTCGTCTGCTGCCTCTGTTAATACAACAGGCTCTGCTCAGTTTACTTTCCAGAGTTCCCTCAATCGCCCGAGGATTACTGCCATTCTCTCGGTCATTTTTATAGAAGACAGCTTGCCTGAGGCTTCAAGTGTGCAGCCTGCTGTTCCCATGGAGACTTCTGCTCCTGCCTCCCAATTTTCTCATTTCAATCTGGGCAGTGGTAGCACTCCTTTGCAGCCTCCGTCTCGCCCTGCAGACTTTGTTCCTGATGAAGACATGCTCTCTGCTGAGCTTGTTCCCCCGACTTCTCAGGCTGATCTTGCTCCTGATATGCTTGCCACCGGAGGCTGCAGGATCGTGGAGGAGAATCCGGTCGACTAATGGGTTCGTGGCTTGGTCTTTTTCTCTGTTTATGTCACCCAACTTCTTGGGTTTTTCTTGTTTTGGTTGCTATGAATCTTTCTAGCCCTTTTTTGTCCTTTCTGGGTCAAAGAATTTTTTGGAGAAATCCTATTCTCCACCCCTGCATGGGTTTCGACAGTCCACTTCTCTGGTTTTTCCTGAATCTTTTGCCTTCAAGGCAGTAGCTTTTGACTTCGGTCTCGATGTAAAATTATCAGCTTGTTAATAGATCAGTATTACTTAGAAAAAAAAAAAAAACATATTCATGAACTTAAATATGTAAAACTTTTAAAAGCAACAAACCATGCATCATGCAAATTATATGGTCATGTTTTATAATGTAAATTTAAACAAAACCTAAGAATCATCTACTAGCATTAAATAAGAATGATTCAATGCAAAATGTAGCAATTAAATGAAAATTTACTTTCATAGCAACATATTGATGAACTTAAATATGTAAAACCTTTAAAAGCATCAAACGATGCATCATGTAAATTGTATGGTCATGTTTTATAATATGTTTGTGCATGAGAAACTTTATATTAAAAGTTGACTACCAACCAATATCCATAATAGCCTTTCTAGATAAATGAATGCAAAATGTACATACTGGATATTTTATAATGCAATTTTTATGATTGCTAATATACATTTGTACACCTAAGTATAAGATTCATATTCAAATGAAAAATGTACCATGTGTAAATTTTGTAATTTGCAATTTTAATAGATTCATTTTAAGTAAATTTTCATGTTAAATAACTTTCAGCATTGAAATGACTTTAAACAAAACCTAAGAATCATAGATACTAACATTATAAGAATGATTGAATGAAAAATGTGCCAATTAAATGAAAATTTACTTTCATTTCCACATATTCATGAACTAAAATATGTATTTAACCTTTAAAAGCATCAAACCACATGCACATGATGAAAATTGCATGGTCATGTTTTGTAATGCAATTTTATAGTATGTTTATGCATTCATTTACAACCTTATATTAAACGTTAACTATCAACTGACATCTATAATAGCCTTTCTAGATACATGAATGCAAAATGTACATACCATATTTTATAATTCACAATTTTTAAGATTGTTAATAGACATATACACCTAATTATAAGATTCATGTTCAAATGAAAAATGTACCATGTTTTTTGTAAATTGCAATTTTATTAGATTTCATTTTAAATAACAAGTGACAAAACAAATTTAAACAAAACATAAAAATCATCTTATAACAATATAACAATGATCAGGCAAAATTTACCAACTAAATGAAAATTTACATTCATGGCTACATATTCATGATTTTAAATATGTAAAACCAAGTTTTAAGCATCATGAAAATTGTACCATGAAAAATGTACATAAACACCAAAATCAGCATGAATTAAATCATAACTTAAGAGTTCTAGATTTAAAATATGTCCAAAATTTATATCATAATACAGATGCATAATACATTAGCATAAACCTCCTTTCCTTTAAGCTCTTCTTTAAAAATTCCTGCTACGTAAACATCTTTCACTGTGCACCATGTAATATCTAAGTATTTCTTAATGAGTAGTTGAGTGTTTGAAAAGACTGGAAAAGAGGCAAAAACACTCTCAACTATCTCATTGATGGTGATTTCTATGAAGTCGTCTTAGGCAAATCTCTTGCGTGCCATGATGATAATTGACTGATGGAGATAAATGACCTTAAACGCTGCAGTACCTGTACGATGAAATGCACTAATGGAAAACATAATTTAGCTTCAGAAAAACAATCTATTCAGAAATATCAAGGCATCAAATCAAACATTGAGGAGAAAAATTTCACAATTTTTGGGATTAAGGTGGGAGACTGGCCTCATGAAATGTACATTGCATAGTCTCTATAGTCAAGGGGGAAGCTAGAGGCTTGAGACTCCACAATGAAAAGTCCCAACTAGGAAAACTAAGGGAAGGATATATGCATTATGCAATCCTAGTGACCAAGGCTGAGAGTTGGGGTTTGTGACTGCACAATGCATATTTGGGCAAGCCAATGACTAGGCATTGAGTAATATTGGAGACCAATCTAAGAGCTTGTCTCATGGAGATGTGAAATGCAAAGTTGCGTAGATCTGCCTAGGAAAGGGAGAAATCAATGATAGATTGAACGTTGGGGTAGGAAGGAATGTAGATCTAGCTAAAAAAAATCATATCAACTAAAACTAAGTGTCAAAATCCAACACTGAATAGGAAAAATGAACGTGAAAAATATGACCTAACAACGACAACTGTTGGGGGGGGAATAAGGTCTCAATGTGACACTTGAAAAATGTGAATGACGGGCTGAACCAACACTTGTACAAGATAATATAAGTTAAAATTCTAGCTACTACAAAAATAAACAGGAAAAATAAAACTCATAGAAGTCAAACAACAAAAAGCGACAAAAGTGACACATGAAAAATTTACTCGAAAAAGCATCGCAAAGTCAACTGAAAGTTCCTTGATCTCCTTGGGAAGGCTACAGATCCAAGGTAGAATGTGAAAATGAGCTTTACGGGTGTCTATTAAATATATCTAGGTGGGTTAGGGTTTCTAATGCACATGCCCAAAATCAAGGAAAAAATGCCACTTGCTGAAATTAATAAATAACATATTAGTGGGATTGACCGATCATTAATTGGTCAATTCCTATTTTTTAGGGACGCCAACTCTGGTTTTTTAGGAATCTGATTTTTCACACTAGTAGAGGATATTGTACAATTCTCAAGATCAAGGGCTTAGTCAACACCTTGCCTCAATGAATTACGTAGTTTCTAAGGGGAAGGATAGCTTGCACATTTTCTGAGCTCAAGTTGGGGTTCCCACCGAGATTCCACAGTTTCTAAGCTCAACGTTGGTCTGCTTCTCCAACTTGTGCATTTTATACCCTAAATTTTATCCTACCTTCCACTATTTTCATGGTTTCTAACGGGAAGACCAATAATTTTGTAAGATTAAGGAAAGAGATAGCTTGTTCTTTAAAAGCTTTTAGTTAGAGTAAAAAAAAACATCACAAGCACTAAATGAAAGAATAAGTCCTTAACACAACATGAATACTTGACAAAATTGATTGATGATCTCTCTTAGATATAAGGGAGGCTCCAAACTCAAATCATGATAAAAGGTTTGGAAGGGGCTTGTAGTAGCTAAAACAAGATCCTTAACAACCTAGAAAGAAAAACGAAGAAGAACAAGCAGAAGAATAATTCTAAGCCTGCTTAGAAGACCAAAAAAAAACTAACCTAACCAGGGTGGGGGCACGAATGAGTGACGTTGTAAGCTCAAAATAACTTTCAATATTTTTTAGGGAGATAACTTAACTCATAAGTTTCCATTGATGAGCACCATCATTAGGTACCTTTTGAGGGGTTAATTGTCATCTTTTTAGACTTTTTAGTCTCTCTTTCTCACGTTTAATTACATTATGGTCATATGTTGCTTAGTGTAGATAGTGATTAAGGTTTCTCATACTCTGAATTCCTAGTGTGGTTTAAATGCAAGATAATCATGAAGTTATGCCATTTTTATTGAATATTGCGCAATCAAATATCAGAGTAGATAGAAAGGAGTGACTATAGGGGGGGGTTTACCACCTCCTTAAATCCTAAAGGAACCCAAAAGATCCTCGAGATTCCCTCCGACAACTGGAAATCAAATGCAACCAAGAAAGTGGAAGATTAAGTGAATCAAAGCTCCATTTCTCTCGAAGTCCAAGGGGACAAATCACCTACTTTTTAGGGATTTATTGGTAGCTACTCTTTAGGATAAATAAGGAAAAGAAAGGGATCACTAGGATTTAATTTTTGGAGACAACTAGAGTACTCCTACATCTTGTAATAGAGATTTGTGACTTTAATGTGCTATGTAATGAGATTGGTTATGCAATAAAATGATTATTTAGTTCCTCCTTCACTGATTTAGTTTTAAAGAGATGAGCTTGTGGGTTAGGGCCCAATCCATTGTCCTCAGTCTCTCCTGCCTCTTTTTGTTTACTTTCCATGCCATAATAATTAGTCTTCTTAATGTTCTGAGAATCATGCCACAGATAAGTGTTTCTCCTTACCTGGGATCAAAGTTGTATACCAAGGTGGGGAAGTAGGACCTGAGTAAATTTGTTTCATAAATCAGAGAAGGCCTTAAGGGCCTCGGTCATATCAGCAGGCCGGGCATGCAAGGTGCACCTTACTCCTACTATCATACCAATCATAATTCACCTATGCAATAACCTCCACTCCTCCATCATAGCCTACACCTCCTACTTGGCCTTACAACCCTGTATATCACCCTCAGCCTATGAACCAACCATTCCAACAATATGTTCCTCAACAACCTTAGTGAAGAAACCCATCACAAGGGTGGAGTCCCCAACATAATCAACCACCTACTTTACTGCCTCCACCCCAAACTCAACCTTAGCTCACCCATTCTACTCCACCTAACCTGCCTTAGATGCCTTCCCAACCCAATATGAACCTGAAAAACAAGCAGGAAAAACATGTTTAAAATGGAGAGACATACTATCCATCTTATGCTGTGGAGATACATGAGATCAATCTTAGGTCAGGAAGATTAATCTCGGAAAATCATCCTCTGTCTCCACGGGCAGAGGTTGAGGAGGAAAAGGAAGAGAGTAACACTTAGATCCAATAACCTCATTTTTTCGAGCACTTGATCCACTCTAGTCAGCACACCCTAGAGGAGACTAAAATTTTATGAGAACCGAAAAATTTGTGTGTAAAAATACCCCTTATCTAGCCCATTAAGGATGTTCATATTTATAATAGTCTCATCAAGGAAAAGTGCTTTTTTAAACCTGGGAGAAGGAAGAAAGATTCCCCCACCATCAATGTAGTGGGATAGTTGTCTAACTTAATGTTGGGAAGGGTGATCCTCTCAAAGTACCTGGACCCTTGTAATTTGGTAGTAGATGTACACATTGATGGTGTCATAGTCCCCAATACTATGATTGATATCGGGGATGCCATCAATGTGATTACCAAGGAAATTGTGCTTAAAATCAACCTATAATGGAATTTGAGGAAAACCACAATAGTTCTACAACTTGAAGACCATTCCATAGTAGCTCTGGAAGGAATTATTGAGGATGTTATGGTTTCAATTGACTCTTGGGAGTACCCTAAATATTTCCTGCTCCTCCAACCAAAAACCAATTTTAATGGTTATCCTCTCATTTTAGGAAGACCTTGGTTAGGGAATTTCAATGCTTATATGAACTGTTAGGCTAGAAACATGACTATAAGGAATGGGTCCATGTCTAAACAGCTAGTGTTATATCCCCCTTCCTTGCCTTCCATTGACCATGACCTACCTTTATGGTTGGAGGATGAGGAAGAAGAAGATGATGTATACAATACCACGCCCTACCCCATTTGTAACATAGATGTTGTTCTTAGAGGGGGCCAATCTGATGAGGATGAGCTCATCAACCACATTATTCAAAAACAACCCCCCATTAACAGTCCACTTGATGACCTAGTCAAAGAGTCTGATAGCCACCCTTGGATGGAGCCGCACTCAGTTGATTCAACCTTTGAAACCACCAAGGCTGTGGAATTTGGCCCAGAAAAATATATGTAGATTAACTCATCCCTCTCAGCCATAGAAGAAGAGAAACTATGCCGACTCTTGAAAGAAAACCTCGAAGCCTTTGCTTGGGACTACAAAGACATGAAATGGGTGCATCCCTCGGTTTGCACACATCATATCTAGATTAAAATAAGGATGTAAGTTGGTGCACTAATCCCAAATTAGGATGAACGCAACTCTAAAATACATAGTGAAAGAAGAACTACATAAATTATTGGATGCAAGTTTCATCTATCCCATATCAGACAGTTATTGGGTGTCTCCTCTTGTCCTAGTCCTAAAGAATAATGGAAAATGGTGAATCCATGTTGACTACCACGAACATAACAAAGATACTAAGAAGGATCATTTCCCCTTTACCTTTATAGATCAATTCCTAGATGGCCTTACAGGGAAGAAGTTATTTTCTTTTTGATATGGGTTCAGTGGGAACAACCAAATCCAAATTAGCCCTCAGGACTAGGAAAAGACTACTTTCACATGTCCCTGGGGAGCTTTTTCTTATGGAGTCCTTCCCTTTGGATTGTGCAATGCCCCAGTTATTTTCCAAATATTAGTCTTGAGCATTTTTTTCGAACTAGTACATGACTTTATCGAAATCTACATGGAAAATTTCATATCTTATGGGGATGATTTCCAAGAAGCTCTCTTCAATTTGTGAAAAGTGTTGAGGAGGTGCGTTGAAATGCATCTCTACTTGAGTCTAGAAAAGTGTGAATTATTAAAAAGAGTAGGGGTAGTCCTAGGCCACTCAATATCACAAGCAGGAATACAAGTAGACCCAAAAAAAATCACGATCGTAAAAAGGGTGCATGTTCCTCAAAATCAGAGATATGTCAGAAGTTTCCTAGGTTTTGTTGGCTACTATAGGAGATTAATTAAATATTTTAGCAAATTGGATTCACCATTATTTGGACTATTGGCCAAATATTTTGAATTTTTCTGGTCCATTCTCTGTCAAGAATTTTTTGAGCTCATCAAGGAAAAGATAACTACTTCCCCGATTCTCTGAGGTCCAAACTAGGCTCTACCTTTCCAAATCCACACAGATGCATCAGAAAACTCCATGGTGGAAGCCATGGGTTAGTTAGAAGACAAATTACCCTATTCCATCTATTTCATTAGCAATACCCTGTCTAAATCTGAGCTTAACTACACTATCACAGAAAAGGAGATTTTAGCCATTGTACATTCCTTAAACAAATTTAGGCATTATATTATTGGTTATCAGAACTTTTTACATAATCACCATGCAACTATCAAATAATCAATGAATAAACCTCATGTTAATGATCGAATAATTAGATGGTTGTTGTTATTACAGAAGTTTGACTTAACAATTTTTTATAAATGAGGAAAGGAGAATGTTGTTGAATATTGCTTATCTAGACTAACTCTACATGCAGATGAGGAAAGGATGGTGGATGATAAACTTCCCAATGAACACATATTTTTTATCTCAACACTCTCTCCTTGGTTTTCTGACATAGCTAACTACTTGGTTGTTGAAACGTTCCCTCCAATCATTTCATCCAGGGAGAAGAGAAATATTATCAGGAACAACGTCCATTTAACATGGATTGGTTGAAATATCTTCAATTTGGGTCATGAAAAAATTCTATGAAGATTTGTGAGGAAGGAAGCAATTTTTGCCATCCTCTCGACATGTCATGATGGTCCTTGTGGAGTCCATTTTTTTTCAAAAATGACAACCTTCAAAGCTTTGGAGGTAGGTTACTATTGGCCTGCCATCCACCAAGATTCCAAGAGATACACTAGTAGATGTGACTAGTGCCAAAGGATGGGAAGACCTACACCGAAGGATGAAATGCCTTTATAGCCTCAGGTGTCTCTAGAGCCATTTGAAAAATGGGGCATGGAATTCATTGGACCCATTGATCCACCATCCGGGCATAAGAGATATATCATAGTCTGCATTGACTACTTGATGAAATGGGATAAAACAAGGGCTGTGAAGGTGGCGACATAGGGGAAGGTAGCTAATTTTTTAGAGAGAATGTGTTCTACAAGTTTGGACACCCCAGAGAGGTAGTCACATACCAGGGGGCTCAATTTACATCTCATCTCATTGAAAACCTCCTGAGCCGACATAAGATAAATCACAAGACTTTGACTTCCTATCACCCTCAAGCCAATGGGCAGGTGGAAGTAACAAATAGAGCCTTGGAGAGTATCCTCACCAAGTTTGTGAGCAACATCAGAAAATATTGGGCAGATAGATTGGTGGAAGTCACTTGGGCTTATAATATAACTTGAAAGACAACCACAGGGTTCAATCCTTATGATCTAGTTTATATGAATAAAGCGCTGTTGTCCATTGAGTTTGAGTACAACACCTTGAGAATCGTTTCTGAGTTATACCTAGATATCACAAAGGCCCAACAAGAAAGGTTTCCATAGTTAAATGGTTTGGATGAGTTCATAATGTATGCCATCCTTCACACAGAGGTAATTCATATGCAAAAGAATGTTTGGCATGAAAAACACATTAAAAATAAAACATTTCAATAAGGATATTGGGTGTTTCTCTATGACTCTAAGTTCAAGGATTTCAAGGGAATTTAATGAAAATAGGGCCGAGGCCTTATCAAGTGGAAAAGTTCTACGAAAATGGAGTTTTTCATATCAGAATCATATATGAGGAGGGGATCCCACTTTTTTTCAATGGTTACATAATCAAAATGTACAAGAAGCCCTTGTTTAGGGATGTCTTTATTAATACTATAAACAGGGAAGTGTATGTCATTGGAAGCTCCATAGTGCCCAACGCCTCCCCTTTCGAAAAAAAGGAAAAAGGAAAAAATAAAGAGGCATGGGTGAAAACCTCTCTAAGGCATCCAAGACCAACTCCTGGGTTGAAAACCTCCATGAGGTGATCCTGGAGCAGAAAAATGAAAGCAACAAAGAAATACAAGATCATTGGGTGAAAACCTCTTTAAGGCACCCAAGGAAGACTTTGTGGAGGCAACCCACCTGTCTTCAAAAAAAAACAACAAAATAAAGGAAAAGAAAAGATGAAAACAACACTTATACACTCACTTATTTGTGATTTATAGGTTTCTCATCAAGATCGGTTTCAATAAAGAGGAGTAGTTTTATTCCTCTCTCCTCTACCTACCCACTCCATGAGCAACCCCACCACGCATCCATCATTTTATTTCTCCCTTTAGGTGAGAAAAAATCCCATGTTTTGTTCTTCTCTGCAAGTGCTACAGGATGTCCTAGGCTACTACAGGATTTGTTGTATTGCTACAGGAAACCATGTACTGCTACAGGAATGTATAACAAGAGAAATGAATCTCACTCAAGGATGCCTAACCTTCAAGAAAAGCATGAAAATCACTTTTTCCCATACCTACCACTCCTAACCCTCACTCTACTCCATGCCTAAGTATTCACCCTTCAAACCCTGTTTTTTGCCATTATGAGCTAGGTCACCTACATCTTTACATGGGACCTATACCCTCATATTTCTGTCACTCCACTCACTCCATAGGTCCATCCCTAGCATCCCTACATTTTTTCCCCTCATTTCTTAGCAACATGGAGTTCCCAAGTAGCAAAAATAGGATTGCTACAGGAATTTGATCACTTCCTATAGCAATCTTGTACATGACACAACAAACCTAAAAAGTGACAGTCAGTTGATGGAGATGGATCCAAATGACCATCAAAAGGATCTAGGAGGAATACCACACCAACAACAACACATGAGGACCTCCATGCAACACCTGAAAAAAGAACCAACAAATAAAAGTGTTAACCATCTCACTTAGAAACAAGCTGCCCACTCAGAAAATATGCATAAAAAAACACAGCAAATGAAAAAACAATGATGGATTTCACCAGACTCCAACTCCCTGCATTAAATATATTCTACAAATCCTCAGTAGAAGGTAGGCTCAATTATGGCCCTTCACCCTCTCACTATGCATCATATTGGCCAAAATGAATTAATGTCAACAATTAGAGGCTAAAACGACAAAACAGTGGCCAATTAAGCTGGCCACCCTCATGAAGTTAAAGTGAACAAGAAGTGAAGCTCTTCATCTCACCTGGGCAGTCAAATTAGTTAAGGATGAAATCACGGGGAGATGGAGGTGATTCTGAGGCAAATGACAATGATTAATCTCAGGGGGATGAGTAATCCAAAAGAGGAAACGTCGTGCCAAATTCCAAGTTACCACTCCACTCCAAATTTTTTCAAGTTGAAATAAATGGATTTTTTGGCTCATTATCCTCACTCCATTGAGAATTTAGAGAGAATTTAGAGAAGGAGAGTGACAGGATCCATCAAAGAACTTCGCACCAAGGTTGAAGTCTGCTGCAAACCCATGCTACAAGAAATCTGTCGATGCTACAAGAAAGTCTATAGAAGGATGCACAATTATTAGAATTGTAGTGAGAGCCAGTCACAAGTGGTATTAACACACAAAACCACCATCTCCCAAGCAATAAAACACTAGAGGTCAAAAGTAAGTGGATTTCACCTCACCAAGTTTTGAATTTGTTTCCATGAAAAATAATACACAATCACAGTAATAATTCAAGATTTAAGAGATTGCTTCAAGAAATAGAATTAAGGTAATATGAATTTGTGTTAAATTTCAATCTCTAATGCCCCACATTACCAATATTCTCAGAAAATAACCACCCAATGACATCTTTGACACAACTATAAAATAGGGGAAGGATTTAACAAAAGGGAACCCACAAATATCAAGAGAATTATATTACACCCTCAAGTGATTGATGTTTTTAGAAATCATCAGTGGATATGATTCTTTGAGCTCCTCAAGGGCTTTGATGATGAGGTGGCTTGAGATTTTGTAGTGGCCCTACATTCACAAGTATATGGTAGGGTCATCATTGTGGTCAAAGGTCTATCCATCACCATAACACAATAATCGATTAGAAGAGTGACCACTTTGCCTCTAGGAGTCAATTGAAATAGAGAAGATAGGGTATCCAACACTACAACTAAAAATAATTTCTTTCTGCTAAATGAAGAAGTCACTAAGGAAAAAAATGGAGTGAGAAGAGAAAGCCTCCCTTACCCTTGGGATGAAGTATAATTTCACATAATGAAATAAATTTCCTATGAGGGAAGACCTAGTGTGGTTTATGGATACCAATTCAAACTATTTCATGAGCTTAGGTTCCAAGGAGATCTCCCTCTAGAATAGAGACTAAGCATTACCTACTTCCTCCTACACTCAATCACGAACACGAGGAAAAAGGTGAGGGAGAGAAAGTACAATCACTTAGCTCACCATGGCCTCATCAAGCTTATAGTAGGAGATGCTCTAAATATATTGAACACCTCTGTATCTTGGTCCTCGTTCATAGATATAGATAGGGAAAAATTCATAGGTACACAAAATAGAAAAAAATCCTACCTCTAGTATTGGAGTGAGTGGAATGGAAGAAGAAGAGGGGGAGACTGAACAGATATAAGGAGAAGATGAAGAAGAGGAAGAAGGGGAGATGGAGACAGAAGCAAAAAACACAGAAACCCTAGAAATAAAGGAAGGGAAAGAAGAAGAGAAAGATAAAGATTACACAAGAGAAAGAAATGAAAAGGAGGAGGAAGAAACAGAAGAGAAAAAGAAAGGAAAGAAAAGGGACGAAGATATATTAGACCCCATGCTGGGCACTAAAATATCTCCCCAACAGACCAGCCTCTCACCAGGAACATAACAGAAAGAAGTGGCTACCACCTTAGACACTCTAAGCACACTAGTGAAGGCGAAGAGGAAAATACAGACCCCATGTACTTTAGGACCAAAAAAGAGTGCTAGGGTAAAGCAAGGGAAGCCCCAGACTCCAACCAAAAGCCCTATAACAATTGAGGAGTCACCCAAAAAGAAATATGAAATAAGCATAGAAGAGGGGAGAATTCAAGAGGTCACCTCACCTGAGAAGACACTTGTGACCTATAAGAGGAGAAATTATTCAAGGCTAGCATCCCTTAAATAGGTACCAACCCCCATAGGCCTTAAAGAGGTAGAAAATAAGGGTGAGCAAGAAAAGGAGGGTTTTCTATAGGAGAAACAGAGTTTGCTACATGAAACTTTGTCTATGCTACATGAAACTCCACTAGTGTCACAAAAAGAGAAAAAGGCCATGGGAGATAGAGATAAGGAGCCCTTTGAAGGGGAAGAGACCTAATATGTTGAAAAAGAGGCACAAATTTAGGGGCATGATGGCAAGGGGAAGGAAGAGGAGGGACAAAAGTAGGAGCCCAACTCCCCAAAATATGTCCCTAAGGACATATCATCAATTTCACAACCTAGACCTCAGCAAAATCTAAGCTCCTACTACACATTTATTGAAGGAGGAATAATGATTCCTCAAAATATTTTTGTTCCCATATTTTATCAGCGAGAGAAACAAAGATAATGCAGATATCACTTGATGAAAATTTCCAAAACAAAAGGTGTGCATGATATATGAATCATGGAAGAAAAGGTCACTGAAATGGGATGGGATTTAGCCGATGTCAGACTCATAGAAACCATATTAAAGGAGAAACTTCAAGAAACACATGAAAAAAATTCAAGGTTGCAAAGCCAAATCCAAGAAAAGGACAAATATATTTCCACCATGGAAAATTTGTGTATGGAGGAAATCCAACATAGACATCCTTCAAACTCGTATGTCATCTACCTAAAAGAACAGTGGATGCAATTTCATATTAAGACACTAGCATCTGATGGGTCATTGTATTTCCATAACTACAGGAAATTTATTGAATTTTTCAATCACTACAACATAGGAGACAAGGCAAGGTTAGCGTAATTTTATATGCCTCTATGTTGGGAGACATGCAGTTGATGGCCTTAGCCTCTTGGATGGTCAATGAGGAGGCAAGGGCATAGGAGGTAAAAAGGGTGATGATAAGAGAAGGAAGAGAGCCTCTACACGTAAGGGAAGAACTATTAAACCCTAGGGGGGTCATTAAAAATCACCTCGTGATAGAAAATGATGTCAACCTTGCTGACAAGTACCTCAACACCCAAGCACAATCCATTGCACACTTTGATGAAATTTCTAGACTGTTAGGGGAGGAATGTGTAATGACAAGTCAGAGAAGGTGGAATGGCCACCCTTTTTGTTAGGTCCTTATATTACTACTATAGTCCCTTATTTTTGTTAATGTAACCCGCTTATTGTTATTTTTGTACCCCTGTAACCCCCATATTATTATTATTGTGCCCTTACATTATTATTCTTAGGTTGGCTAGGATTACATTGTGGCCCCATGGAATCCTATATATAGAGAGGAGATTTTGTCATTTGTATCATCCAATATTTTTTCATTTATGTAATCTATTGGAGGTGTCCCCCTCGAATTGGATATTTCTAAGGCATTGATCTCTCTTTTCTTCTATTTTTGGAGCTAGTTTCACAACATTTGGTATGAGAGCTTTGGATTCTAGAGTTTTGCTATTCCAAACAAGTCATTGTGGAATTTTCACTATAGCGTTTTTTATACGAAGGTTTAGAATCTGAAATTTTTAGAGGAAGAAGTTGAACTCTTGAAGAACATCTTCACGAAAATTCAGATCTTGGTTCGCAATATTTTTGGAGATATGATCTGTTGAATTTAGGGATTTTTGCAGAATCTTGAATTTAACGTAAACGGGTCATCGTAGAACTTTTGCTATAAATGTTTTTCTATGAGGGTTTAGAAGCTGAAATTTTCACAGAGTGAAGCTGAAATCCCAAGGAACGCTGTGAAAAAATTTCAGAGCTAGATTCGCAATATTTTCGGAGATATGGTCTGTGGAACTGAGGGATTTTTCAGGTTCCTGAATTTCATCTCAAAGAGGTGACCGTGGGGAAATCGTCATAACTCTCTCTCCAAGAATTGGATTGGAATTATGTAAAAAGTAGTCAGAAAAAAATGGACTATAGTTTCTTCTACATCAATTTCAGTGCCAAAAGAATAAACAGTGACATGTGGCAAGTCGTACAAGTTCAATATACTAAACCAGTCCATAATTAGGTCATCATAGGAGATTGGGTATAATTTTTTTTTCAAGAATCCAAATCAGGTCAGACCTGTGGCATTCGAAGAAAAATTTTGAGGGCTACTTTAGGGCTGAATTTCAGGTATTGAAGATTCGAAATAATAGAGATAATTCAGTTTCAATATCGAGCTCCTCAAAATCAAGAAAAATGTGTGTATTTTTTTCAAATTGCATAAGTCTTGTTTGAAAAAAATCATCTTTAAGTGATTCCAAAGGCCTAATGAGCATAGACATCAGTAGTGGGTTCTAAAATGCCTCCTAAAAATAATTCAACATCCATTAATCTCTCATAGTACTCTAATATGACTCATGAAGATGATGAATTTCAACATGATCTATCAAAATTACAGGAACAAGTGCACCAAAATTCGCTCTCGCTAAGAGGAACAAAAAAATGAAATGGATGTTTTGAAGAAAAACGTGGAAGCTAAGGTCGATGGTTTGAATAAAGGCTTGGAAGCTATGATGGATGATTTGAAGAATGGTATGGAGAAAAAATGGATGGTATGGAAGAAAAACTGAAAGGTTTGAAGGAAAACATGGAAGGTTTGAACGATGGTTTGTCAAAGTTGATAAAATAAATGATTCCTAATGGAAAAAAGATATTAGAGGAAACTCATGATGAGAAAAAATTAAATGTTAATAGTGATTTCATAAACTCTAATTTGGATTAAATAACCACCATATTCTAAATATGGATATGAGGAAGCTTGATGGTAAGGATCCCGTAACATGGATACTACAAATGGAGCAATATTTTGATCTCAATAATGTGAAAAACACACAAAAGGTATGCATTGAAACTTTACATTTCGAAAAAAATACATTTGTATGGTATCGATGGCTTTGCTCTTATAAAAAAATTGTCACTTGGTCAATTATTACGGAGGAAATGATAGCACATTATGAGGATACGAAGAGAAACACCTTCTTTAGCCAATTGATAAATCTCAAACAAAAGGTTTTAGTGGTGGAGCACATTGAGGACTTCCAAAAATTGAATATAAGGGTAACTGATATTCCAGAGAAACACATGATTGATGTCTTCATAGGGACTTTAAAGGATAACATCCAACATGAAGTTCGAGTTTGGGAACCATATTCATTAGAGAAGGCATTTAGGTTGGCAAGAAAAATTGAATGTAAAATTATGGCGACAAGGAAGCCTACCACTCACATCTATAAAGATGGAAGTGTTGCTACTTCTAGAAATCCACAACCTACAAGGTTGACACCACAATAATTGGAAGAAAAAAGAGCAAAAGGGCTTTGCTACAGTTGTGATAGAAAATACACTAAAGGTCATAAGTGCGCTGAGAAGAAATTATTTTACATAGATTGTGAAGAGGAGGAAGAAAATGAACAAGAAACTTCACCAGAAGAAGATATACACCAGGAAGAAACCCTAGAATAAGAATAAATGAGCTCAACCATATCATGTAATTCATTGGTAGGAATTACCACTCCTCAAACTCTCAAGATAGAAGGACATATCAAGAAGAAAAATTTAATAGTGTTTATTGATTCGGGTAGTACCCATAATTTTATTCATTGTAAGGTAGCCAAGGAATTGAATTGTTTCCTATACCCATCACCAAAATGCCAAGTGATAGTTGCAAATGGAGGAACTATAAATTGCTCTGAAGAATGCCATGATATCAAGCTATCCATGGGGGGATATTTATTGAATATTCCAATGATTTCCATCCCAATGGGAGGTGCTGATGTTGTATTAGGAGTACAATGGTTACAACCTTTGGGGGTGGTAGTTTTTAATTTTCAAGAAATTTTCTTGAATTTTTTTTGGAAGGAAAGAAAATCAAATTATGGTGTATCACAGGGAAGCCAGGAAGGATAATAAGCTCTAATGTCATGACAAAGCTTCTAAAGAAATAACAAGGAGTAATTGCACAATTATGCCCGCTAGAAGTTCCAACGTCAAAATCATTTATTTCTCCATATCTCCAAAAAGTCTTGGACAATCATTCCAAGGTGTGTGATACTCCCAAAGGACTCATCCCACCTATTCGTGATCATGATCATGCTATTCATTTGATTCCAGGAAACTTTCCTCCAAACATACATCCTTACATATATCCTTATTTCCAAAAGAGTGAAATTGAACATATGATTGCAGAAATGTTAGAGGCTGGTATAATTCAACCTATTCAAAGTTCTTTCTCTGCTCTAGTAGTATTGGTGCACAAGAAGGATGGATCATGGTGCATGTGTCCAGATTATAGGGAGGTATATTCTCTATGGATCCCATTCCTGTGATTTATGAGTTATTGGATGAATTACATGGAGCAATTTATTTTACCAAGTTGGATCTTTGTTTAAGATATCATCAAATTATAATGAAGACTGAAGATATTCCGAAAAAAAACATTTCGAACTCATGAGGGTCATTATGAATTTTTGGTCATGCCTTTTGGCCTTACCAATGCACCTTCGATATTTCAAGGGTTGATGAATTCCATTTTCAAACCCTTCCTTAGAGAATTTGTGCCAGTATTTTTCGATGATATACTAATCTACAACAGCTCTTGGAAGGATCATGTTCAACATGTTGGCAGGGTGCTCAAACTATTGGAGGAGAAACATTATATGCAAAAGCATCCAAATGTTTCTTTGGAGTACAAGAGGTGGAATATCTGGGTCATATTGTATCTCACGGGGGTGTTAAGGTAGACCCTAACAAAATTAAAGCCATTAAGGAATGGAAAGTACCCACAACCATAAAGTAGTTGCACGGATTTCTCAGGTTAACAGGGTATTATCGCAAGTTTGTTAAGGATTATGGGAGAATAGCAACACCTCTAACAACATTATTGAATAAAGATGCATTTTCATGGACTCCTGAAGGAACTAAGGCCTTTGAACATCTTAAAGAGGCAATGTGCTTAGCACCAGTCTTAGCTATGCTAGACTTCATAAAAACCTTTATTGTGGAATGTGATGCCTCAGGAAATGGAATTGGTGTTGTTTTAATGCAAGAAGGAAGACCCATTGCTTTTGAAAGTCATTCAATGAAAGGAACGTATTTAGAAAAGGTTATTTATGAGAAGGAAATGTTAGAAATACTACATGCACTAACGAAATGGAGACCTTACCTAATGGGAAGATACTTTAAGGTAAAAACTGATAATGATAGTCTTAAACAATATTTGGAATAAAGAATATCTTCAGAAGAGCAACAAAAATTGGTCACAAAGATGCTGGGTTATGACTTTGAAATCATCTACAAAAAACAGAAGCTAAATGTTGTTGCAGATGCACTCTCAAGAAAGGATGAAGAGGTGGAAGCATTGCTTTCTGCCATTTCTACTATCCAACCAGATTGGATAACTGAAGTAAGGGATGACTTGAAGAAGGACAAAGAAGTTTGGACACTCATTCAAAAGTTGCAGCAAGATCCCAGAACATCTGATACATTTAGTTGGAAAAATGATTCGTTATGGTACAAAGATCGCTTATATATTTGCAAGAATTCCCAACTAAAACAAAAGGTTCTTTTGTAATTGCACACTTCTCCTTTAGGAGGACACTTGGGAATTTTAAAAACTTACCATAGGTGAAGAAAGATTTTTTTTGGGATGGCCTTAAATCTAATATTCAAAACTTTCTGGCAGAATTTTTGGTTTGCCAAAAAAATAAAGTTGAGACAATTAGGACCCCGAGTCTTCTACAACCTTTATCCATTCCAAGTCAATGTTGGGAGTAGATTTCAATGGATTTTATCACAGGTTTACCTAAGTTCGAAGGAAGGAGTGTCATCATGGTGCTAGTTGATAGACTTACCAAGTATGCACACTTTTGTGCATTATCTCATCCATTTAAAACAAGTACATTTGCTACTACATTTATGGAAACAATTGAAAAGCTACATGGAAACCAAAAGATTATTGTAAGTGACAAAGATCCCATTTTCACAGGAAATTTTTGGACGAAATTATTTTCTTGTTTGGGTACTCAACTAGCTCATATCTTATCTTATCATCCCCAATCCAATGGTCAAATATAGATAGTGAATAAATGTTTGGAAGGCTATATTTGTTGTTTTGTATCTGATATGCAAGCATAATGGGTCAAGTGGTTACCTCTCGCTGAATGGTGGTATAAATCTTCCTTCCATACTACAACAAAAATGACCCCATTTATGGCACTTTATGGATATCATCCACCGTCCATCACATCTTCTTTAAGGGAAAATTATAGGGTTCAAGCAGTGGAGGATCACATCGAGCATCAACAAGAATTTCTCCAACTCTTAAAGGATAACCTAAATTTGGCATATAATCGAATGAAACAACATGCAAATCAACATCGTAGTGAGATAATTTTTGATGTGGGAGACTGGGTATTTTAATGGCTACAACCATACAAACAAATGTCCCTCAAGGAAGCTAAGAAGTAAAATAAATTATCGCCAAAGTACTATGGTCCTTACAAGGTGTTGCAAAATATTGGTACTATGGAATACAAATTGGAGCTTCCTACTTCTTCGTGAGTGCATCCAGTGTTCCATGTTTCATGCTTAAAAAAGGTTATAGGGGACAAACTTCCAGTTCAAACAATATTGCCAGAACTTGATGAGGAAGGAAAAACCATATTGGAACCTAAAGAAGTCACAAAAACAAGAACTTGACAGCTACGAAATCGATCAATTTTAGAGTATCTCATCAAATGGAAGAACTTACCCACTGAAGATTCTGCATTGGAGGATGAGAATTCTATACAAAAGCACCCGAAGCTACTCAAGCATTGAGGACAACACTTTTTTGAAGGAGAGGAGCATGTTAGGTTCTTATATTACTAGTATAGTCCCTTATTGTTGTTTGTGTAACCCCCTTATTGTTATTGTTGTACCGCTATAAACCCCATGTTGTTATTATTGTGCCCTTACATTATTATTGTTAGGTTGGCTAGTATTACATTATGGCCCCACTAGGATTACATTGTGGCCCCATGGAATCCTATATAGAGAGAGGAGTTTTTTTCATTTGTATCATCCAAGAATTGTTCATTTATGTAATGTATTGGAGGTTTCCTCCTCGAAGTGGATATTTCTAAGGTTTTGATCTCTCTTTTCTTCTATTTTTGGAGTTGGTTTCACAACACTCTTAGTCTTAGGAATATGGAATATCATACCCCATAGAAATTGAGAAATTCCCTAGAGAGGGCACCATTGTACAAAAGGGTTTTGCAAAAAATGAAGATCCAATGGCTTGGCTTAAAACTTAGTCCACATTTGCTGCTATGACTGGGTGAAAGGAAAGACCAGGTGGAGGAAGACAAAGGATGGGAAGAGGCAGAAAAGAATGTTGGATTCTACCCTCATGAGGGAACTCCTTCACTTCTTCGTTGGGATGTCAAAAGAGCCACTAAGGCACTAAAAGTGATGAAGAAGGAGGACTAAGTTTCTCAGAGGATGAGCAACCATTTACTAGGGGTGATGATGAGTACCATCATTAGGTATTTTTTGATGGGTTAATTATCACCTTTTTAGCCTTATTAGTCTCTCTTTCTCACATTTAATTACATTACGGTCAAATTTTGCTTAGTGTAGATGGTGATTAAGGGTTTTCATACTTTGAATGCCTAATATGGTTTAAATGTAGGATAATCACAGAGATATGCCATTTTTGTGGAATATTGTGAAATAAATTCTCATAGTAGACAAAAAGGAGTGATTATAGGGGGGTTGACCAGCTCCTTATCTCCTAAACACAGCCAAATGATCATCGAGATTCCCTCCAACAACTTGAAATCAAAGGCAACCAAGAAAGTGTAAGATTAAGTGAATCAAAGCCCCACGTCTCTCGATGTCCAAGGGGAAAAATCACCTACTTGTTAGGGGTATATTGGTAGCTACCCTTTAGGATAAATATGGAAGTGAAAGAGCTCATTCAGATTCGATTTTTGGAGATAGCTAAAGTACTCCTAGCTCTTGAAATATAAATTTGTGACTTTAATGTGCTATGCAATGAGATTGGTTATGCAATAAAATGAGTATTCAGTTTCTCCTTCACTGATTTAGTTTGATAGAGTTGAGCTTGTGGATTAGGGCCAAATCCATTGCCCTCAATATCTCTTGTGTATTTTTGTTTACTTTCCATGCCATTATAGTTAGTTTATTTCATGTATTGTAGTTAGTTTGGTTACATTTCATATTGAAGTGCTTAGTTTTCTTCCATTCCATGTTAGTGTAGTTACGCTCTTGTAGTTCATAGTACAATAGCATATAAAACTCCAAAGCTGTGTGTTAAATCCTCCCTCTATCACCTCTTTCATTAAAGTTGTGTGTTATAGTTAGTTCATGAATAGATGCATTGTTAAGCGTAGCAATCAAGCATGAAGTAGCTAGAGTTTCATTAGCCATTTGGCCCAACATGTGTGCTTATATTAGTTTCCCTTTCTACAAGTTCAATTTAGAAATTTACTTTATGAATGCGACTTAGTTTAACTCTATATCTTACATTAACCTAAGTGTGGGTCTCCTTTCTTACAAATAGCTAGATGAGTCTTTATGCTATAGAATAGTTTCGTTCTTTTTGGTAGTGTAATGATCATGAGTTATTTTCAATCTTAGGTTTCATTCAAAAGTATGACAAACTTCATTCCCTAGAAGCATCATTCCCTAGAAGCAACCCTAGCAGTAGCACCCCTTCATATAACTGAGAGGAGGATGGCATGAGTAGAATGCATTTGATTTTTATATAGCACTATTACCTCCAATTTTGTACGAATTCCAGGTCGATAAAGTAAAGTAGAGTAGCCTCTAAGAGTTGTAGCACTCTTGGTGCAATATAGAGGCTCACCACCCCTGTATGGATGAAATTCATTGTTTCAACATGCAATTGATAGCCACTCAGTATTGAATGTTGAAGTTTCGAGTCTACACCAAGACCCATCATCAAGACAAAGGTTGAGGAGAAGTAGAAGAGAAATGGAGTAATAAATAGAGAGTGATCAATAGAATGGGCCAACAATGAGAGGATGAAATATTAATGAAGGTGAAAGCTAACAATATGCTACCTTAATTAAATTATATTAATTTGATCAATGATGCAATACTATATTATTAATTTATTTTATATTGATTAAATTATATTTTTTCATTATTATGTTTTATAAATATCAATTTAAAATACCTTAATCAATTAAATATATTAATATATTTAAATATCCCTTTTAATGTGTTAATACATTTAATCATTGGTTAATTACATTTAAATTAATATGACCTTTATTCATTATATATTTATTAGATTATTGAAAGTTATTTTGCTTTAGGTCAAACAAATGAGTACTGTGGACAAATTTCTAGCATCTCAGATTCAAGATCACCACCATAGAAATATGCAAGGCACTGAGTAGTCTATTGTGTTAATATACCCATTTCTTAACCTACCACAATAGAAAATGGTTGTAGAATATCCACCACTTGCCCAAGGGGGCAGTGGAGGTAAACATACTTTTCTTGAAGGAAATGCACCTATTCTTATGTGCAATGTGCATATTAATTTATCGATAAGAAAAAAATCATATGACACTCTAGAGTCAAGTTCTACCTCTAAACAGCTAATCATCCCCACTACACCCACTAGAACTCTCACACTATATAAGTCTTTGGATGTAGCTTTTTTCCCAAATGAGGGTGTTCTCTATAATTTGACACATAATCCAAATGCACAAGTGGCCCAACACTACAGTATTGATGAGGATTTATCCTAAGCACACTATGCCATGTCTTCTTTAGAGGTTTTGCAAAATTTTCATACGCAATGCAAAGCCATGTTTAGTACCATCAGAGGGGTTTATCCCTTAGAGTTGATTTTGATAATGTTTTATTTTGATGCCCATCGACATAGAATCTCTCACTAGGTTACATTCAAATATTGATACACATATATAATTGTGATGTTTGTTGTGCTCTTGTGGATGAAGGGTATTATACCTGTGTTATGGTTGTGTCATGCTAGGGATATATTGGTTCCCTGGCACTCAAAAAATCATGTACAACACTTTAAGACATCAATGGCATACCTTTTTTCCTTAAGGAATTCTTTCTACATTTTCCATCAAGCTAGGGATAAAATGTGTTTGTATATGTTGAAGTTGTTAAAGGCCCATTTAATTATAACTTTATCCTTGGTCATAGTTGGTTTTATATCATAAATTTGATTGTGTCATTAATGTTTCATGTGCTTCACTTTACTCATGAAGGAAATATTTTCACAATTGATCAATTTGAGTATTTTTTATCAACAATTAATTATACCACTACGGGAACTATGGTGGCATATGTTGGAGATAATCCTTCAGACTATGAGAGTGTTAGTGTGGGACTGTTTAAAATCCTATCACTTATAGATGTATTTCCTATACCCCCTCCCCTCCATATGTTCCATATATTTATGTCACTGCTATGCATATGATCTCTTCTATTACTAGTGGATCCTATCGATCACGTGAACCTTGGGTTGTGTCTTCTCCTTCAGAGGTTGATTAGTATGGTAAGTGCATGCCTTCAATCCCAATTGAGATTTCTTAGCAATGCATTTAGCTAACATCTGACACTTTTGAGTCAAATGGCACCTCTAGTGAACCACTTGATGATTATCTTATGCCCATATGAGTGGTTCACCATCAACTATTTCATAAATTTTTGGATATTGATATTCCTACTTATGAGGAAATAGTGGAATTTATGTTAGTATTTGATCACCCTTGGCGAGAAGTACAACATTGATTATATTATCTCCCTTGGGTAGAGAGGTTGGATGAGTCACCAAAAATCCAGGCTTCACTTGATCTTGCTGAGTGGTCCCACTCCCCCATAATTTTGCATGATATATTATTAGAGGGGAACTTAGTTAATACTTTAAATACTATACCCATCAACATTTTCATGAAGCTAGGTTTTGTGGAAAACATTATGATTAGAGTGAATTGTACCCCCAAGAAATTGAAGTTTACACTACCCTATTCAAAGAATCTTTTGGTCTCTTTTCTTGGTATTATGAATAAATTATTGGAATTTACCTTCATATTATGGAGCATGAAATTAAGATGTGTTACAAAGCTAATCCAGGAAGATAAAGGCTCGGCCAACCAACCATTGAAATAAGCTATTATCAAAGTAGATGTTTAAAAACTCTTATATTCTAGTTTCATTTATCTAGTACCCTTGATGACATGGGTTTCCAATATTGCTCCAATTATTAAGAAATAAGGAACAAATAAGGTTTGTGTTAATTATAGGAATATGAGTTTGGTTTGTCTAAAGGATAATTATCCAACCCCTTTTATCATTAAAATTCTCGATGAATGCACCAAGAATGTTACCTTTTGTTCTATGGCTGGTTTTCTTGGCTATAATAATATCTAGATAAAACCATAGGATTAGCCCAAAACCACCTTTATCCACCCATGTGGGACATTTTCTTCTCAAAAACTAATTTTTATCTTAAAAATTCTCATGCCAATTTCTAGTGGGCCATGTCCTATGCATTTCATGACATCAAACACATCGTCAACGTATATCTAGATGACCTTACCACTCAATCCCTCTGACTTGAGGATCATCCAACCCATCTTAGGGAATTATTTTTTGAATGTCGCCATTATCATATTCATTTGAACCCACATAAGTTTGTATGATGTGTGGTATCTATAATGTTGTTAAGTTTCATTATTTCTAAGGAAGGGATTAGATTTGCACCATCTAAGGTCAATGTTATCATTAATATGCCTCCTGTACGTACTCTTCACTAGCTTGAAGCACTTCAAGGGAAGCCTAATTTCTTTCATAGGTTTATTTCCATCTATGTTGAGATAGTGAAAGATTTTATGCATCTATTGAAGAAAGTAGTGCCTTTCGTATGGCATTGCCAAGCCTAGAAATCATTTAATACTTTGAAACAAGCATTGTTATCTTCCCAATTATTGACTCCTCATGATTTAAATCATGAAATTTTACCCTATCTCATAGATTTTGAATCCACCATTGATATGGTTCTTTTCCAAGAAGATGAGATGCACAATGAAAATGTCATTTACTACCTTATCAAATGTCTTATTGGTCTAGAGATTCATTACTTCCACATTGAGAAGTTGTCTTTGGAAGCTATTGTTGTTATTCAATGTTTATAGCATTACATAGGATATTGTGAAATACCATGGTAATTTCTAACTCCAATCCCATAAAACATATCCTTAGTTGGGGTAAAATACTCAAACTCGATTGTTTGCAGTTGCTAAACCTAAGAAATCTTTGGCAATTTCCAAGTTAATTTCCAAGTTACCTCAAATTGATGAAGAAGTTGTGGCTAAGAACTTGCTACTTAATGAATCCTTATTTCTCATTAGCTCATTTGATGTATGGTATGGGGATGTTCAGCTCTATCTTCAAACTCAATGTTTCTGGTCTAACTTGTCTCACAATGAGCATCAATGTATACACCATCAAGGTAGGCATTATTCCATTATCATTGATATTATTTATCACCATGAATGTTACATCAATGTCTCACTCATGGGGATGTTGAACGGGTTTTGAATGATTTCCATGTAGGAGCATGTGGTGATCATTTTTCTAGCCATGACACTGCTTAGACAAATCTACATGCCAACTACTTTTGGACTTCACTCTTTAAGGATTGGATTACAATGGTCCAAAAGTGCCATGTAAAATTTTTACTAAGTTCCTAGCCTGTTTCACTTCACCTTATGGCTGTTGTGAGATGTTTTGCTAAATGAAGCATTGATTTTATGCAGTGTAACCCAACATTAGCTAATGGAAACTGCTACATCATTGTGGCAGTGGCTTATTTCACTAAATGAAATGAGGCCATGACTACCATCTCTAACGATGGTACTGCTACAACATATTTGTATTCAACTGCATCATTACTAGGTTTGGGGTACCTAAAATGATCGTGACAAATCATGGGTCATAGTTATGCAATCATTTGATGACAAAATTAATAACCAAGTTGGGTTTTGTGAGGAATAGTCAACTCCCTATTATTTTTAAGGCCATTAATTGTGTCTTGAAAACCACTATTTGAAATATGGTAGGGAATTGTAAGAGAAATTGACATCTTATACTTTTTGGCATTATGGGCATATAAAACTTTAGCTAAAGCTTCCATGGACTTCTCTCCTTTTCAATTCATTTATGGAGTGTTTTTTCAATTAGTTTATGGAGTGGAGGTTGTACTTATTGTTGAGTGTGATATTCCATCTTTGAAACTAGTGATTGAATTGCTACTTGACACTCTAAGATATTCTACATTTAGCCATCATTTAATTCATACGCCTTCTCTAGTTTATTAAATTTTAAATAAAACTCATTGAAAAGTAAATTTAAAACTTAAAAAATAATAAATATAATAAATTAACCAATATAACCTGAAATAAAATGTCATATTTTTCATGTTGATTATTTTTAGCTCATATTAATCTGAATTTTCAATTTTACCATATGCATCCCAATTTCATGAATTGCCTCAAATATGGTACCAGATTTTTTTTTCAACCAGAAAAATACTACTGGTATTATATAGTGTACCAAGGCACAAGTCAAAATATTATCAGAGTAACCATTACATCATCCAAAGTATGGTACCAGATAAACTATAGAAAACATGAAATTCGTGAGATGAAATTGCCCACTAATATAAACTTGGCATGGCTGGTCGTGTAACTAGGTAAAAACGAATCCTCTTGTGACTATAATTAAATTCATAATTAAATTAATTATTACCAATAATTGATTTAATTATATTTATTATATTTTTAATATTTTAATTAAAATTTATTTAATTATTGGAAATGAAAATGACGAACAAAATTATATATAAGACATACATAACTCTTACTGTCCTCTTTTCCAAAGACCCCAATCCCCAAAACATAAGGTTTAAATTCATTTTTGTGAAAGTACAAATAATAACCATATTTTAATGTAACCTTACAAACCTCAAGTATTATTAATTATTTGTTGGTGTTAATTAGGTAAGTTAAAATTAATTAATTATATATATATATATATATATATATATATATATATATATATATATATATTTATTTATTTATTTTTATTTTTTTTAATTTTTTTTTAAATTTTAAAAAGTATGGATATTTAAGTTTCAAACTATTTACAATATTCAATTCCATAAATTTCTCTATAATATCAATAGTTGTGAAAATCTACATTGAAAAAATAATAAGTTATATTGTTATAAGTATAATAATATGGTTAATTTAATTGTTTTTCAATGTCACAAGTATATATTATTCAAGGGAGTTTATGGGCTTGAGTTGTTATCTTTTGGTTAGGTTTTTCTAATTGTTTACCTTGCTTACCACCTATGAATAGTGGGGAAGTATAGAGTATTTGTTATCTATGGTCATGGAGAAGTATTAGATGTGTTTGATGTGAAGTTTTGTTTCAAAAACTAGCTATGGGAACATGGTTATGCTTATGCGACATTAAAATGAAGTCATTATTTCTTGGAATTATTCTTTGAACATTAAAAAAGAGGGATTCATCCATGAAAAGCTTATATTATTATCAAATAGACTTGTATATAGTGTGTCAACTTTGTGGTTACATCTTCGTTAATGGATTAGTTAATATTTAGCTGACTCAAAATGGTTGATTTGTTTAATAGACTTTAGTTAGCCATATATTTTTTAGGCAATAATATCCTTCAATGAGGATCAAACATCACACATGTCCCATACAACACCTAATGAATAAGTAGACCCGCGAGATGACATTTTGAATAGTTAGCGGATAACTTAGCTAATGCAATGGATGTGGTAGCACGCGTTTCTTCTTCTATCAAACAAGTGTTAGCAATGCGTAATTGGTCTTCTTAGTTCATCCTTGTAGTTAAGTATAACAACCCAATTCATCTAACCATATACACGTACCCTTTTTCTTTATTGTTATTGATAACAAGGTTGAATGACATGCACATGTATAAATCAATTGGTTGTAAATATTAATTGTAACTTGATATGTTTTGACGTATTAATAATAACAAATATATATGTTTCAAGATTCATGTAATCATTTACTATGAGCTTCTAGGTAAATGGGATACACATCTATTTAGTTCTTCAAGGCATTAAATCACCCCTAGGGACTCAAGAATAGGTTTTGAATGCAATATTGAAGTATGGGTATAACTTCTATGGTGAACATAAATTCGTAACCATAACCCTGAGATTTCTATAAAATCAACCTCTAACTTTATAAACATACCCAATTCCTTACCTTTATTAACAATATGGGGTGTAACTAGAAAAAATCTCAAGGTTCATCTTATAAATGGGTAGTGAAGATTAATTTTTATCCTATCATCTTAAATCACAACTCTAACATTTTCATCATCTAATTCTTCTCATCAAGATCCCTCCAACAATATTATTATTATCCAATTTTAAGGTCTTGGCCAAGCCAAACACCAAAGTGGTGTATGAGAGCCCCTTTTTTGTGGGACAAGGGACCCACCTCTGCACAATGATTTGACTATGAAGTCTATGAAGGCATACATACTCTACCCCCCCTTGGTTTGGAAACTGTGACCTCTTAGGAGGAAACAGATGCTCTTAACCATTAGACCCACTAAATTTTCACACAATATTGAGTTCTAACAACAAAGTTACACCATTTTAATTTTTCCCCTTTTAGGGAAACATCATCAACCTATAATGTACACTTAGCTTGACACATGGTACACCTTTTCCATGTGTCACAATGTACAATCTAAGTACATTTCCCAGTTGTCATACCATGCATACTATTATATCGATAAATTTTATACCATACATTTCTTCATTTTCCCAGGCTCCTGATATACCAATGTACTGCACCTATGGTTTATCCAATATGTTGATATGTCATGGATCTTCATTCATTTGATGTGTCAATATATTATGGATCCCAATTCATTTGATATTTCAATATGTCATGGCTTCCCTTTCATCTGATATGTTAATATTATAATATCAAAAATCCATACAAACATAGAAAATTGTTGATATGGCGATGTGTCGATATGGCCATACCACCAATATACCTTGTCACAAAATATCTAATATGCTGATATAGCATATGAGGGTATTAGGATTTGGGGGAAAAAAAAATGAAACTCCATTCTCCTAATAATTTGAGAGTTGGTGTTATCTTAGCTTACCAACTTAGCTTGTTAATTTAGACTTCAACCTCATTTCCTGTCTTGCTATCATTATGTGACATATGCACAATGTGGAACATCCTTTCCCACAAGTATATGTTGGAATTCCATACAAGGGTATTGGGATATTAACAATTTTCCTAGGCTTTTATCTCATAAAATTCCATTACGTTGATGTGTTGATATATTTATGTGGCATCATAGCCTACCACCTCACTCCCAACTCCCAATAATCAACTAACACATGGCTCTTCTTGAAATGTCCCTGAAAATGTAACACTAATGATATGTTCCATGTGTTACTTACTTATGCCTACTTGACATGCCAAATCAACAAATTTCGGTGAAATGTGGCATACACTTGACATTTCCACATCATTATCTATCATGATCATGATGTAATTCTCACTTGGTTCCATCACAAGGCTCCATATTAGAGATCAATAATTTGTCAAGGTTTTCTATTTATTCATTTTGTTTGAGATGCCAATATCTAATTTTTCAGCTATCATCTAACCATAAGTCAAGATAAGCTACCCTCTTGTTGGTTAAAATTTTGCCCAATAAAATATAACCCATATCAAAGATGATGGTTATAGATATGATGAGGATATGATATTGGTATATCATCGATATCTTGGTGGGTTGGCTTGCTAGTGTCATTATTGTCAAGCAACAAAAAAACATGACAACAAGTGTCATCTATGATATTGTCCTAATAAGTCAATGCTTATACACTAGGTTTTTCAACATTGTTGATATGCCAATATGGATAGCACTCAAATGTGGTGTCATGCTATAGGGCTTGCCTAGAATAGATCCTTGGTGTTAAAGGTTCAAGAATTACCAATAAAAGTAAATATTGATCAGTATTAATTACTTAAGTTACCTTGTAAAAATTAGGATGAGATTCCTACAGAAGAAAGTAACTCTTTGTTTCACTTAGATATTGGAATCATTATACTTCAATCTAACTAACAAATGGGTATAGTAAACAATTGCAATTAGATTATTGTTCATGTGATCACAAAGATAATATTGGGGTAATGAAATAACAATGATAGTTGATATGCATAATTATTAATATTCACATTTAGAATCTAATGTCTATCTCATATTACATACACAACTCGACTTCCTCAAATATTTAATATTTACACTTATATTTTATCAACTATTTTGAGATTACCAATTCAACTTAACCATCATCAACTAATTGATATTCAAAATTAGAGATAATCAAATCTATTTCATTTTATAGATATGATTTAACATTCAATAACTATTTAATATTCATGTTTATATTTATAGATCATTTATCATCATTTAATCGTATAAATTCTAGCTCCTTATAAATTAAAAACATAATATATAAATAAACACAATACCAATAAAATTCATCAAGATAGTTAAATTTATTTATTCAAAATAGAGTATAACTTTCATGTGTGAACCATCTAATCCCTAGACCATACACAACTAACACATATGAAATTATCTAAGGAATGCAATAAATTAATCGAAATAAACAACATACCACAATTCACCCTCACTTTATCGCCGAAATTAATGCTAAGGGAGAGTTGCAATTTGTTGTCATTGTAGTCCAACACTAGTTGAAGGAGATATAACCTTGGTTCCTTGTATGCTTTCTGAATATTGTTGAAGCATTGGTAACCTCCCATGTTTCCCCTTGGGAACTCTTCTTCCCTTTAGAACCTCAAGCTACAATGGGCCTATACGAATGATGAATACACTAGCAATGTGGATTTGAGTTGTCAATACAAAGAGGTTCCCACTCAAAAATAAGAAACTCCACATAGGCTAAAGTCACAAAAAGTCTCAACTTACTAACACAATAATTCTAGTATTATGTCCATCATATAGAAGTAGGATTCATAAAATGATCATTTGATAGCTTGGTCTTCTTTTATAGCAGTTTTGTGCTGCCCCTTGGATTTTTTTTTCATTATTATTGTTATTATTTTAACATCCCTTATTTTATTATTATTTTCAACTAACTTCCCTTATTTTATTATTTTCCTCCAAAACCCCTTATTTATTATTTCCCTTTGCTTCCTTTACTTTGTGATTTTCTTTTAACTGCCTTTATTTTATTATTTTTATTTCAACTCCATTTATTATTTTCTTTCTACATCATTTATTTTATTATTTTCTTTAAACTTCGTTTATTTTATAATTTCCTTTTCAGCTTTATTTATTTATTATTTTCTTTTCTTAGTTGTCACTTGATCCTAATTTAGATTCTTATTGTGGTGCTCATGTGTTTCTTTAACCAAATTTAACTATCAAGTGTCGTATGTATGTCTATAATTCCCCTACTTTTTCTTAATTTCAAATTTTAATTAGAGATTCACAATTCTACACTTTTGTCCACATTGAGGGTTCTCATGAATTCATTTTTCTTAATTTATGAATTTGATTTTTTTTATTGCATGGACACCTTCCCCTTTAAGACATATTATAGCTCAACATTTTGTTGTCATCATTTCCAATTTAGAATATTATCTCGACATGTTTTAGGAAAGCTAGAATACTTAATTAATATATAAAAAAAGTCATTTGATTTTATAAAGTTTTATTTAATTCTATCCCTATAATCCTCTCTTTCCAAGTTTTTCTCATTCTCAATAATTTTTTTCTAGCTTTTTTAACATCTACTCTATAATATTAATGTTTTTATTTTTATTTTTATATTGAAATTTAATTTACCTTTCTTGATACCAAGTGTTTCAAGCTAGTTGGATGCCACCACTCTTGCATTTAGGTATCATTTTGAATCTCGATACTAAGGGTGCAATTTGGTTGTTCCCTTAAAGAAATTATCCTATAGTTCCAAGGGTGCCACAAAAATATCCCTTCAAGTGTTGTTGACGAGGTTAAAGGAAAATAGGAACGACAATGGAGTAACTATTACCTCTTTGGTTGCCCCTGGTTGTGACAATAATGGTGACTAAGTATCAAGGTGTTTTAATTGATTCATACCCCTTAGCGAAACTCATGAGGAACTATATCCACGACCCAACTCTCATGATATTTTGAAACTTCAAGGTGAATGTTCGTAACCCTCTAGCCCAAACTATGACTAGAGTTCTAGAAGGTGGAGTTGGGAACACTCATCCCCACCCCTCCAAGGAAAATTCAGTAAAATCCATATAACCACAATACCCATAAGCGATTCATTCATAAAACACACAACCTATTCATATGTCCACTACTATGTCACACACACACACACACACACACAAATATATATATATTCATTTTCCCAATATCAATGTACTCACTAATCAAACTAGAATAACCATCACCTCATGTGCATGCGAACTACTTTAGTCTCCTGCCACACTCAAACAATTGTTAGTAATGTATGATTATAAAGATTAGTCATATCAATGCATATATGATAATGAATATCAAGGTCATCAATATCAACCAAAGCTATAATATAGACTAGAAATATAATTCATAAGTCATCATCTCATGAAATTATAACAAGATAATTAATGTTTGATGTCCTCAAAGAGAAAATTGTATGGCATAGTATTTGTCTCAATAATCAAACTAAGACTAAAAGTGCATATGCCACATTCAACGTAAAATGTGGAACTATATTCACCCCTTGAATTAAATTGTGTCATAAAATTTCAAACAATAAGGGAATTGAGGGCACATCTCATTACATCCTCCTGACATGTCATTTTGTCACCATTATGAAAATGATTGCAATCTGGATCTTTAACTATCCGTCGAAGTGTTCCATGGAATTCCTGTGTAATGCTAGAATCAAAACAATCCTGAATAAAATGATAATTCTGGATTACATGATACGAAAACCCAATTTTAAGCATTTACACAACTCCCTATACAAATTATGCGTAGGCACAAATCTTACCATTATAGCCAACATAAGTCTGTGTTTTTTCTCTAACTATGAAATATGGAAATAACTTAACGTAAGTAAAAATAAAAAGTGATTTCTAGAAGATTTGTAGGAGGAATATTTTCCAACTGAAAGCTTTAATCTTATGCTTACTTGGGCCTTATCCCTCTATTCATGGAGAAAACTCCCTCTCTTTTTGGAATCCTAATCCCTCCTTTTGAGGATCTCATCCCTTGAGAAGAGGATTTTGAACCTCGTCCTCTTGGCCTATAAATTCAACAAAGACCAGAGGGCCTGGGAGGACTTTTGAATGTAAACTTATGTTGTTGAAATAAGACTAGAAGGCTTGTAGCTTAAGGGGAGGATTGGAGACTTTTTGGAAGAGGTTTACATGATCAAGACAAAGTTGTATTACTTCTTCTTGTTATGAAATTAATACAAAAAAATAATTATTTCCTAATTGCACTTGTCTCAATGTTATTTACAAAATTCCTTGACCTTTTGCATGATTCATAATTGAATATGAGTTTACTATTATGATATATGCAATGTTGCAATTTTCATTTGATTTGGATTTCATCTTTTTCTACACTGTGCTTTTTTTCCTTGTTTTATTATGTTCGTGCAAATCTCACTTCGAAGAAGCGAGGAAATGATTTTGAATGCACTGGAAGGGATTCGAGAGGAATTTCATAGAGAAGGTAAGAATCTTCATCATATTTCATATTTCATGTCAGTTGTGAATTAAGGAAAGATATTAGTTTCTTTTTTTTTCCATTGGATCTCTTAACAATCTAGGGAGATCACACTTTTCCACAAGATGGATTTATCCTCCATAACACATCCCTAGGAATGGCACTGGGACTAAATTCCTATGCTTTCATCCTTAACCATATAACTGGACGATAACAAGTTATACTTTTCAATCATTTAAGATGACTCTCTTGTCAAAATTTTCCATTATGAATTTTGAAATGACTCAATTACCACCAAGAAAAGGGTCTATATCATTTATCCAAATATATATATATATATATATATATATATATATATATATATATATGAAACTCCTTGAGAGGTCTCTCTCACACCTTTAGTTTTTTATACAGAGATATATGTATTTACTCTATTGCATCAAACTACATTTGGTCATGGCATGCACAATTGAAGAGCATGCACATTATCCACATATTTAGGTTAAGTTGAAATAATTGTTTTCCTATTTCCAATTTTTATATATTATTCTTCCATTACCCCTACCCAACAACTAGAGTAACCACCATATTAACCTTAAGTTCTATGGAATTATTCCTTAAGACGTCACTATTTTGAAATGAGGGTAACATTCTCTAATGGAAATTATCATGGTCATGTCTTCTTGACCATATATAAGCTTCCTCATTTGGACTGAATTTTCAAGCTAAATATTTTGGGCTAAACTTTTAAAGAAATTTTTTTGAGCTTAATTTTTAAGGGAAATTTTTTTGGCTCACTTTTTAAAGTCAGTCTTTTTACGAGTAAGTGTTTTGGGCTGAATTTTAAAGTGTTTTTTTTTTGTTTTTAATTAAGTATTTTGTGATGAATTTTTAGAGTTATTTTCTTTAAAAATAAGTCTTTTGTGCTGAATTTTTAAAGTGAGTTTTTTTTGTCTAAATTTGGAAAGTGAATTTTTTTTGCAGGATTTTGAATTTGACTTTTTTGGGTTGGATTTTAAAAATGTACATAGGGTAAATTAACATTGGAAATAAAATAAATTGCAAGATAAATTATGATCGAACAAGAGACATTGAGGCTTGTAGTGATCAATAGTTCATAAATTTTGCTCAAAATTAAAAGTTACAAGATTGGGTTGAAACTAGGATGGTTGTGTAGATCTTGTCTTCCTAATTCTGGCGTTGTGAACGGTTCGAAAAACCAATGTCGTATGAGGGAGATATCGCATTTTGATAGAAATGCCAAACAGGTCAATTTTGTGACACTTTGGCCAGGGTTGAGTGGGATGCACAGTCAACAAGTGGGTGGATGCACAGTCAACAAAAGGAATATTTTGAGGAATATTCCTTTCCTCATAACCAATCATGGGTTTACATGTGTCAAGGTGTCATTTTTTAAATGAGGTTGTACGTTTTTGGAGGGCTAATCACAGGGTGCCACATGGCCAGTCCTGAGGACACCACATGTCCCTGGAATGACATTAGAAAATTTTGGGTGAGGTCCACAGGGCTCGACCCCACGACCTCCCTCCAACCACACGAACTGGTTTCCAATTGCTGTGCACAATGAATATTAACCATAGAGTTCACGAATTATATTTATGTTTGGTTGAAACTACAATTGGGGGTTGGGACCACCGACGGTCCCAACCTGCTAGCAATCCCCATACATTGATCACATAACAAACATTTAATGTTATCCCATGCGGTCTATACACCAATCAACTGACGGTCAACCTTTAACCCGCAGTATTCGCAATTTTCGTGTTAAAATGATCACATGCAATGGTAACTGCTATATTATCCGTGTATTTAATGTTAACAACCCTTCAAACCGAAGTTCCAACTGGAGTTTAAGCCCAAATTTCAGCTAACCACCACTTCGAAGACTGTGGTTTGGGGTTGGCATGTGGCCACCGCAACCGTTAAATTTAATGTTACAGTTAAATTCAGTGGGAAGCTTGGCTAGCATGCCATTTTGGGTGGAATCCACTAATTTAACTCCAAATAAGTGGAGTCCTCCACTTTTAGTGGATTTTTTCTAGGTGTAACTAGGCGAAAGAGTAGGAGACTCAATTTTCGCCCATTCTGAGTGAATGAAGAGTCATTTTTGACTAATTGGAGAATTATGGAGCCATTGGTGTAGATAAAATAGCCATTAGAGCATTGTAACTACATGTAATAGAAAAATTTTGAGCATAATGAAAGATGGGCATACCATTGGGAGTTGATCTAGCAGATGTAGCCCAGGAGGGGTGAATTGCGTCATCATGCCTGCTATGTAAATTACATGTGGTGACTTATTTCTCTGATTTACTCTATTTTTCAGTGTTATTTGTGCTTATTTCATGCTTCTAATTCACTAAAAATCATCTACATTTCATTGACAAAAACCTCAATCCTTAAGAAAACTAATGAACTGATTATGCACATGTTTTTAAACTGAAAAAACACTTAGCACAACAAAACTAATACAGTCATTTCAGATCAGATGGTATTAGAGCTAGAGTTTATTCTATGATGTTGTTTTGTGCATAGAATTATTTAACTATTTGCAAGATTTTGATGCTTACAAGGCTCAAGATCAAGAAAGGAGAAGGAAAATTGGTGGGGGCAAAAGGGTCTCAAGAAGGGCCAAAGCAAAGGAGAGCAAGATTTCCACAATGTCCACCACCTAGTTCACCTCCTAAGGAAGTAGAAGCTCCTTTCAGCATGCCTCAAGAGGATGGAGAAATACATGAAGAAGTTGATCCCAGAGAGGAAGAAAGAGTGTTCAGGAAAGCATTTCTTGACATGAATGAGATGGTTAAATTCCTTTATCAAGAAAGGAATGAGAGAGTAGAAGGAGAAGGATCCAAAATTCACAAGGAAGGACATGGATCTTTAGGAGGTCACAATGATCAAGGTAAGTCAAAGAAGGGAAATGGAGGAAGTGGAGGCAATGGAGAGCCATCATCCTCACCCTCATCATCATCATACTCTACTTTTTATTTAGTACATCAGCCACACAAGTCAAATAACACTGGTAAAAGTCCTTTTTTAAAACTTGATGTTAAGTTTTAATTTCCAATGTTTAATGGTGAAGTCAATGTAGAAAATCTTGATAACTGGATTAGGAAATTGGAGGTCTATTTGAGAATCCATAACCTTCAAGATGATGATACAAAAATCCAATTAGCTTCATTGAGAATGGAAGGTGCAACACTTGTTTGGTGGGAAGCGCAGACAGAGGAGGACATAAAAAAACATTGTAACATTATTCTATCATGGTCAGATATCATTACTTCTATAAAACAAAAATTTTATCCATTAGCTCATATGCAGAAATCCATAATGAATTGGAAAAAATTTAGGCAATTTAAGGGACAAAATGTGCAAGAATACACCCAATAATTTAGGAGAAGAACTCTCTTATTAGGGGTATATTTGTAGAGCCAATATACTTTTCTTAAGTACATGGGGGGCTTACATAGCTACCTAAAACATATTATTCTCATGTTTAACCCCACCAGCCTAGATGAAGTATGCGTTCACGCCACACATCTAGAAGCTAGAGGGAAGAACATTTTTGAACAGGGTAGAAAGAAACCTTTAAAGGGTAAAGAAAAATAGAATACCTAAAAAGGTAAAAGAAAAAATAATGCATCTATTAAGAAATATGGAGAAAAAGTGGTTTTTAAATATTGTTCAAAAGAAGGCCACGATGAAACTCATTTTTGGAAATTACATCCTGAAATGAGGCCAAAGAAACCCAACAACAAAGGGAAACAAAAAATTGCTCCTAAAACTCAACATGATTTAGGAGATGATTCAAGTGATGAATCTAATATTACAGCCATGGGATTGAAGAACATGAAGGGAAAATAAATTGAAACTAAAACCAATACTCGTACATCAAACTGTCACATACATGCTCTAAATGAAGAAGAAAGAATAGAACTGTTTCATGTGAGGGTCATATCCAAGCATACCAAGATTGATACATTGTTTGATAGTGGATCACAAGTAAACTTGATATCTGAACACTTGGTGAAGAAACTTAACCTTCAGACCATACCACATCCAAAACCATATCCATTAGGTTGGATTTGTAAGGATTCAAATTTATAGGTTTCAAAGAAATGCATGTTGCGGTTTGCAATCACTACAAATTTTGTTGACACAGTTGAATTAGATGTGGTTTTTCTTAACATAAAAAGTATTGTGTTGGGGAGTCCTTAATTGTATGAAAAGAAAGCAATCTTCCATCTCCATGACAACAAATATCATTTATTCAAAGAAGACAAATATTGCTATGGTAAATGCTGGACAAGTAAAGAGGCTAGTAGATTCAAATAAGAATTTTGTTCTTATTTTGATTAAGCCTAAAGATGATGTTAATCATGAATCATTTGAGGGATGTGATCCTAAGTTGAAATCAGATTTATATGATTTAGTTAATGCACATCATGAGATGTTTCAAGAGCCAATATAATTGCATCCAAAAAGAGAGATTCAACATGAGATTCAATTACAGCAAGCTTTTCCTCTTCCAAACATCAATATGTATCGCATGTCGATAATGGAGAATGCTGAAATGAAGAGGAAAATCAAAGGGATGTTGGACAAAGGAATCATAAGGCCAAGAACTTCTCCATGAATTTCACCCATAGTCTTGATACTAAAGAAAGATGGGACTTGGTGCATGTGTGTAGATTTTTGGGCTTTGAACAAGATTACGGTGAAGAATCGTCATCCACTCCCAAGAATAGATGATTTTCTTGATTGGCTGAAATAAGAAAAGTTTTTTCACTAAATTATATTTACGAAGTGGATATCATCAAGCAATAATTTCATAAAGTGATATATGGGATACTACATTCAAAACAAAACAAGGACTCTTTGAGTGGCTAGTTATGCCATTTGGTTTGTGTAATGCACCATAAACTTTCATGTGTGTTAAGGATAGTCTTTTGCATCCATTCCTTGATGAATTTTTTATTGTGTACTTAGATGACATATTGATTTTCAGCAAAAAAAGAGAGTAACATGTCTTGCATGTGAATAGAGTGTTTGATATTTTGAACAAAGAGAAATTGTTTCTTAAGATGTCAAAGTGTGAGTTTGGAAAGACTTCTTTGGTCTATTTGGGACATATTGTAGGAGGAGGAGAATTGGGAATTGATCCTTCTAAATTGGAAGCCATTGTGAATTGGGCCACACCCAAAACAGTAACTGAGGTAAGAAGTTTCCTAGGTGCAACTCAATATTGGATAAAGTTTATCGCTAAATTTTCTTCCATCACAGCTCCTATGCATGCAATGAAAAATGTGAAGAAAGGCTTCCAATGGGGAGGAAAACAAAATCAAGCTTTAGAAGCTTTAAAAGACAAGGTCAGTTCAGCTCCAGTCCTTGCACTCCCAAAATTGAGACAACCATTTGAGATTCAAACCGATGCTAGTGATTATGCCATGGGTGCAGTTCTTTTGCAGCATGGTAAGCCTATCAAATTTCATTCTGAAACATTTAATGTTGCTGTGACTAATTATCCTAAATATGAAAAATAACTATATGAGTTGGTACAAAGTGACAAGAAGTGGAAACACTACTTGATGGGTAAAGAGACTATTACACATATTGATCACCAACCATTACAGTATTTGTAGTTGCAAACAAAATTACAACATTCAAGAAATTTCAGGTGGATGAGATTTCTTCAATAGTTTCACTTGGTTATAAGGTACAAGAAAGGTATTTTCAATAAAGTTGTTGATATGATTTCAAGGCCAATCATTAGTGCATCTACTTTACTCAAAAATGATTGTGTTTTACATGAGAGTTAAATAGAACAATATGCACATGACATTGATTTTCAAGATGTGTTTGCTAGTTTGAGTAAAGGGAATCAAGTTGAAGAAAAAAAATATCACATGCATGTCTATTTGTTGTTTCATTTGGGCAAGATGTGTATTACATAAGGAGAGAGGCTAAGTGTCATGAGAGAAGCTCATTCATCTCTTATTGTTGGACACTTTGGGGTAAGCAAAATAATGGCGAGATGTGTATTACATAAGGAGAGAGGCTAAGTTTCATGAGAGAAACTCATTCATCTCTTATTGTTGGACACTTTGGGGTAAGAAAAATAGTGGCACATCTACAGAGGTATTGCTATTGGCCTCACATGATAGATAGTGTGTCATGTTGTATAAGAGGTTGTTCTATGTGTGCAAAAGGTAAGCCTAGTAATAGGAAGCTTGGGTTGTACACGCCACTATAGGTACCATCAAGGCCATGGGAGAGTGTCTCCATGGACCTTGTTGAAGGTCTACCTATGTCAAGAAGATATCATGATTATATTTATGTAGTTGTGGATAGATTCAGTAAAATGTGTGTAATTATGCCATGTAAGAAAACCATTACTGCTGAACAAACTGTTGAACTGTATTTTCAACATGTTTGGGTTCATTTTGGATTGCCATCTTCTATTGTTAGTGACATGGATTCTAGGTTGATTGGGAATTTTTGGTCAAATCTATGAAGGATGATAGACACAAGTTTGAAAAAGAGTACTGCTTTTCATCAACAAACAGATGAAAAAACTGAGGTGGTGAATAGAACCATTGTGCATCTACTGATAGGATATTGCAGCAAACATCCTAAGTTGTGGGATGAGAAACTCCATTACATTCAACATGCTTACAACCGGGAAAACCACTCTTCAACATAGATATAAACTTTTGTAGTATGCTTTGTATATTTACCAAAATTGCCATTAGACTTCATCTTTGAGAAGGATGTTGCAATTGATGACCATAGTGATATTGACAAGGCTCGAAATTTCATTGAGAAAATTCAGATTATACATCAACAAGTTCAAGAACAGCTTGAGAAAATTCAAATCAAATACAAAGAGAGGAATGAAAAATACCATGTTGATCACAAGTTTCAAGAAGGAGATGAGGCATGGTTTCACATTAGCAAAGAAAGGATGCAAGGGGAAGGTAAAAAGCTGAAACCCATTTGCTATGGTCCATTCAAGATTATAAAGCAAGTTGGTAATAATGCATTTCAACTTGACTTGCCTTCTTATATCCAAATGTATTCAGTTGTTAATGTTGAAAACTTACGTTTGTATGACCCACCTTTGATCGATGATCAAGGAAGTGATGTTCAACTACCTTCTATTGAATATTTCTCACCAAAATTTCTGGATGAGCTCAAAGAAGATACAATTCTTGATAGGAGGACAAGAGCATCCAAGAGGGGAATTGTTGACTACCTTCGAGTTGTGCTTAAAGGCACTAAACCAAGCAAGGAAAATTGGATGGAGGTTGGAACGGTGAGGGAGCTATACCGTCATCTACTGAACAAGTAATCCAGCCTTTTGGGGTCCAAAAGTTTCCCAATGGGGACGAGTGATCAAGGGTTCATAAACTTTTTCTCAGAATTCAAATTTACAGGAGTGGGTTGATACGAGGATGGTTGTGTAGATCTTGTCTTCCTAATTCTGGCGCCATGAATGGTTCGAAAAACCGATGCCGTATGAGGGATATATCACATTTTGATCGAAATTCCAAACTGCTAAATTTTGCGATAGTTTGACCACGATTGATTGGGATGCATAGTCAGCAAGTGGGTGGATGAATAGTCAGCAAAAGGAATATAATGAGGAATATTCCATTCCTCAGAAAAAATCATGGGTTGACATGTGTCAAGGTGCTATTTGTTGAATGATCTTGTACATTTTTGGAGGGAAAATCACAGGGTGCTATGTGGCCAGCTCTGAGACCACCACGTGTCCTTGGAATGAAGTTATAAATTTTGGCTGAGGTCGGCAAGGCTCAACCCTGCGACCTCCCTTTGGGCACACAAATAAGTTTCCAACTTCTCTGCATGGTGAATCTTAACCATAGAGTTCACCAATTATATTTATGCTTGATTGAAACTACGATTGTGGATTGGGACCACCAGCGGTCCCCATACAATAATCACATAACAAACAGTTAATGTTATCCCTCTCGATCTATACACCAACCAACCGATAGTCAAAAATTAGCTTGTAGTCTCCGCAATTTTCTTGTTGAACTTATCACATGCAATGGTAGCCACTATATCCTCCACGCAGTTAATGTTAATAACCCTTCAAACCGAAGTTCCAACCAGATTTTAAGCCTAGAGTTCCGCTAACCACCACTTCGAAGACCGCAGTTTGGGGTTTGCATGTGGCCACCCCAACCGTTAAGTTTAATGTTACAGTTAAATTCAGTGGGAAGCTTGGTCAATGCACCATTTTGGGTGGAATCCATTAATTTAACTCCAGATAAGTGGAGTCCTCCACTTTTAGTGGAGTTTTTCTAGGTAACTGGCCAAAAGAGTAGAATACTCAATTTTCGCCCATTCTGAGTGAACGAAGAGTCATTTTTTACTAATTGGAGCATTCTGGAGCCATTGGTGTAGAGAAAATAGCCATTAGAGGACTATAACTACATGTGATAGAAAAATTGTGAGCATAATGAAAGATGGACATGCCATTGGGAGTTGGACCAACAGATGTAGCCCAGGAGGGGTGAAATGCTTCATCATGCCTGCCGTGTAAATTATATGTGGTGACTTATTAATCTATTTGAAATTGATTTTCAGTATTATTTGTGCTTATTTCATGCTTCTAATTCACTAAAAATCATCTAAATTTCATGGACAAAAACCTCAATCCTTAAGAAAACTAATGAACTGATTATGCACATGTTTATAAACTGAAACGACACTCAGCACATCAAAACTAATACAGTAATTTCATATCATGTAGAGAATACGCGAGAAACTATTACAAAAAAAGGAAAGAAGAACACTCAAATATTGAAAGGGAAAATCAACCTCAACTAGAAGTTGAAGCACGTATGTAAATGTAAATATTATAAATGATGTTTAAAATTTAACTATTGTATTGTGAAATTTAATTTTTTTTTTTTTTTTATGAGCTAATTTGAAAAATATTTTGCAATGTAAACAGAGACATAAATTCCTCATAACATTGATGATGAGATTGAAAATGTTGAAGTATAAAGTGAAAAATATAATGCACTAATGATTGATGATGTTGTTTAAGATGTTGAAAGAAATTCAAGAGAAGAAATTGAATCACAAGTTATGTATATATGTGTCAAGTGTATTACTGAAATTATACATATTTATTAATTTCGATTTCGTTCAAAATATATCTTTGAATTTAATTATTTATTAATTATTTATACCCATTTACATTTAGTTCTCATATGTACAGATGAAATCAAGATCGATGATGAGATGGTATAAAATGTTGACCTGACACATATCGAGATAAAAAAGTTTACCATGTTATATGATATCGTGTTAAGCTCGTTATTTATAAGTTCTTCAAAGATGAAAATGTAGTCGTTCAAGCCCAAGTTTTGAGAGGTATCTTAACATCAAAGAAATTAAAAGAAGCTACAACTCTATTGGGTATTCGAAAACCAACGAAATATAAAAAAATGAGGGAAAATTTGATTCAAAATATAAATAGTTCTCTAAAATAAATTGGAAGATCTAGAAATAAAAGTGATATAGATGCACATAGAGAAATAAAAATGGAAGTGGTTTCATCAAGTACTAAGGAAAATCATTTAGTAAAATATGCTACCTTAATTAAATTATATTAATTTGATCAATGATGCAATACTATATTATTAATTTATTTTATATTGATTAAATTATATTTTTTCATTATTATGTTTTATAAATATCAATTTAAATACCTTAATCAATTAAATATATTAATATATTTAAATATCCCTTTTAATGCGTTAATACATTTAATTATTGTTTAATTAAATTTAAATTAATATGACCTTTATTCATTATATATTTCTTAGATTATTGAAAGTTATTTTGCTTTAGGTCAAAAAAATGAGTATTGTCAGCAAATTTCTGGCATCTCAGATTCAAGATCACCACCATAAAAATATGCAAGGCACTGAGTAGTCTATTGTGTTAATATACCCATTTCTTAACCTACCACAATAGAAAATGGTTGTAGAATCTCCACCACTTACCCTTAGGGGCAGTGGAGGTAAACATAATTTTCTTGAAGGAAATGCACCTATTCTTATGTGCAATGTGCATATTAATTTATCAATAAGAAAAAAAGCATATGACACTTTAGAGTCAAGTTCTACCTCTAAAGAGCTAATCATCCCCACTGCACCCACTAGAACTCTCACACTAGATAAGTCTTTGGATGTAGTTTTTTTCCAAAATGAGGGTGTTCTCTATAATTTGACACATAATCCAAATGCGCAAGTGGCCCAACACTATAGTATTGTTGAGGATTTATCCTAAGCACACTATGCCATGTCTTCTTTAAAGGTTTTGCAAAATTGTTGTACGCAATGCAAAGCTATCTTCACTACCATCCGAGGGGTCTATCCCTTAGAGTCGATTTTGATAATGTTTGATTTGATGCCCATCAACATAGAATCTCTCATTAGGTTACATTCAGATATTGATACACATCTATAATTGTGAGGTTTTTTGTGCTCTTGTGGATGAAGGGTATTCTACCCGTGTTATGGCTGTGTCATGCTAGGGATATATTGGTTCCCTAGCACTCAAAAAATCATGTTCAACACTTTAATACATCAATGGCATACCTTTGTTCCTTAAGGAATTCTTTCTACATTTTCCATCAAGCTAGGGAGAAAATGTGTTTGTATATGTTGAAGTTGTTAAAGGCCCATTTAATTATAAATTTATCCTTGGTCATAGTTGGTTTTATATCATAATTTTGATTGTGTCATTAATGTTTCATGCGATTCACTTTACTCATGAAGGAAATATTTTCACAATTTATCAACTTGAGTATTTTCTGTTGACAATTAATTATACCGCTACGGGAACTACGACACCATATGTTGGAGATAATCCTTCAGACTATGAGAGTGTTAGTGTGGGACTGTTTAAAATCCTATCACTTATAGATGTCTTTCCTATACCCCCTCCCCTCCATATTTTCCATATATTTATGTCACTCCTATGCATATGATCTCTTCTATTACTAGTGGATCCCATCGATCATGTGAACCTTGGGTGGTGCCTTCTCCTTCGGAGGTTGATTAGTATGGTAAGTGCATGCCTTCAATCTCGATTGAGATTTCCTAGCAATGCATTTAGTTAACATCTGATACTTTTGAGTCAAATGGCACCTCTAGTGAACCACTTGATGATTATCTTGTGCCCGTATGAGTGGTTCACCATCAACTATTTCATAAATTTTTGGATATTGATATTCCAACTGATGAGGAAACAGTGGAAGTTATGTTTGTATTTGATCACCCTTGGCGAGAAGTACAACATTGATTATATTATCTCCCTTGGGTAGAGAGGTTGGATGAGTCACCAAAAATCCTGGCTTCCTTTGATCTTGCTGAGTGGTCCCACTCCCCCATAATTTTGCATGATATCTTCTTAGAGGGGAACTTAGTTAATACTTCAAATACTATACCCATCAACATTTTCATGAAGCTAGGTTTTGTGAAAAACATTATGATTAGAGTGAATTGTACCCGCAAGAAATTGAAGTTTATGCTACCCTATTCAAAGAATATTTTGGTCTCTTTTCTTGGTATTATGAATAAATTATTCGAATTTACCTTCATATTATGGAGCATGAAATTAAGAAGTGTTACAAAGCTAATCCAGGAAGATAAAGGCTTAGCCAACCAACCATTGAAAAGAAGTTATTATCAAAGTAGATGTTTAAGAACTCTTAGATTCTAGTTTCATTTATCTAGTACCCTTGATGACATGGGTTCCCAATATTGTTCCAATTATTAAGAAATAAGGAAGAAATAAGTTTTGTGTTAATTATAGGAATATGAGTTTGGTTTGTCTAAAGGATAATTATCCAACCCCTTTTATCATTAAAATTCTTGATGAATGCACCAAGAATGTTACCTTTTGTTTTATCGTTGGTTTTCTTTGCTATAATAATATCTAGATAAAACCATAGGATTGGCACAAAACCACCTTTATCCACCCATGTGGAACATGCTCTTCTCAAAAACTATCTTTTATCTTAAAAATGCTCATGCCAGTTTCTAGTGGGCCATGTCCTATGCATTTCATGACATGAAACACATCATCAACGTATATCTAGATGACCTTACCACTCAATCCCTCTGGCTTGAGGATCATCCAACCCATCTTAGGGAATTATTTTTTGAATGTCGCCATTATCATATTCATTTGAACCCACATAATTTTTTATGATGTGTGGTATCTATAATTTTGTTAAGTTTCATTCTTTCTAAGGAAGGGATTAGATTTGCACCATCTAAGGTCAATTTTATCATTAATATGCCTCCTGTACATACTCTTCACTAGCTTGAAGCACTTCAAGGGAAGTCTAATTTCTTTCATAGGTTTATTTCCATCTATGTTGAGATAGTGAAATATTTTATGCATCTATTGAAGAAAGTAGTGCCTTTCGTATGGCATTGCCAAGCCTAGAAATCATTTAATACTTTGAAACAAGCGTTGTTATCTTCCCAATTATTGACTCATCATGATTTCAATCAAGACATTTTACTCTATCTCATAGATTTTGAATCGACCATTGAAATGGTTATTTTCCAAGAAGATGAGATGCACTATGAAAATGTCATTTACTACCTTATCAAATGTCTTATTGGTCTAGAGATTCATTACTTCCACATTGAGAAGTTCTCTTTGGAGGCTATTGTTGTTATTCATTTTTTATAGAATTACATAGGATCTTGTGAAATACCATGGTAATTTCTAACTCCAACCCCATAAAACATATCCTTTGTTGGGGTAAAATACTCAAACTCGATTGTTTGCAGTTGCTAAACTTAAGAAATCTTTGGAAATTGCCAAGTTAATTTCCAAGTTACCTCAAATTGATGAAGAAGTTGTGGCTAAGGACTTGCTACTTAATGAATCCTTATTTCTCATTAGCTCATTTGATGTATGGTGTGGGGATGTTCTACTCTATCTTCAAACTCAATGTTTTTGGTTTGAGTTGTCTCATGATGAGCACCAATGTATACACCATCAAGGTAGGCATTATGCCATTATCGTTGATACTCTTTATCACCATGAAATGTTACATCAATGTCTCACTCATGAGGATGTTGAACGGGTTTTAAATGATTGCCATGTAGGAGCATGTGGTGATCATTTTTCTAGCCATGACACTGCTTAGAAAAATTTGCATGCCAACTACTTTTGGCCTTCACTCTTTAAGGATTGGATTAAAATGTTCCAAAAGTTCCATGTCAAATGTTTACTAAGAATATGCATGCCTAGCCTGTTTCACTTCACCTTATGGCTGTTGTGAGATGTTTTGCTGAATGAAGCATTGATTTTATGCGGTGTAACCCAACATTAGCTAATGGACACTACTACATCATTGTGGCAGTTGCTTATTTCACTAAATGGAATGAGGCCATGACTACCATCTCTAACGATGGTACTGCTACAACATATTTTTGTTCAACTGCATCATTACTAGGTTTGGGGTACCCAAAATGATTGTGACAAATCATGGGTCATAGTTATGCAATCATTTGATGACAAAATTAATGACCAAGTTGGGTTTTGTGAGGAATAGTCAACTCCCTATTATTTTTAAGGCCATTAATTGTGTCTTGAAAACCACGATTTGAAATATGGTAGGGAATTGTAAGAGAAATTGACATCTTATGCTTTTTGGCATTATGGGCGTATAAAACTTTAGTTAAAGCTTCCATGGACTTCACTCCTTTTCAATTGGTTTATGGAGTGTTTTTTCAATTGGTTTATGGAGTGGAGGTTGTACTTATTGTTGAGTGTGATATTCCATCTTTGAAACTAGTGATTGAATTGCTACTTGACACTCTAAGATCTTCTACATTTAGCCATCATTTAATTCATATGCCTTTTCTAGTTTATTAAATTTTAAATAAAACACATTGAAAAGTAAATTTAAAACTTAAAAAATAATAAATATAATAAATTAACCGACATAACCCGAAATAAAACCTCATCTTTTTCATGCTGACTATTTTTAGCTCATATTAATCTGAATTTTCAATTTTACCATATGCATCCCAATTTCATGAATTGCATTTTTTCAACCAGAAAATACTACTGGTATTATATAGTATACCGAGGCACAAGTCAAAATATCATCAGAGTAACCATTACATCATCCAAAATATGGTACCAAATAAACTATAGAAAACATGAAATTCGTGAGATGAAATTGCCCACTAATATAAACTTGGCATGGCTGGGTATTATAATAAACCTTTCAAATGGACAAGTGTCAACGAATTTACACAGTAATGGCAATCTATTCTCCACTCAATCCAGAAACATTCTGCAGCCTTATTTAGAAACAATAGCTCGCTTGGCTTGGCTCAGGCCAGCTAGTTCAAACTTCGTAAGTCAAATCACATTTTTGTATTATTGCAATCCTTCCAGTCCGGGCAAAAACAATTTTTGCAGCAGTCTTTTCTATGGCCAAAACTTGCCACGCAACACAGACAAGCAGTTCCTTTGCTCATTTTGTCAACTCCATATTGCGTTGTAGGTGCTTCAGAAGGCGACTGGGAAACGGAATGTAGAAGGAATGATAGCAAACAAACGAGCAGCAGTATATGCCTCACAGAAAATGCTCCCAATAATAACAAGTTTTCGTTGCACTGAATAATGGCCTCTATTTATTGGGAACGATGTCATGCATATCTCCGCCCATAGGCAATGACACAGCAGTTTTATATTCTTATTTTATTCTAAGAAATCATCAATGTAGAGGGAAAAAGTTATAAACCCGGAGGTTATATACAGATTTAGAAATATTCAATTTTCAAGAAATCTCATAGAATTGGGAATCTAAAAAGGAGGTACCTGAGAAATTCTCAGCGTAGAAATAATTAGCATTTTTCAGTTTTGGAAAATTATATTTGTATTATTATTTTTTTTAATTTTTAAAAAATATTTAAAAAAAAATTATATAATTTTTTTTTAAAATATCGATATAAAGTTATTAGGAAAATTATATTTCAAATTAAATTTTAAAATATTAAAATTGGTGTTGTCTAATTTATAAACCAATTAGATTTTTTAAGATATTTTTTTTGGTTGATTAGTTTTTTTTTGGTTAATTAGTATATATTTTTAAAAACTTGAGTTTAAGTTGTTTAATCTTTAGAATTCTAGTGTTTTAGTTAGTGTGTTGAATCTATTTATGCATTCAAAAATGTATTTAATAAAAAAAAATCACATTTTTACTTGAAATTGTATGAATGATAAAAAAAAATATTCTTACTCGAAATTGTATCATAAAATTCTAATGAAAAAAACTATTTCATCTATTATAAAATTTACTGAACATTTTTGAGCTTTTACTTTTCAAAAATAGATTTCATAATATTAATTATCTATTTTTCTTAAACCAATTACTTTTTTTTATTATATCAATTTAATTAAATTCTTAAATAAATTTAAAATTTAATGTCCCTATAGAGAAACAAAATTATTAGTTAATTTATAAAATTAATTAATTTTAATAGTTTTAAATTACCATATATTATACCTTTTATACATTTAAGAACTAATAAAATTTGTTAAATTATTGATTTTAAAATAAAATTCACAATATTAAAAATTTTAAATTGGTTTATGGTTAATTTTTTTTTATAATATTATTCATCTAATTATCAACATATAATTGTTTCTCGTAAAATAATTAAAAAATTTCTTTACATCTATTAATTAATCTTTTCAATAAATTCAAGGTTTGGAAAGTGGCTTCTCTTTATATCTATTAATAAACTCTTAAATAAATTATTATGAGAGGTTGCTTCTCTTTAAAAAAAATATATATATATTTTTTGTTCATTGCTTAAGAATTTGAATCTTCCCAAAGCAACAACAAAGTTAATTTTCCATGAGGTTACCTCTTATCCAAACCAAAAATGTGTAATTCCAATGGTGGTGTAACTAGGTAAAAACGAATCCTCTCGTGACTATAATTAGCTTCATAATTAAATTAATTATTAGCAATAATTAATTTAATTATATTTATTATTTTTAATATTTAATTAAAATTTATTTAATTAAAACTATATAATAATTAATTAATCACCAAAAATGGTTGGAAATGAAAATGAAAAACAAAATTATATTGGTCTTCTTAGTTCATCCTTATAGTTAAGTGTAACAATCCAATTCATCTAACCATATACACATACCCTTTTTCTTTATATGACATGTACATGTATAAATCAATTGGCTGTAAATATTAATTGTAACTTGATATGTTTTGACGTATTAATAATAACAAATATATATGCTTCAAGATTCATGTAATAATTTACTATGAGCTTCTAGGTAAATGGGCTACACATGTACTTAGTTCTTCAAGGCATTAACTCACCCCTGGGACTCAAAAATAGGTTTTGAATGCAATATTGAAGTATGGGTATAACTTATATGGTGAACATAAATTCGTAACCATAACCCTGAGATTTCTATAAACTCCTTACCTTTATTAACAATATCGGGTGTAACTAGAACAACCCTCAAGGTTCATCTTATAAATGGGTAGTGAAGATTAATTTTTATCCTATCATCTTAAATCACAACTCTAACATTTTCATCATCTAATTCTTCTCATCAAGATTCCTCCAACAATACTATTATTATCCAATTTTAAGGTCTTGACCAAGCCAAACACCAAAGTGGTGTATGAGAGTCCCTTGTTTGTGGGACAAGGGAACCACCTCTGCATAATCATTTGACTGTGAAGTCTACAAAGGCATACATACTCTATCCCCCTTTGGTTTTGAACCTGTCACCTCTTAGGAGGAAACAGATGCTCTTAACCATTAGACCCACTAAAGTTTCACTTAATATTGAGTTCTAACCACAAAGTTACACCCTTTTAATTTTTCCCCTTTTAGGGCAACATCATCAACCCATAATGTACAATTAGCTTGACACATGGTACACCTTGTCCATGTGTCACAATGTACAATCTAAGTAGATTTCCCATTTTTCATACCATGGATACTATTATATTGATAAATTTTATACCGTACACTTCTTCATTTTCCCAGTCTTCTGATATACCAATGTACCGCACCTCTGGTTTATCCAATATGTTGATATGTCATGGATCTTCATTCATTTGATGTGTCAATATACTATGTATCCCAATTCATTTGATATTTCGATATGCCATGGCTTCCCTTTCATCTGATATGTTAATATTATAATATCAAAAATCCATACAGACATAGAAAATTGTTGATATGGCGATGTGTCGATATGGCCATACCACCAATATACCTCGTCACAAAATCTCTAATATGCTGATATAGCATACAAGGGTATTAGGATTTGGGGATAAAAAAAAATGAAATTCCATTCTCCTAATAAGTTGAGAGTTGGTGTTAGCTTAGCTTACCAACTTAGCTTGTTAATCTAGATTTCCACCTCATTGCCTGTCTTGCTATCATTATGTGACATATGTACAATGTGGAACATCCTTTCCCACAAGTATATGTTGGAATTTCATACAAGGGTATTAGGATATTAACATTTTTCCATGGCTTTTATCTCACACACTTCCATTATGTTGATGTGTTGATATACTGATGTGGCATCATAGCCTACCATCTCACTCCCAAATCCCAATAATCAACTAACACATGGCTCTTGTTGAAATGTCCCCGACCATGTAACACTACTGATATGTTCCATGTGTCACTCACTTATGCCTACTTGACATGCCAAATCAACAAATTTCGGTGAAATGTGGAGTACACTTGGCATTTCCACATCATTATCTATCATGATCATGATGTCATTCTCACTTGGTTCCATCACAAGGTTCCATCTTAGGGATCAATAATTTTTCAAGGTTTTCTATTTATTCATTTTGTTTGAGATGCCAATATGTAATTCTTCAACTAGCATCTAGCCATAAGTCAAGATAAGCTACCCTCTTGTTGGTTAAAATTTCGCCCACTACAATATAACCCATATCAAAGCTGATGGTTATAGATATGATGAGGATATGGTATTGGTATATCATCGATATCTTGGTGGGTTGGCCCGCTAGTGTCATTATTGTCAAGCAACAAAAAAACATGACAACAAGTGTCATCTATGATATTGTCCTAATAAGTAAATCGTTATACACTAGGTTTTTCAACGTTGTTGATATACGAATATGGATAGCACTCAAATGCAGTGTCATGCTATAGGGCTTTCCTAGAATAGATCCTTGGTGTTAAAGGTTCAAGCCTTAGCAATACAAAATAAATATTGATCATTGTTAATTACTTAAATTACCTTGTAAAAATTAGGATGAGATTTGTACAGAAAAAAAGTAACTCTTTGTTTCACATAGATATTGGAATCAATATACTTCAATCTAAATAAAAAATGGGTTATAGTAAACAGTTGCAATTACATTATTGTTCATGTGATCACAAAGATAATATTGAGGTAATGAAATAACAATGATAGTTGATATGCATGCTTATTAATATTCACATTCAGAATATAATGTCTAACTCATATTACATACACAAATCGACTTCCTCAAATATTTAATATTTACACTTATATTTTATCAACTATTTTGAGATTATCAATTCAACTTAACCATCATCAACTAATTGATATTCAAAATTAGAGTTAATCAAAAACTATTTCATTTTATAGATATGATTTAACATTCAATAATTATTTAATATTCATAGTTATATTTATAGATCGTTTCTCATCATTTAATCAAGTATAGATCCTTATAAATTGAAAACATAATATATAAATAAAGAAAATACCAATAACATTCATCAATATAGTTAAATTTATTTATTCAAAATAGAGTATAACTTTTATGTGTGAACCATCTAATCCCTAGACCATATATAACTAACACATATTAAATTTTCTAAGGAATGCAATAAATTAATCGAAATAAAAAACATAGTACAATTCACCCTCACTTTATCACCAAAATTAATGCTAAGAGAGAGTTGCAGTTTGTTGTCATTATAGTCCAACACCAGTTGAAGGAGATCTAACCTCGGTTCCTTGTATGCTTTCTGAATATTGTTGAAGCGTTGGTAACCTCCCATGTTTCCCCTTGGGAACTCTTCTTCCCCATAGAACCTCAAGCTACAATGGGCCTATAGGAATGATGAATACACTAGAAATGTGGAGTTGAGTTGTCAATACAAAGAAGTTGCCACTCAAAAATAGGAAACTCCACATAGACTAAACTCACAAAAAGTCTCAACTTACTAACACAATAATTCTAGTATTATGTCCATCATCTAGAAGTAGGATTCATAAAATGAGCATTTCATAGCTTGGTCTTCTTTTATAGGAGTTTTATGCCACTCTTTGGATTTTTTTTCATTATTATTGTTATTATTTTAACATCCCTTATTTTATTATTTTCCTCCAAATCCCCTTATTTATTATTTTCCTTTGCTTCCTTTACTTTATAATTTTATTTTAACTACCTTTATTTTATTATTTTTATTTCAACTCCATTTATTATTTCATTTTTACATCATTTATTTTATTATTTTCTTTTAACTTCCTTTATTTTAGAATTTTCTTTTTAACTTTATTTATTTATTATTTTCTTTGCTTAGTTGTCACTTGATCCTAATTTAGATTCTTATTGTGGTGCTCATGTGTTTCTTCAACCAAACTTAACTATCAAGTGTCATATGTATGTCTATAATTCCCCTACTTTTTCTTAATTTCAAATTTTAATTAGAGATTCACAATTCTACACTTTGTCCCATTTAGGGTTCTCATGAATTCATTTTTCTTAATTTATGAATTTGATTCTTTTTATTGCATGGACACCTCCCCCTTTAAGAGATATTATAGTTCAACATTTTGTTGTCATCATTTCCAGTTTATAATATTCTCTCGACATGTTTTAGGAAAGCTAGAATACTTAATTAATTCATAAAAATAGTCATTTGATTTTATAAAGTTTTCTTTAATTCTATCCATATAATCCTCTCTTTCCAAGTTTTTCTAATTCTCAATAATGTTTTTCTAGATTTTTTAACATCTACTCTTTAATATTAATGTTTTAATTTTTATCTTGAAATTAATTTACCTTTCTCGATACCAAGTGTTTCAAGCTAGTTGGGTGCCACCACTCTTTCATTTATATATGCTTTTGAATCTCGATACGAAGGGTGCAATTTGGTTGTTCCTTTAAAGAACTTATCCTATAGTTTCAAGGGTGCCACAAAAATATCCCTTCAAGTGTTTTTGACGAGGTGCAAGGAAAATCGGAATGAAAATGGAGTAGCTATCAACTCTTTGGTTGCCCCTGGTTTTCACACTAATGGTGACTGAGTATCAAGGTGTTTTAATTGATTCATACCCCTTAGTGAAACTCATGAGAAACTATATCCACGACCCAACCCTCATGATATTTTGAAACTTCAAGGTGAATGTTCATAACCTTCTAGCCCAAACCATGACTGGAGTGCTAGAAGGTGGAGTCGGGAACAGTCACCCCCACCCCTCCAAGGAAAATTTAGTAAACTCCATATAACCACAATACCCATAAGCGAGTCATTCATAAAACGCAAAACCTATTCATACGTCTACTACTATGTCACACACACACACACATGGACAAATATATATATATATATATATATATATATATATTCATTTTCCCAATATCAATGTACTCACTAACAAAACTAGAATAACCATCTCCTCATGTGCATGCGAACTACTTTAGTCTCCCGCCACACTCAAAAAATTGTTAGTAACATATGATTATAAAGATTATTCATCTCAATTCATATATGATAATCAATATCAAAGCCATCAATCTCAACCAAAGCTATAATATAGACTAGAAATATAATTCATAAGTCATCATATCATGAAATTATAGCAAGATAATTGATGTTTGATGTCCTCAAAGAGAAAATTGTATGGCATAGTATTTTTCTTAGTAATCAAACTAAGACTAAATGTGCATGTGTCATATTCAAGGTAAAAAGGGAAACTACATTCACCCCCTTGAATTAAATTGTGTCCTAACATTTCAAAAAATAAGGGAATTGAGGACACATCTCATTACATCCTCTTGACATGTAATTTTGTCACCATTACGAAAATGACTGCAATCTGGTTCTTTAACTATTCGTTGAAGTGTTCCAAGGCATTCCTGTGTAATGTTAGAAGAAAAAAAACCCTGAATAAAATGATAATTCTAGATTACATGATCCAAAAACCCACTTTTAAGAATTTACATGGTTCCCTATAAAAATTATGTGCACACACAAATCTTACCATTATAGCCAACATAAAGCTGCGCTTTTTCTCTAACTATGAACTATGGAAATAACTTAACGTAAGTAAAAATAAAAACTGATTTCTAGAAGCTTTGTTGGAGGAATATTTTCCAACTGAAAGCTTCAAGCTTATGCTTACTTGGGCCTTATCCCTCTATTCATGGAGAAAGCTCGCTCTCTTTTTGGAATCGTAATCCCTCCTTTTGAGGATCTCATCCATTGAGAAGAGGATTTAAAACCTTGTCCTCTTGGCCTATAAATTCAACAAAGACCAGAGGGCTTGGGAGGACTTTTGAATGTAAACTTATGTTGTTGGAATAAGGATAAAAGGCTCGTAACTTAAGGGGAGGATTGGAGACTTTTTGGAAGAGGTTTACATGATCAAGAGAAAGTTGTATTACTTCTTCTTATTATGAAATTAATACAAGAAAATAACTATTTCCTAATTGCACTTCTATCAATGCTATTTACAAAATTCCTTGATATTTTGCATGATTTATAATTGAATATGAGTTTAATATTATGATATATGCAATGTTTCAATTTTCATTTGTTTTGGATTTCATATTTTTCTACACTGTACTTTTTTTTCCATGTTTTATTATGTTCGTTCAAATCTCACTTCGAAGCAGCAAGGAAAGGATTTTGGATGCATTGGAAGGGATTCCAAAGGCATTTCATAGAGAAGCTAAGAATCTTCAACATATTTCATATTTCATGTCAGTTGTGAATTAAGGAAAGATAGTAGTTAATTTTTTATTTTTTTTCTATTGGATCCCTTAACAATCTAGGGAGATCACTCTTTTCCACAAGATGGATTTATCCTCCATAACACCTCCCTAGGAATGGCACTGGGACTAAATTCCTATGCTTTCATCCTTAACCATATAACTGGACGATAACAAGTTATACTTTTCAATTATTTAACATGGCTCTCTTGTCAAAATTTTCCATTATGAATTTTGAAATGACTCAATTACCACCAATAAAAGGGTCTATATCATTTATCCATATCTATATATATATATATATATATATGAAACTCCTTGAGGGGTCTCTCTCACACCTTTAGTTGTTTATACAAAAATATATGTATTTACTCTATTGCATCAAACTACATTTGGTTATGGCATGCACAATTGAATAGCATGCACATTATCCACATATTTAGGTTAAGTTGTAATAATTGTTTTCCCGTTGTCAATTGTTATATATTATTCTTCCATGACCCCTACCCAACAACTAGAGTAACCATCATATTAAGACATACGGAATTATTCCTTAAGACATCACTATTTTGAAATGGGGGTAACATTCTCTAATGGAAATTATCATGCTCAGGTCTTGTTGACCAAATATAAACTTCTTCATTTGGACCAAATTTTCAGGCTAAATATTTTGGGCTAAAATTTTAAAGAAAAATTTTTGAGCTTAATTTTTAAAGGAAAATTTTTTGTCTCACTTTTTAAAGTGAGTCTTTTGCAAGTAAGTGTTTTGGGCTGAATTTTAAAGTGTGTCTTTTTTTTAAAGTGTTTTGTGCTGAATTTTTAGAGTGCTTTTCTTTAAAAATAAGTCTTTTGTGCTGAATTTTTAAAGTGAGTTTTTTGTCTAAATTTGGAAAGTGAGTTTTTTTTGCAAGATTTTGAAATTGACTTTTTTGGGTTGGATTTTAAAAATCTACATAGGGTAAATTATCATGGGAAATAAAAGAAATTTCAAGATAAATTATGATCGAACAAGAGACATTAAGGCTTGTAGTGATCAAGAGTTCATAAATTTTGCTCAAAATTAAAAGTTACAAGATTGGCTTGAAACTAGGATGTTGTGTAGATCTCATCTTCCTGATTCGGGCACTGTGAATGGTTCAAAAAACCGATGTCCTATGAGGGATATATCGCGTTTTTATCGAAATTCCAAACAGGTAAATTTTGTGACACTTTGAACAGGGTTGAGTGGGATGCACAATCAACAAATGGGTGGATGCACAGTCAACAAAAGGAATATTTTGAGGAATATTCCTTTCCCCATAACCAATCATGGGTTAACATGTGTCAAGTTATCATTTTTTGAATGAGCTTGTACTTTTTATAGGGAAAATCACGGGATGCCATGTGGCCAACCCTGAGGCCACCACGTGTCCCTGGAATGACATTATAAAATTTTGGGTGAGGTCCACAGGGCTCGACCCCACGACCTGCCTCCGGCCACATGAACAAGTTTCCAATTACTGTGCATAATGAATCTTAACCATAGAGTTCATGTATTATATTTATGTTTGATTGAAACTACAATTGGGGGCTGGGACCACCGACACTCCCAACCTGCCAGTAGTCCCCACATACTGATCACATAACAAACAGTTAATGTTATCCCGCATGGTCTATACATCAACCAACCGATGGTTAGCCTTCAATGCACAGTGTCCACAATTTTCATGTTAAACAGATCACATGCAACAGTAATCGTTATATCCTCCACCAGTTAATGTTAACAACCCTTCAAACCGAAGTTCCAGCTGAAGTTTAAGCCCAAAGTTCTGCTAACCACCACTTCGAAGACCGCGGTTTGGGGTTGGCATGTGGCCATCGCAACCATTAAGTTTAATGTTACAGTTAAATTCAATGGGAAGCTTGGCTAGCATGCCATTTTGGGCAGAATCCATTAATTTAACTCTGGATAAGTGGATTCCTCCACTTTTACTAGAGTTTTTCTAGGTGTAAGTAGGCAAAAGAGTAGGAGACTCAAATTTCGCCCATTCTGAGTGAATGAAGAGTCATTTTTTACTAATTGGAGAATTCTGGAGCCATTAGTGTAGAGAAAACGGCCATTAGAGCACTGTAACTACATGTAATAGCAAAAATTTGAGCATAATGAAAGATGGACATGCCATTGGGAGTTGAACTAGTAGATGTAGCCTAGGAGGGGTGAATTGCGTCATCATGCCTACTGTGTAAATTATATGTGGAGAATTATTTCTCTATTTTACACTATTTTTCAGTGTTATTTGTGCTTATTTCATGCTTCTAATTCACTAAAAATCATCTACGTTTCATGGACAAAAACCTCAATCCTTAAGCAAACTAATGAAATGATTATGCACATGTTTATAAACTGAAAAGACACTTAGCACAACAAAACTAATACAGTCATTTCAGATCATATGGTATCAGAGCTAGATTTTATTCTTTGATGTTGTTTGTGCATAGAATTGTTTAACTGTTTGCAAGTTTTTGATGCTTACAAGGCTCAAGATCAAGAGAGAAGAAGGAAAAATGGTGGGAGTAGAAGGGTCTCAAGAAGAGCCAAAGAAAAGGAGAGCAAGATTTCCACAATCTCCACCACCTATTTCACCTCCTAAGGAAGTAGAAGCTCCTTTAAGCATGCCTCAAGAGGAAGGAGAAATACATGAAGAAGTTTATCCCAAAGCGGAAGAAAGAGTGTTCAGGAAAGCACTTCTTGACATGACTGAGATGGTTAGAATCCTTTATCAAGAGAGGAATGAGAGACTAGAAGGAGAAGGATCCAAAACTCACAAGGAAGGACATGGATCTTTAGGAGGTCACAATGATTAAGATAATTCAAAGAAGGGAAATGGAGGAAGTGGAGGCAATGGAGAGCCATCATCATCACCCTCGTCATCATCATACTCTACTTCTTATTTAGTACATAAACCACACAAGTAAAATAACACTGGTAAAAGTCCTTTTTTAAAACATGATGTTAAGTTTGAATTTCCAATGTTTAAGGGTGAAGTCAATGTACAAAATATTTATAGTTGGATTAGGCAATTGGAGGTCTATTTGAGAATCATAACCTTCAAGATAATGATACCAAAATCCAATTAGCTTCATTGAGAATGGAAGGTGCAACACTTGTTTAGTGGGAAGTGAAGACAAAGGAGGAGATCAAAAAACATGGTAAGATTATTCTATCATGGTTAGATTTCATTACTGCTATAAAACAACAATTTTATTTATTAGCTCATATGCATAAATCCATAATGAACTTGCAAAAATTTAGGCAATTGAAGGGATAAAATGTGCAAGAATACACCCAAGAATTTAGGAGAAGAGCTCTCTTATTAGGGGTAGATTTGTAGAGCCAAGATACTTTTCTCAAGTACATAGGAGGCTTACATAGCTACCTAAAACATATTATTCTCATATTTAACCCCACCAGCCTAGATGAAGTATGTGTTCATGCCACACATCTAGAAGCTAGAGGGAAGAACATTTCTAAACAGGGTAGAAAAAAACATTTAAAGGGTAAAGCCAAATAGAAGACCTCAAAATTTAAAAGAAAAAAGAATGCATTTGTTAAGAAATATGGAGAAAAATTTCTTTGTAAAAATTGTTCAAAAGAAGGCAATGATGGAACTCATTGTTGGAAATTACATCCTGAAATGAGGCCAAAGAAACCCAACAACAAAGGGAAACAAAAAACTTCTCCTACAACTCAACATAATTTAGGATATGATTCAAGTGATGAATCTAAGATTATAGCCATGGGATTGAAGAACATGAAGTGAAAATAAATTGAAACTAAACCCAATACCAGTACATCAAATTGTCACATACATGCTCCAAATGAAGAAGAAAGAATAAAATTGTTTCATGTGAGGGTCATATCCAAGCATACCAATATTAACACATTGTTTAACAGTGGGTCATCAGTAAACTTACTCTCTAAACACTTGGTGAACAAACTTAACCTTGATACCATACCACATCCAAAACCATATCCATTAGGTTGGGTTTGTAAGGATGCAAATTTACAGGTTTCAAAGAAATGCATATTGTGGTTTGCAATCACTGCAAATTTTGTTGACACAGTTGAATTATATGTGGTTTTGCTTGACATAATAGGTATTATGTTGGGGAGTCCTTAATTGTATGAAAGGAAAGTGATCCTCCATCTCCATGACAAAAAATATCATTTATTCAAAGAAGACAAATATTTCTATGGTAAATGTTGGACAGGTTAAGAGGTTGGTAAATTTAAGTAATAATTTTGTTCTTCTTATGATTAATCCTAAATATGATGTTAATCATGAATCATTTGAGGGATGTGATCCTAATTTGAAATCAGATTTATATGATGTAGTTAATGCACATCATGAGATGTTTTAGGAGCTAATAGAATTGACTCCAAAAAGAGAGATTCAACATGAGATTCAGTTATAGCAAGATTTTCCTCTTCCAAACATCAGTATGTATCACATGTCGATAATGGAGAATGTTGAAATAAAGAGGCAAATCAAAGAGATGTTGGACAAAGGAATCATAAGGTCAAGAACTTCACCATGCGTTTCACCCATAGTCTTGATACCAAAGAAAGATGGGACTTTCCGCATGTGTGTATATTTTCAGGCTTTGAACAAGATTACGGTAAAGAATCGTTACCCACTCCCAAGAATAGATGATTTTCTTTATCAGCTTAAATAAGAATTTTTTTTCACTAAGTTATATTTACGAAGTGCATATCATCAAGTAATAATAGCAGAAAGTGATAGATGGCATACTACATTCAAAACAAAACAAGGACTCTTTGAGTGGTTAGTTATGCCATTTGGTTTGTGTAATGCACCGTAAAATTTCATGCGTGTTATGGATAGTGTTTTCCATCCATTCATTGATGACTTTTTGATTGTGTACTTAGATGACATATTGATTTTCAGCAAAACAAGAGAAGAACATGTCTTGCATGTGAATATCGTGCTTGATATATTGAATAAAGAGAAATTGTTTCTTAAGATTTTAAAGTATCAGTTTGGAAAGACTTATTTGGTCTATTCGGGACATATTGTAGGAGGAAGAGAATTGGAAATTGATCCTTCTAAATTATAAGCCATTGTGAATTGGGCCACACCCAAAATAGTAACGGGGTAAGCATTTTCCTAGGTGCAGCTCAATATTGGAGAAAGTTTATCACTAACTTTTCTTCCATCACAGCTCCTATGCATGCAATGGAAAGTGTGAAGAAAGGCTTCCAATGGGGAGGAAAACAACATCAAGCTTTAGAAGCTTTAAAAAACAAGATTAGTTTAGCTCCAGTCCTTGCATTCCAAAATTTGAGATAACCATTTAAGATTCAAGCCGATGCTAGTTATTATGCCATGGGCACAGTTCTTTTGCAGCATGGTAAGCCTATCGAATTTCATTCTGAAACATTTCATGGTGTTGTGACCAATTATCCTACATATGAAAAACAACTATATGCATTGATACAAAGTCTCAAGAAGTGGAAACACTACTTGATGGGTAAAGAGACTATTGCACATATCAATCACCAACCACTACAGTATTTGCAGTCGCAAACAAAATTGCAGCAATCAAGAAATTTCAGGTGGATGGGATTTCTTCAACAGTTTCACTTGGTTATAAGGTACAAGAAAGCTATTTTCAATAAATTTGTTGATATGCTTTCAAGACCAATCATTAGTGCATCTACTTTACTCAAAAATGATTTTGTTGTACATGAGAGTTAAATAGAACAATATGCACATGACATTGATTTTCAAGATTTGTATGCTAGTTTGAGTAAAGGGAATCAAGTTGAAGAAAAATATTATCACATGCATAACTATTTGTTGTTTCATTTGGAAAAGATGTGTATTAAACAAGGAGAGAGGTTAAGTGTCATGAGAGAAGCTCATTCATCTCTTATTGCTAGACACTTTGAGGTAAGAAAAACAATGGCGCATCTACAGAGGTATTTCTATTGGCCTCGCATGATAGATAGTGTATCACGGTGTATAAGAGGTTGTTCTATGTGTGCAAAAATTAAGCCTAGTAATAGGAAGCTTAGGTTGTACACACCACTACTGGTACCATCAAGGCCATGGGAGAGTGTCTCCATGGAATTTTTTGGGGGTCTACCTATGTCAAGAAGATAGCATGATTATCTTTATGTAAATTAGTAGAAATTATTTCGGTAAAAATCACATGCAAAAGAACGTGGTCGACGCGTTTCAAACCAACCAGTGTGGTTCATCATCAGGACTATGAGAGATCAAATCCATACATTAAGTATAAATAGATGTAGAAATGGCTCAACTAGCCGTTAGGATAACGGCTAGTTTGACTAAGAAAAAGTAAATATTCCATTATTTATTTATTTATTTATTTATTTAATTTTTATTTATTTATTTATTTTAATAAATTTTTAAAACCTTTAATATATTTAAACATCTAATTGACCAATTAATTAATATAATGGTAAGTAATTTAATGGATCACAGAAGCTTAGATTCCAAAAATATCTTTATGTAGTTGTCGATATATTCAGTAAAATGTGTATACTTATGCCATGTAAGAAAACTATTACTGCTGATCAAACTGCTGAACTGTATTTTTAACATGTTTCGGTTCATTTTGGATTTCCATCTTCTATTGTTAGCGACATGGATTCTATGGTCATTGTGATTTTTTGGTCAAATATATGGAGGATGATAGACACAAATTTGAAAAAGAGTACTGCTTTTCATCCACAAATAGATGGAAAAACTGAGGTGGTGAATAGAAACGTTGTGCATCTATTGATAGGATATTGCAGCAAAAAACCCAAGTTGTGGGATGAGAAACTGCATTACATTTAGCATGCTTACAACTGGGCAAATCACTCTTCAGCAGAGATATTTCCTTTTGAAGTATGCTTGGATATTTTCCAAAATTTCCATTAGACTTCATCTTTGAGAAGGATGTTGCACTTTATGGCCATAGTGATTTTGACAAGGCTGGAAAGTTCATTGAGAAAGTTCAGATTATACATCAACAAGTTCAAGAAAAGCTTGAGAAAATTCAAAGAAAATACAAAGAGAGGCATGGAAAACACTATGTTGATCACAAGTTTCAATAGGGAGATGAGGTATGGTTTCACATTAGAAAAGAAAGTATGCAAGGGGAAGGTAAAAAGCTCAAACCCATTCACTATGGTCTATTCAATATCATAAATCAAGTTGGTAATGCATTTCAACTTGACTTGCCTTCTTATATGCAAATGTATTCAGTTGTTAATGTTGAAAACTTATGTTTGTATGACCCACCTTTGATCTATGATCAAGGAAGTGATGTTCAACTACCTTCTATTGAATATTTCTCGCCAGAATTTCTGGATGAGCTCAAAGAAGATACAATTCTTGATAGGAGGACAAGAGCATCTAAGAGGGGAATTGTTGAGTACCTTCGAGTTGGGCTCAAAGGAACTAAACCAAGCAAGGAAAATTGGATGGAGGTTGGAAAGGTGAGGTAGATATATCATCATATATTGAACAAGTAATCAAGTCTTTTGGGGTCCAAAAGCTTCCAATGGGGACGAGGGATCAGGAGTTCATAATTTTTTCTCAAAATTAAAATTTACAGGATTGGGTTGAAACTAGGATGGTTGCGTAGATCTCATCTTCCTGATTCCAGTGCCGTGAATGGTTCGAAAAACTGATGTCATATGAGGGAGATATCATGTTCTAATCGAAATGCCATTTTGCGACAGTTTGACTACGGTTGACTGGGATGCACAGTTAGCAAAAGGAATATAATGAGGAATATTTATTTCCTCAGAGCCAATCATGGGTTGACATGTTTGAAGGTGATATTTGTTTAATGAGCTTATACAATTTTGGAAGGCCAATCACAAGGTGCCATGTGGCCAGCTCTAAGACTACCATGTGTCCCTGGAATGAAGTTATAAACTTTTGGGTGAGTTCTGTAAGACTCGACCCCGCAACCTCCGTCTGGGCATGAGGAGAATTTTCCAACTGCTCTACATGGATAATCTTAACCATAGAGTTCACCGATTATATTTATGCTTGATTGAAACTACAATTGTGGGTTGGGACTACCAGCGGTACCCATACACTAATCACATAACAAATAGTTAATGTTATCCCTCCCGGTCTATACACCAACCAACCGATGGTCAGCCTTCAACTCGTAGTATCTACAATTTTCGGCGTTAAAATTATCACATGCAATGGTAACTGTTATATCCTCCGCGTAGTTAATGTTAACAACCCTTCAAACTGAAGTTCCAACCAGTGTTTAAGCCTGGAGTTCTGCTAACCACCACTTCAAAGACCGCAGTTTGGGGTTTGCATGAGGCCACCCCAACTGTTAAGTTTAATGTTACAATTAAATTCGGTGGGAAGCTTGGTCAGCTTGCCATTTTGGGTGGAATCCACTAATTTAACTCCAGATAAGTGGAGTCCTCCACTTTTAGTGGAGTTTTTCTAGGTAACTGGGCAAAAGAGTAGGAGACTCAATTTTCGCCCATTCTAAGTGAACGCAGAGTCATTTTTGACTAAATGGAGCATTCTCGAGCCATTTTTGTAGAGAAAATAGTCATTAGAGTAATGTAACTACATGTGATAGAAAGTTTCTGAGCATAATGAAAGATGAACATGCCATTGGGAGCTGGACCAGTAGATGTAGCCCAGGAGGGGTGAATTGATTCATCATGCCTGCTGTGTAAATTATATGTGGTGACTTATTTCTTTGCTTTACACTACTTTTCAGTGTTATTTGTGCTTATTTCATGCTTCTAACTCACTAAAAATCATCTACATTTCATGGACAAAATCCTCAATCCTTAAGCAAACTAATGAACTGATTATGCACATGTTTATAAACTGAAATGACACTTAGCATAGCAAAAATAATAAAATCATTTCAGATCATGTAGAGAATAAGCAAGAAACTATTACAAAAAAAAGGAAAGAAGAACACTCAAATATCGAAAGGGAAAATCAACCTCAGCTAGAAGTTGAAGCAAGTATGTAAATGTAAATATTATAAATGATGTTTAAAATTTAACTATTGTATTGTGATTTTTTTTTTTTTTTAAATGAACTAACTTGAAAATTATTTTACAATGTAAAAAGAGACATATATTCCTCATAACATTGATGATGATATTTAAAATGTTGAAAGATAAAGTAAAAAGATAATGAACCAATGATTGATGATGTTATTGAAGATGTTGAAAGAAATTCAAGAGAAGAAATTGAATCACCAATTATCTATATATATGTCAAGTGTATTACTGAAATTATACATATTTATTAATTTCAATTTCGTTCAAACTCTATCTTTGAATTTCATTATTTATTTATTATTTATACCCATTTAAATTTAATTCTCATATGTACAGATGAAATCAATATCGATGATGAGATGTTATAAAATGTTGACCTCACACATATGGAGATAAAAAGGTTGACCATGTTATACTATCATGTTAAGATCATTATTTATAAGTTCTTAAAATATGAAAATGTAGCTATTCAAGCCCAATTTTTGAGAGGTACCTTAACATCAAAGAAATTAAAAGAAGCTACAACTCTATTGGGTATTCGAAAATCAACGAAATATAAAAAAATGAGGGAAAATTTGATTCAAAATATGAATAGTTCTCTAAAAGAAATTGGAAGATCTAGAAATAAAAGTGATATAGATGCACATAGAGAAATAAAATTGGAAGTGGTTTCATCAAGTACTAAGGAAAATCGTTTAGTAAAATCTATAGCAAAATAATTAGGGACCTCACGAAAAAGATTGCACAAACATAGGAAATTTTGATCGGAAATAGATGTAAATGATGAGCTCACTTGTTGGACATTTATTTGTAGGAAATCATACAAAGATAGACTTGGAGAACATGTTAAAAAAAGTACATATGAATATTGGATGAAAATATCATGTGTTTCACCAAAGCAAGGGATGTGATGCGACAAAGAATAACACAAAATCAGTATGAAGGACATGCAAAAAATATCTTAGAAACCACTCAGATAGATTTTTTCAATAAGTTCATAGAAGAGAATCGAGGAATTAATGTCCCAATCACTACTTTTTTGCAATAAAAATCATGGTATGTTAAAACTATCAATGTACGTGACACTTGTTGTTGTCGTTATCATGTGGAATTTCAGTTATATTATGACACATTCCTTAATTTTGGTTAAAAAAAATTGGAAAAATTCACCTCCTCCTTCCACTATCCATTATTTCATATCCCAAATTCTATGTGCAAGAGAAATTCATGAATTATTTTACCAAAAGAAATGTGTTGGTGGTAAAAAATGTGATCATTGTGGAAATTTGACTATATTTCACAACAAATATCATATTGCTATAATTGATCAATCATTGTCCAACATAAAAGTGAAATAGAAGAGATATGAATATATTCATACATCGTTTAGTTCAAGTAGTAGTACAAGTACTAAAACGATTGATTTACAAGAAGAAGAAATTTTTGTTATAGATTTTTTGAAGAATTTTGAGGAAGAAATTTATAAATACACAAGCCATTCACATAGAGATATATGGAAGGACATGTAGTTCAAAAAATCCCATGAACTTTTTCCACCAGGGACCATTTTGTCAATAATTTATTTTGCATAAAATTACACATTTGTTGCAAAAAATGAAATACAAAGTGAATATTATCATTATAACCAAGTCTCTATGCTTGTTCATATTCTATATAGACATGTTGAATAAAATTTTGATCATACAAAAAGAACCATTCAAAATCGACATGTTATTAAAGAATATCACTTTTGTATTAGTGATGATCGTAGAAATGATACATATTTTGTACAACATTGTTTTGATATGATTTATGAATCATTGAAAGCTTGTGGAATAAAATTCAATGAACTTTGGATATGGTCAAATGGATGCATAAGTCAATTCAAATCTCCACGGTCATTATTTTTATTGTGTCGTATTCATATGAGAACCCACATTAAACATTGTTGGAATTTCTTTGAGATTCGTCATGGAAAAGGAGAACATGATGATGCAGGGGTATGTATAAAAAGAGAAATTTTAAGATATCTAATGGACCACTCTACAAAACGACTTGTCTGAGTTGAACAAGATGTTCAACGGTGCATTGTTTCACTAAGCCATGAGACTAACCTATCAAAATGAGTACAAAGGTACATGTACATATATAAAAATTAAGTTGCATATATATATAACTTGAATATATGATCTAATTTTTATTAATTTTGAAATTTTAAACATTTATAAATTCTAAACATTATTTATCATAATGATTATCTTTTATATATAAATTGTATTTTAAATGCGTTCATATTTATATTCTTGTTTGAATTTTCCATATAGGTTTTTTGGAATATTGGAGTCGAATATGTAGATATATCTATTTCATATGAAGCTAAAACAATAAAAAGGACTCGAAAATTGCATTCAATTAAAACAAAGGAGTACTGAAATGTGTTGGCATTTGATAAAAGAAAATAATCTTATTTTTATCTTCTTTGCATAAAGGACACACAATCCAATGATATTTGTGAAAAAAATATGTATGCAAAATATTTGCAACATACAAAACTAAATATAGAGGGGAAAATATGAGTTGCAATCTTCGAAGAGATGGAATAAGAGGAGACTATAGTATCATCTAACTATAAGCAAGTTTTTGATCTTGCAGAGAATGTAACATTTCAATTGCTTTAAAATTATATATATGTAGAAATAGATAATAAAATAAAGTCCATGTTGATAAAATTAATTTCATGTTAATTATGATATGAATTTACACTTGTTCTAATGTGCAGGATATGTTTTTGTTGTAGTTGTACATATTGACAACCTAGATAATTCCAAGTATTATCTGATGTGGTGCACTAAATGAATGATGAAATTATTGGAAGACTATGATGATAACGGTTTTATATATGAAAGAGGGTCTATTATACCGAAAGGTTATTTTTCCAACAAACTTATAAAACAAAGATTAATGTTTACTTTCAAGACTATCAACCTGATGTAATAAGTTGTCAATATAGACACTAGGTGTGTGTAGTGCGCATAAAGCTAATAGAAGTTAAATAAAAGAAAAAATTGAAAGTTGAGAAATGGAGAATGTCAAAAGATGAACATGAATGGATCACTGAGGATGGCATTCCATTAGATATTTTTTAATTGAATTTCCCAATAATTTCTTCTCCTTGGATTCATCTTTGAGAACTTAGAGTTCAAGTACTAACCTTTCTTTTTGTGCACTCTTAAGTTGTACATTCTTAATAATGTATTGAGTTACAAATTTATATTTATATTTCCTATTATGTATAGGTGCATTTAGGATTTGATTCTATTGATATTATGTTTGCATGCATGAAAACTAATTTATATGTATATACATTCTATGGTCTTAAATGATTTCATACATGAATGCAATTTAATGTATTAGTATTTCTATACATGAATGAAAAATTTATGTATATAACATATTTTATAATGAAATTTCAAGTTATGATTGTTTTAGAAATCTACAACAAATTATAAGATTCATTCAATGCAAAAACTATACCACATTTTGTAATTTCCAATTTTACTACATTCATTTTAAATAAATTGACAAAACTTTAATTTAAAAAACCTAAGAATCCTCTACAAACAAATGATAAGAAAAGCTTAATGCAAAATGTACCAACTAAATGAAAATGTACTTTCATTGTTACATATTCATTAACTTAAATATGTAAAACCTTTAAAAGCACCGAACCATACATCATGAAAATTGTGGGCCATGTTTTATAATGCAATTTTATCTCATTTGTTTGTGCATTCAAACAACTTTATATTAAAAGTTAACTATCAACTGACATCCATGGTAGACTTTATATACATTAATGCAAAATGTTGTAGACCATATTTTTTAATGAAATTTTAAAATTTTATTATTGTTTTAGACATCTACACCTAATTATAATATTCAAGATCAAATGAAAAATGTAACATGTTTTGTAATTTGAAATTTTAATTTATTAATATTAAATTTGAATTTTGAAACATTGAAATAACTTTAAACAAAACCAAAGATCATATACTAACATTAAATAAGAATGTTTGAATGTAAAATGTACCAATTAAATGCAAATTTACTTTCATATCAACATGATCATGAACTTAAATATGTAAAACAATTAAGAGCATCAAACCATGCATCATGCAAATTGTACGGTCATGTTTTATGATAAATCTAAACAAAACCTAAGAATCATCTACTAACAATGAATTGTGCCATCAACAGTTATAATGCATGTCGTCCAGCTTTTATGTTTACATAGTCAGCATACAATTGTATCAATTAAATGGAAATTTACTTTCATAGCAACATATTCACGAACTTAAATATGTAAAACATTTAAAAGAATAAAATCATGCATCACTCGAATTGTATGGTCATGTTTTATAATAACTTTAAAAAAAACTTAAGAATAATATACTAACATTAAATAATAATGATTGACTGCAAGATGTACCAATTAAATGCAAATTTACTTTCATAGCAACATATTCATGAACTTAAATAGATAAAAATTTTAAAAGCATCAAACCATCCATCATGCAAATTGTATGGTCATGTTTTATAATAACTTTGAAAAAATCGTAAGATTCATCTACTAGCATTAAATAAGAATGATTCAATGAAAAATGTACCAATTAAATGCAAATTTACTTTCATAGCAACATATTCATGAACTTAAATATGTAAAACCTTTAAAAGCATCAAATGATGAATCATGCAAATTGTATGGTCATGTTTTATAATATGGTTGTGCATGAACAACTTTATATTAAAAGTTAACTATTAACCGATATCTAGAATAGGCTTTGTAGATATATGAATGCAAAATGTACATATTGGATATTTTATAATTCAATTTTTATGATTGTTAATAGACATTTGTACACCTAATTATAAGATTCATGTTCAAATGCAAAATGTACCAATTAAATGCATATTTAATTTCATTGCTACATATTCATAAACTTAAATATGTATTTAACCTTTAAAATCATCAAACCACATGCACATCATGCAAATTGTATGGTCATGTTTTGTAATGAAATGTTATAGTATGTTTGTTCATTCATTTACAACCTTATATTAAAAGTTAACTATAACCGACATCCATAATAGCATTTCTAGATACATTAGTGCAAAATGTACATACCATATTTGATAATTCATAGCTTTTATGATTGTTAATAGACATCTACACCTAATTATAAGATTCATGTTCAAATGCAAAATGTAGCATGTGTTTTGTAATTTGCAATTTTAATAGATTCATTTTAAATAACAAGTGACAAAACAAATTTAAACAAAACATAAGAATAATCTACCAACATTATAACAATGATCATGCAAAATGTACCAAATAAATGCAAATTTACTTTCATTGCTACATATTCATGAACTTAAATATTCAAAACCAAGTTTTAATCATCAGACCATGCATCATGCAAATTGTTCCATGCAAAATGTACATAAACTACAAAATTAGCATGTATTAAATCATAATTTAAAGAGTTCTAGATTTAAACTATGTCCAAAATTTATATCGTTATAAAAGTAAATATATAATAAAAATTTGTCAAATAAAAATATGCATGTAAATTCATAATAAAGAGTTTTACTTTAAATATGTCCAGAATTTATATCATTCAATAAAAATAAATATAATGTATATTATAAAAAGACTCTCAAATTAAAATTTGCATCAATTTATGGAATCTGGCTTAAATATATGTTATATCAGCCTCCTTGTGCTCTCATCTGAATCATGGGGGGCCCGCACAACATGTGTAATTGCATATATATGTAAATATAAGATTATGTAAATTAAAATTAAAATTTAATGTTTTAAAATTAAATGAGAATGTAATTTCATAAAAAAACAAAATTAAAAAAAAAAATATTCAAATTCCATGCAATACCTCATGTTCTTCCCCCTCCATTGTGCCCGTTTGGTGTTTTCCCTGCATCGCGCCCTCATGGATAAATTGTACAATATATATGTGCATATATATATATATATATATATATATATATATATATATATATATATATATATATATATATATATATATATATATATGTATGTATGTATATGTGTATATATGTATCGTATATATATATGTATATGTATATATGTATATGTATATATATATATATATATATATATATATATACATACATATATATATATACATACATATATATATATATATATATATATATATATATATATATATATGTTCATATATATATATATATATATATATATATATATATATATATATATATATATATATATATATAAATTAAAATCTTAAAATTTTGTAAATGAAAATTCATAAACTCATGAAATTTATTAAAAAAAATGTTAGAGGACTTCTTAAATTTTTTTGGATGATCATATCCCCATCATCGACTCCATTCCTAATGTCCCTAGAGGATGGAAATTGTATCCATAAAAAACTAAAATTCAAAAAATTTAAAACTACAAAATGAAAACCTTTGTCATTTTTTAATGAAACTTTCACTTCAATTTATAACAAAACATAAGTGAAATATTGAATACTTGTGACAATAGAATATTTGGCACATCTCCTAATAGGGAATAAGAGGGCGACGCCATATCGAAAATGCCAGACAAAATCAGAATATGTTAACATTTAATTATATTCATGTACATAATTATTTCTTTTAAACATATGTCTTCATGATATCGATATAATAATAGAATAATGATTGCACATCAACATCATGAACTCTTAAAAAAACTAACATTTCTCAAAATATCATCTTTATTTCCATAACCTGAAGCTTGGACTGTGGTATTATTAAAATTTTGGTTCAACAAGCGAGTTAACTAAAAATGGTGAACACATGATACATTTTTGTTAGATTAACACATACAAATAAACATGTATATGTAAATTAAAAATTACATTAAAATATCCACCCTAACCATTAACACATACCGATCCCATGACCTCTTGCTAATGAAGAATTAAGTCTTTCCAACCAATACGAAAACCCTTTGCATATTTTTTAAGCTCCTCAATATTCATGTTATCTATCTCCTCATATGTTTTACATACAAAATTGGCATGTGCATTAGCTCTTTCTCTTTTTCGATTCAAACCGATATCAATTCCAGTAAATCTAGTCTTAACATTGTCTATGATGGCATCCATTCCTTCTCAACTAATTTAAGAAATGGAATCCATCAGTGACCACAAATTTTCGACACGAGGAGGTCCATGTGCCAAAGGTGGATGAGGGTGAGGAAATTTAGTATCATGATTAGCACCATTACAATCACATAATTGACCTCTCCCATTACCAAAAGTTTCAAAAAGAAGGTCATTATAATCAGGTTTCATACCCAAAATTCATTCTGCATAAAATAATTTTTCAAAATAAGTTGGAACCTCATATTTCCATTGCATCTTTCCATACGCTGCAAGGAACCTGTCATACAAATTATTGGCTATATGAGGGTGCTTGAAATATTGCACCTATAACATCTTTATTTTCAACTCTCCTTCGAAATTATGCATAGATTTTTCCATTGCTTTTGTAACCATGTTTTTAACATCAACCCACTTATCGGGACCCATTATTGCTTCCTTTATAAGCCTCATCATTTCTACAAATATATCTGTGGTTGGCCAAAGCTTCTAGTAAACATATAGAAATGAGTTTATAGGGTTCACTGTTGGGTGCAAAAATTACACTTAAGCAAACTCCTCAACACTTAATTTGTCAACCCAGGGGATTCGTAAACTTAGAGACGAAGCACAGGCAATGCCAGAGATGGTATGAATATTTCTAATGTAAATCGCTACTTTCTTTAAAGAAAAGATTTCAAAATAAAATCAAAAGAGAAAAAGGAAACTTGAACCATAAAAAATAATCTAAGACTGGAACGAGGAAGTATGCATTTGCAAGAGAGAATTAAAGATAAAAGGAAACCACTTGAACTAATGGTTGTTTAACCTACTGAATGTGTGTTTCCCCTTAGCAGAGACACTTTAGTAGTCTCATTAGATGGGCCCTTAAACCTGCTTCCTTAGAGATTTCCTTATTGCATTAATCTGTCCTGCACTAGTGCAGGATCATAGATTTATGTAGAAGGTATAAATAGTGTCCTTACTGAAGGATTTTTACTTCATGCAAGGGCTTGAAATTTTCAAGTTTCAGAGCACTCAGATCTTGTGACAAGAAACTGGTTCTTGCACCGAATCAGAGGTTCCTGCACTTAGCTTTTAATCTTTAAAACAAGTGTTCAGTTATTCCAAGTGCTATTTTTCTATCGAATCAAATTGTACACACAGAAATTGAATTTTTCTGATCTTAAAAAAATGTATAAATAAAGAAACAATCATATATCATGTCATAAGAATTTAAAGAAAGAAAGAAAATTGTGGATAGTAGATTAAGAAAACTTTCTACATCACACCAACGTGCACTGGTGCATGTTCATTTGTCTTGCTTGGATTTGTCTTGCTTGGACCAGGTGGAAAACCAATTAAACAGAATTATAGGAAAAGGAAATATCACACCAATGTGCACTGGTGCAGGTTTGTTTCTCCTGCTTGTACCAGGCAGATGAAAGCCAATACGAAATAAAGTGCAGGAAATTAAATTGTAGGGAAATAAAATGTAACTACTTCACACGACGGATCTGTTTTCACTCATACAGGAATACATGTGCTGAAAGTTAAATCACACTTTAATAATATAAAAAAAAATTACAGGAAACCAAAAAATAGGGTAAACGTGCTGGGTCGGCTGGGCCCTAGCCAACCAGTGCGTTTCCCTTTTAAGTTAAAATGCTGCTCAGTAAACTAGTCAATTCATTAGCTTAAACACAGAAATACGAATTTTGAAACATGAGGTGGAAAAACCTTTTTATTAATTCATTGAGGTGAATACATGCATTAATACAATGTCCAACCTAGATTCGGACGATAACAAAACAACCGGTTATCGCCTATCAACTTCGCTCTAAAAACTCTACTCCCCAACTTCTCCTTCGAGTCCTATATACACTTTACATTATATAGATCTGTTGGCCGAAGGCCAAAACAGATCATTCAAATGATTCATAACAAAATGCAGAATTCAGTTTCGGCCTTCAAGATAAGACGATTTTGCAAAACTGGTCGTAGCTAACCAGCTTTCACCCTTCATGGATTAGTCTCGGCTGCCTATGAATCATTCGCTGTCGTGGTTGAAGTGGCTCAAGATAAGGTGGTGATCGAGGAGGTTCGAATCTGCCACAAATATCTATTGTGCTAGAAATGGTGTAGGATTCGATCATGCACTAAGATCAGCGGTCATGGTAAGCACTCTAACCGTTAAATAACCTTTGGAGAAATCGATAAGTTACAAAAGTTATTTAAAAGTAAGAAATCATGTAATAAATATTTAATTAATGCTAAATTGAATTAAAACATGAAGAATAAAGGTTTATATGAAATGTGTCACCGTGCTTGGACTGGTGCAAGATGAGGGTGCATAAAAGGGTGAAACAGAGGTAAATGGTTATGATTTAGGAAGGGGAAAATGGTAAAAAAAGAGAAAATTAGGGGGTGTTAGTCATGATTATTTTTTCTTGTTGTGATCACTATATGACTTGTCTAGGTTTTCCAGAAACCAATTTCAAATAGCCAATTTGTCCTCTAGAAAACCCCCCAAAACAATTTTTTGTCTTTTTATCCCTCTCTTGCAAACTGTGATGGAAGTGGTCTTCAAGTTTTAGTCCTATCCTAAATTAGCAAACCTTCCTTGTCCATGACTGTCACAAGTCTCGTACCTCTGATACCCAAAATTACCTATTTTCACACAACTCTCTGTCAAGCATAAATCAAGTTGTCTACTCCTCTTTCACTATTTAATTTTCCATCTGATGACTTGATTATATCTCATAAATCCCTCAGAAATTATGACAAAGTCTCTAGGTTTAGGTGGTGGTGTTTTGGGTGAGAACATTGACAAAGCTGTCTCTAAGCCAAAAACCCCTGTTTTCAATATCAATTAGCCATTGTTTCTTCTTATCTAGCAAAAAAAAACCATGGTTTATCCTTAGGTCATACACCATCAAAATGGTTGATGTGTTTTGTTTTAGCAAACCTTATAAGTTTCATTTCAGGAAGAAACAAAGTTTTAAAGTCCTATGTCCAAAGAAAGATGATCAAGTGAACTTTCAAGCATTATCATCATGATATATCAGCAAAGGCCTTCAGTGATCAAAGTCATTTCATCAATGCATCTCTACAGGGGTGCTAGGATAAATGGCACAACTCAGTTTTGGGCAAGGGAACACTTCAAGGAACATCTTAAAGTAAAAAGAACAGTTGACTATTTCAAGGAATAAGGGAGGTACATTTTTAAAATAAGAAGAAAGTCTGCACGTTTCATCCCTATAAGATTAAAAACAACAAGAAGGTCAGAAAATCATCCATCATGGAAAAATGACTATAAAGGTATGGCAGTTCTTCTGAAAAGGGACCTCCAGCAGTCTAGGCATAATAAGTAAAAAGAATAAAAGGAACAACTGCCTTTTATTCTTCTGTAGCCTAAGCTCCAAATCATCAAAGAACTATCAACACCAATGAAGCTATGATTACTGCTAGGAAAATGTTATTTCCAAGACAGGCACAATAGACATTTATCAGTTGGAAATGCATTACCTGCTCATGGTTTTCACAGTAAGACTCCACAAGACCATGTCTCATAACAAAATTGGACAAGAGGTAAAATTAGTTTTGTTCAGAAGTGGCCTCCTTCATGACAACTACAGGGCCCAAAGACAGCTTGTTCAAAATCATTTTCCAATGGATAGACAGGGATAAAGACACTGTGGTTTTAAAAAGGCCTCCTTCAATCATAAGCATAAGGCCTACACAGTGGTTTTAAAATGGCCTCCTTCAAATAACAAATAGAGGTAACAACAATTTGTTCGCAAATGGCCTCCTTCCTCATAAGGAGAGGGCCTAAGAAGATTTTTTGGCAAATGGCCTCCTTCATCATAAGCATATGGAATCAGACAATTTGTTTGCAAATTACCTCCTTCAAAAGACAAGCAGAGGGCAAAACTTAAATTTGAAAGGTCTCCTTCAAACTTAAGAAGGGGTTTTTTTCAAGTGCCTCCTTCAGTAATAAGTAGAGGGCACTCAGTTTTTTTGAAGGGCCTCCTTCCAAGGATAAAAGGGTGCCTCACAGTTGTTTATAAGGTCACAAAGTTTTGTTTAAAGATAGCCTCCTTCAAAGATAAGTAGAGGGCGCAACACTTTGTTGAAAGGGTTAAAACCTTCCATTAAAAAACATAGATAGAGTTAAAACTTTTGATAAGGGGATGAAACTTCAAGGATAAATAGAGATAAGAAATAGTTAGGTTTGGTCCTCCTTCATGACAAGTAGAGGGAACAGTTGTTTTTAAAGAGCCTCCTCCATTAGATAAGCATAGGGCCCAAAAAATTTTGTGGAAAGGACCTCCTTTAAATGATGAACAGAACACAACACATTTTGTTTTAAAGTGTCTCCTTCAATCATGATCAGAGGGAAAAAACACAGTTTTCATTGCCTCCTCCAATGACTAGCAGAGGGCAAACACCAGGTTAATATTTTGTTTGAAATAGCTTCCTTCAGTGGTGAGCAGAGATCAACTAAGCACTCATACAGTGGGTCAAAAGGTTTTTTGCAACAATTGACAGAGAGTGAGTTAAAACTTTCGATAAAGGGCTGGAAATTTCAATAATAAACACAACTCAACACATTTTTTTTGACAAGCCTCATTCAATGATAAACACAACACAAAGAGTTTGTTTAAAAATTCCTTTTGAGAAATAAATAACACATTTCATGATTGGTAAATAGGAGGTTTTTGTCTTTATGAAAGGTGTAAAATTTCCTCTTGGTTTCAAAAGCTTTGAAGAAAAAGGTTTCAAATCACTTTCAAGGAGGGAAAGTTATTTTAAAAATTCACCAAAGGGTACAAAAAGCGTCATTGAGCATATTCTATTCCAAATTTTCCAACTAGCAAAGGGAGCAAATCTGTTTCGAGCTCTGAGATAAACTTTGTGCAAAAGATAACGGTCACGATGCGCCTGTGAAGAGGCACTACGCCCCTGTAACCACTTGCCGTAGAAATTATAGAAGGATGCGACAGACCTGAAGGTGGTCACAACGCGCTTGTCCATCACCCGTCATGTAGCTCCTTGCCCGGTGCCCACGACCCTTCGTGCCAGCCTTTTGCCTAGGCGCACAGGCCTTTGCCTGGCCCATCTTGCACGATCCACTTCCCAGCTGCTCGCCCAAGATATTTTCACAAGCACCTGATCTACCTTGCCAACTCCTCACCAATGCTCAGGCCATGATTTACACCAGCTCATTGCACTTTGTGCCCCACCCTTTTCCTGCGTGCACGTCTACCCAGACTGGTGTGAAAAAGCCGCCCAGGCGTTCTACACAGTGTGCAGGTGCTACACGCCTATGTGCAAGGGCATAGCACCATTGAAAAGACTTTAAAAAGAGCCAGAATTCATATTTTCTGCATAGACTTGGTTTTTCAACACAGTAAGGAGCTTGTGAAGGTATTTTTCCATTTTCCCCTCCTCAGTTTTTCTTAATTCATAAGAGTGTTTTGTAAAACCAAATCTAAGGAAAAAGACAGTCTTAGAAGGAGAAGGCCTTTTTCATTTTGGAAAAAACCTATTTGTTGAGTGAACAAAGAAAACAATGAAGATAGTGGCAACATGAAAAATGACAATGAAGACAGTCATGATGAAGACAACCCTCAACAAACTCAAAACAGTGAGGAGGGTGAAAAAGGTAGTCCCCAAGACAGTCATGATGAGAACAGTGAAGTTAGTGGTAGCCTACATAAAAAATACCAAAATAGAAATGATGAAAGGGATAGCCCTCAAGAGGAAAATGACCACAATAGTAAGTAAAATAGTGAACAAGGCATCCCTAAAGAAGAACATGAAAACAATGAACAGTGCAGCAAAGTAGGCGATGAAGGAGGTAGCAGTGTAAAGGATCAAGTTGAAAAAATGATAGTGATGAAACCTCTTCTCTCTTCTCCTTAACACAACCAAGAACATGTGCTTGCTGCCTCTCCTAGGCAAGGGGCCATGATTCATTCCTCAGAAGCACCAAAGGCTAAAAACACCAAATTTGCAAAGAAGAAAACCACTCAAGCAGTGACTAGTAATGTCACTAGGGTACTAAGGAGTAGAGGAAAACTACCTAAGCAGAGTATTTTTGAATTACCCAAGAGAACAAGATCAAAGAAACCTATCCAAAGCAAGGGCAAAGAAAAATTTGAATAGCGGGAGAGCAGCCATGAACATAAAAGGTAATTTGACATAATACAGGTAGATAGTGATGCTGAAGATGATCAAACCAGAATTCTCAAGTCCCTTTTGAAAATAGAGAAGCTCAAATTAAAGACTTGGAAACTGACCTAGAAAGGTCAAAGGACCTAATACACTTTTTACAAATGCAAAATAGACATATGAGTGGGTAGATTGCCATCTCTAAAGCTCGGACACTTAAATATAAGAGGGAAGCTCAAAACGATTAGCTAAAACTTGATGGATACATGGGAGAGTTTAATGATGATGATGGGGAAGAGGAATCAGCCCTTGCACAACAGTACCCTCTTACACACCTACTTTCCCAAGAGATAAAAAAATGACAAGGAGTCTTGGCTTGAAAGAGAAAATAAACATTTGGAAACCAAATTTAACAAGTCCAATAAAGATTTGGCACAACACTTTGTTGAAAGGGTTAAAACCTTCCATTAAAAAACAGAGACAGATTTAAAACTTTTGATAAGGGGATGAAACTTCAAGGATAAACAGAGATAAGAAACAATTAGGTTTGGTCCTCCTTCATGACAAGTAGAGGGCACAGTTTTTTTTAAAAAGCCTCCTCCATTAGATAAGAAGAGGGCCCAAAATTTTTTGTGGAAAGGGCCTCCTTTAAATGATGAACAAAACACAACACAGTTTGTTTTAAAGTGTCTCCTTCAATCATGATCAAAGGAAAAAAACATAGTTTGCATTGCCTCCTTCAATGACTAGCAGAGGGAAAACACCAAGTTAATATTTTGTTTGAAATAGCTTCCTTCAGTGGTGAGCGGAGATCAACTAAGCACTCATACAGTGGGTCAAAAGGTTTTTTGCCACAATGAACAGAGAGTGAGTTAAAACTTTCGATAAAGGGCTGGATATTTCAATAATAAACACAGCTGAACACATTTTGTTTGACAAGCCTCATTCAATGATAGACACAACACAAACAGTTTGTTTAAAAATGCCTTTTGAGAAATAAAGAACACATTTCATGATTGGTAAAGAGGAGGTTTTTGTCTTTATGAAAGGTGTAAAATTTCCTCTTGGTTTCAAATCTTTGAAGAAAAAGGTTTGAAATCACTTTCAAGGAGGGAAATTTATTTTCAAAATTCGCCAAATGGTACAAAAGGCGTCATCGAGCATATTCTATTCCAAATTTTCCAACTAGCAAAGGGAGCAAGTCTATTTCGAGCTCTGAGCGAAACTTTGTGCAAAGGATAACGATCATGATGCGCCTGTGAAGGGACGCTACGCCCCTGTAACCACTCACCATAGAAATTATAGAAGGACACAACACGCTTGAAGGTTTTCGCGACATGCCCGTTCGTCACCCATCGTGCAACTCCTTGCCCGATGCCCACGACCCTCCGTGCTAGCTTTTCACCTAGGCGCATAGGCCTTTGCACGGCCCATCTTTCACGATCCACTTCCCAGCTGCTCACCCAAGCTATTTGCACAATTGCCTAATCTACCTTGCCAACTCCTTACCAATGCTCAGGCCACGATTTACACCAGCTCATTGCACTTTGTGCACGGCCCTTTTCCCGCATGCAAGTCTGCCCAACCTGGCATGCAAACGGTGGCCAAGCGTTCTACACAGCGTGCAGGTGCTACACACCTATGTCCAAGGGCATAGCACCATTCAAAAGACTTTAAACAGTGCCAGAATTCAGATTTTCTGCATAGACTTGGTTTTTCAACACAACAAGGAGGTTGTGAAGGTATTTTTTTATTTTCCCCTCAGTTTTTCTTAATTCATAAGGGTGTTTTGAAAAACCAAATATAATGAAAAAGACAGTCTCATAAGGAGAAGGCCTTTTTCATTTTGGAAAAAACTTGTTTGTTGAGTGAACAAAGAAAACAATGAATATAGTGGCAGCATGAAAAATGACAATGAAGACATTCATGATGAAGGCAGCCCTCAAGAAACTCAAAATAGTGAGGAGGGTGAAAAATACAGTCCCCAAGATAGTCATGACGAGAACAGTGAAGTTAGTGGCAGCCTACATAAAAATTACCAAAACAGAAATGATGAAAGGGATAGCCCTCAAGAGTAAAAGCACCACAACAGTAAGGAAAATAGTGAATAATACAGCCCTAAAGAAGAACATGAAAACAATGAACAGTGTAGAAAATTAGGTGATGAAAGAGGCAGCAGTGTAAAGGATCAAGTTGAACAAATGCTAGTGATGAAACCTCCTCTCTCTTCTCCTGAACAAAGCCAAGAACATGTGCTTGCTACCCCTCCTAGGAAAGGGGCCATGATTCATTCCTCAAAAGCACCAAAGGCTAAAAACACCAAATATGCAAAGAAGAAAACCACTCAAGCAGTGGCTAGTAATGTCACTAGGGTGCTAAGGAGTAGAGGCAAACTGCCTAAGCAGAGTATTGTCGAATTACCCAAGAGAACAAGATCAAAGAAACCTATGCAAAGCAAGGGCAAAGAAAAATTTGAACAGCAGGAGAGTAGCCATGAACATGAAAGGGAATTTGACATAATTTAGGTAGATATTTATGGTAAGATGATCAAACCAGAATTCTCAAGTCCCTTTTGAAAAATAGGGAAGCTCAAATTAAAGACTTGGAAACTGACCTAGAAAGGTCAAAGGACCTAATACACTTTTTACAAATGCAAAACAGATAGATGAGTGGGAAGATGGACATCTATGAAGCCCAAGAACTTAAATATAAGAAGGAAGCTCAAAAATATTAGGTAAAACTTGAAGAATACATGGGCGAGTTTAATGATGATGATGGGGAAGAGGAATCAACCCTTGCACAACAATACCCTCTTATACACCTACTTTCCCAAGAGATAAAAAATGACAAGGAGTCTTGGCTTGAAAGAGAAAATAAACATTTGGAAACCAAATTTAACAAGTCCAACAAATATTTGGACCTGCAAAGGAGAATGACCGATCATTACAAGAAATTGAATCAATTTGCTCGAAAGAAACTAAGAATTGCCCAAGCCAATCTCAAAACTACCCAAAGAAGGCGCTAGGTGAAAAAAGGAGGAAAGGACACATATAGGCTTGGAATTTTGGCTCAATCTTCCATACATGCTTCTAAAACCCCTTAATGGGTATGCTCACCAAAATTGAGCTATTTTTGATATAATCTTGTTTTTTGTGATTTTTGGGCCTAATTGCACAAATTCATGGGCGCCGCCATTTTTTTTTGGAACATCCTAAGCTAATGAAAATGGTATCTTTGGATGCATTAAATTGGAGGGAATATACTCAAAATTTTCCAGATCAAGACAATGTGTTTTGATCCCTCAAAGGGGCAAAAAACAGTCATTTTTTGACATTCTGCCTCACATACCAGCAAGTGCTACTTTCCTGGGTTTTTTCACTCAGTTCACCTTTTGATAGACTTCCCAGCATCAGTTTTCAAAATACCAAATAGTTCTAGAACGTAAACATCCAAGGATTTCTAAGAAGCCATCATGGGCCTTGTTTCGACGTCGGGAAGTCCCTCAAAATTGTTTTGCAAGAAAAACTTGTTTCTACTACTACGCTCCTATAGAATTTTGCTGAAATGCATTTTTCTGAAGATGACTGGCCAAATGTGCATTAGGCAAGTTTTTCTCGTGTTTCAGGCCTAAAAAGTGATTCCTTTTTGCTATTTTAGTTCGAAAAGATATTTTTAGAGGATATTTTGTGCCTTGGACCTTGTAAGGCGTCAAAGACAATTTTAGATATTTGTTTTTGGCCAATGGCCTTCTAGTTGCCCTAGTTGGAATTCCTCCTCTTTGGCCTATATAATCCAAGAGGATTCATTGTAATCAAAGGGAGAACTTGAGTTATAGAGAGCAATACATAGCACTATGAGCTTTGAAGAAATACTTGTTTTATGAATTGGATGATCTTTTGCTTGGCTTGATGGTGGAGGAGCATTGCGTGTAGGATTCCATGGCTTGGTGAATGGTATTGTGTTTCTTATTTGTTATGTTTTCTTACTTTCTCATACAGGTTTTCATGCTTCTTTCTTGCTGTAGTTCAGTAAATGATAATTTTGAGATATTCCCATGGAGGCACCTCAAATTTCCTGATTCATTGCAGCTTAAATGTTTTCATCTTTCTTGGTCATGTCAAATAATTCTTAATTTCTATTTGGTTCACTAAGAACTTGTTACTTGTTTCATTAATGGTTATTATGTATGTTTTCTAGTATGATTCACGGTATGCCCTACTTAATCATAGCTAGTCAAAACTCCATTTCTGAAATCTCTCTTTGAATTATTGGTTGTTTTAATTAAGTCAAAGTGGTCTTGTTTCGATCTTGCCCTTTGTCCATGTTTTGCAGTCTTATTTCAAAGTTCCTGATAGCTCAAGATATGATGTTTAGGAGTTCCCTATTTATAGATTGAGTTTTTTTTTAATATTATTTGTTTCCCCAAAAGTCTGAAGGTGATTTTCCCAAAGTCAGAGGGTCTTATACTTCTATGTATCACTGGATTGTTTATTTTCTGCATCTATCAGTTTGAGTTTCATTCACAGAGATTAATGGTCAGCCTTAACTCATTAATGCTTGATGTTTAACTATTTACGCTTAAAATATCTTTGTCTTTAACAAACTTAATGTCCATCTCATTTCACTTTCACCCAAAGAATCCATTTACCTCAACTAAATCGGCCCTGCAATAATACCTTGTCCATCATTAAGACAATATTGACCTTATCTAATCCCATAGCCCAATTGATTTGATGAACTCCATATCTATTTGTCTTTTTAACCAGTTCCCCCCAAAAAACTCAAAACAAACCAAAACATACTTAAAAACTAGCCTAAAATCAAATTTACAAAAGCAAACAATTTTACATCCTTTGCATAATAGAAAGAGCCCTCTCTGAGTCCAAGAAGGTTGGGTCCTAGTGCTCCAAAGCTTGGTCTAATGTTACCCTGTCATTTGGTTTACCAATTTTCCAAATCACGAGACTCCAACATAATGGCGATCACGGTGGGACTTTTCTGAGTTCATATTAATCTAAATATATTTCAAGACTCACGGAAAACCCCTGTCAAACTGAGCATGCTATCCTATTCATCCATCCCACCTCTCTCTAACATAATGGCAATCATGGTGGGACTTTTTTTGAGTTCATGACAATCTGAATATCTTTCAAGATTCATGAAAAACCCCTGTCAAATTGAGCATGCTATCCTATTGATCCATCCCACCGCTCTCTAACATAATGGCGATCACGGTGGGACACACTGAGTACATAACAGCCTAGCAAACTCTTGTAGACTCATTAGTCCTTCGAAATTAAAATCATACAAGCAGCCTATAAAGCCATTTAGAGTAAAACTCTCTTTGTTTCACCAACTTATCTAAGTGATGAACCAAGTATAGGACACTCTTACAAACTAGGATACATATAAGAAACTCAGAAAAAACCCCAAACATCCTTATATTGGTTTCTTGTCAGTCTTATGGGTGTACCATACACATATACCCTCAAAACAACTAAAAACATCCACCTGGTGACTCCACTAGTCCTTATAAAATCTCCTAAGCATGCATTGAGCAATCCCAATCATGTTGATGGTGGACAGAAAAGTTCAAATTTTCCACCTGGCGACCCCACAACCCTCAATAGATCAAAATACTCCACTGGTAGAGAACTCTAAACTGGTTGAAAAGACACAATGACACTTTCTGATTAAGAAATATGGATCCAAGGATACAAAGGAGATATGCTCAAATGAACAGAGATCATATCCCTGGATTCCCACACAAAATGCCTCAAATAGATTGGATGAAAATCCTACCTATTTTTCAAGATGAAAACTTTGATGACCCCTTGTTACATCTCATCAAGTTTCATATACATATTTGGAGGTTAAAAGTTGAATGGCATGAGGACTATCTTATGATAATGTTCATGGCAACATTAGAAGGTAAGGCAAGAAATTGGTATGAATGGTTAGAACCTAGAATCTTATTTTCTTTACAGGATTTCCACAAGGTACTTTACAAAAACTATATAGAGTATTGTGATCAATCTGAAGATCTCATACAACACCTTGTTAGCATTGATGAAGATTTGGGAAATTGGCATCATGAAGATCGGTTAGAGGAGATCCATACATTTCTTACCCAAACTAACCATCAAGATGGGCAAGAAGAGTTGATCAAGGATATCCATCAAAAAATAAGAGAGGGTCCACAAGAGCTCTTTGAAAAGGTTGAAACAAATAACAATTCATGTGCCCTTTTTTGTAAAATACAAGAGGACATTCAGCCACAAGATCAACCTCCACAAAAAATGGAAACCAATTGTTGCCCAATCCAAAGAAAGAAGAAAATTCCTTCTCCTTTAACTAAAAAAGAAATAGATCAGATGTTATCCACTACTGCCTTACCTACTAAAGAAAATACTCACAAAGAAACAAAGGAACATATTATTGCAGAACCTCCTGAAGAAAACATTCAACCCTATGAACAGTCACAAATGGAAGAAAAAAAAAACCTGTAGGATCTCTAACTTTATGCTTTGAGTCATTTCAGATCATACAAGAAAATTGGCCTCCTAAGAATCTATCAGAGGAAACCCATTAATCCCATGCTTATTATCCCAAACATCAAGAAGAGTTGATTGAGGATGAATTCAAATCTGAAATAGAAGAAAAATCAAAACCTGTAGGATCTCTACCTTTATGCTTTGATTCATTTCGGTCATACAAGCAAATTAGCCTCCTAAGAATCTATCAGAGGCAACTCATGAATCCCATGCTTATTGTCCCAAACACCAAGAAAAGTTGGTTGAGGAGGAAACCAATCAAGAAATGAAATAGAACCCACGGGATCTCTCTAAAGGCACAAGTGATGATTCATCATCTCTCGTAGGCGAGGCCCAAAAATACATTCATCCTCTAAATCAGCTTTCCCAAGAGAAAGAGGATTATTGTAGTTATATCCAAAGAGAGATACAAATGCCTCCCTTTTTAACTGAAGAAGAGATAGATCAACTCATAAACATACAGTCAGCCTCTCTTGATTTTTCTCCTAATCTTAGCTATCACATAGCAGAAAATAGATTTATAAATCAATTCAAAAAAAAAATCTGATAGTCCAATATGCATGGCTGGTGACATTACTTATATTGATTATTCTCCAAGGTTTGATCAATATGTTGATGATTATGATATCCAAACAGAAACTAACCTTGCAGAGCTATCAACAGTTGATTTTTGTGACGAAGTTCATTATCATTAGGTTGAAAAAAGTAAGTAGCCAATACAGGTCACCTATGACACTTATGAGGAAAGCCTTTAGAGTTTGGAAGTAAGTGAAGAGTCTCTGAATTTTTTCTCTACTTCACTTAAGTCCATCAAAAATAACTTTCACATAATTGAAAATGAGTAGTATTTCAACTTTGATGATGAGGTTGAGGAGGATGATGAAATTCTTAAGGAAGTTGTCAATGAGAAGCCTTTTCCTTAAATGGTTGAGGAAATTATTTTGGACATGGAATCCTCCTTAACTCCAGATTTGCAGCCACCTAGTTCCATTGAGTTACCAATTGCAGATGAAGAAATAGAAGTTGATAATAACATGAGAGATGTCTCACTACCCTCTCAAGAGGATTTACTGCCAAAGAGTATCCCTACTCATCAACATGATGACCTTCACACAGTTTTTAGTCCACTTAATCAGGATACATCATCTTGGAAAGAGGACTACACTGTAATATATGATGAGTCTGGAAGTTCAAGTGATCATGAGGAAGAGGAAGAGTTTCTTCCCCAAGAGAATCCCAAGCATAACCAAGTAAAAGAAGGAGTAGCCGTAAATGGATCTTGGGTCTCAAATCCTCTAGATCAGGTATTATTCCAAGATCCATTTGTTTTTTTCCTTGAGAAATATGAGGGAGGAGTGTGTTCTACCATGAACATTTTGTTTCAAAGTATGAGAAAAATTTTGAGCATTACTATCCGAAAACAAGTGAGGTGGAAGTGGCCTTTTTATTGCTTCAACACTCTCAAAAAGATGAAACAAAATCCCTCATGGAATCATCTGCTTGATTGGCTTTGTTGGAAAAGAGATTTCTCTAAATGAATATATATTTTGTATAGGTTAGATTAGGATAGATAGATAGGTATGAAAAATAATCTCAGCCTTGTGAGCATCTTTTTAGTTCTAGATTATTCGAAGAAAAAGTAAAATACAGAAAATACAAAAACAATAGGAAAAGTAGAAAAAGAGGGAAGTTTCTAAAGCAATGGTATAGCCCCATACCCAAAAAAATAGTCATGTTGAAAGTGCACAAGTCTAAATGCCACTACTAGTGCTCAAAATATGTCTTGTTCAGTTATTTAGCCTAATCATAACTGAACATGTTTTAAATTGATTGTTGATAATTTAGTGAAAAAGAATGATAATAAAAATATGTAAGCTTGACTTGTCAATAAAAGTAGATTAGTAAAAGATACTGGTTCCACATGCTGAAAACAAAACCAAAGAGGAAAACAGGGATGAAAAACAAACTATGTATCCTAGCCCTGATTTTTCTAAATCTCATTTTGTGCAAAAATAATATTTGTGTGCAGCTTGTCTTGTATGCCACAAACACATGAAAAATCAAACCCTCTAATCCTGATTTGGTCATTTTTCAATTTCATGCTTTAGTCTAGTGAATGAAATCCTGTCAAATAGCTTAACCTTGACAATCGATCTAGCGTAGGTAGAGAATCAAAGGAGTTCATCAGTTTAATCTGAACTCCCGGAAGATATAAGTGTAAAAGTAGATAGTGTTTTCACTTTCAAAATATCATGTCAAGCATTTTCCAGTCCAAGTGCACCCAAAGAAGAAAAAATGTTACAAAAAGTAGTTGGGTAAGTAGAGATGAGGTTGATGCTAATCATGCTGTTCAATTTTTCAAAAAGCATCACTTTCAGGAAAAGCATCAAGAAAAAGAGAAATTTGCACCAACGGATAAGGCACTGATCTTCACAAGCCAGAGATATGCAATTCTGGACACCTCCCAAAAAGGAGCTTCCCTCCCCAAATGGAGCCATTGTTATTCATCAGTATTTTTGCCTGTTGTCATGACTATATGCCTTGTCTAGGTTTTCTAGAAACCAATTTCAAATAGCCAATTCTTCCTCTAGAAAACCCCCAAATTTTTTTTTTTTTGTATTTTTATCCCTCTATTGTAGACTGTGATGGAAGTGTTCTTCAGGTTTCATTCCTATCCTAAATTAGCAAACCTTCCTTGTGCATTACTATCACAAGTTTCGTACCTCTGATACCCAAAATTCTATGTTTTCACACAACTCGCTGTCAAGCATAAATCAAGTTTTCTACTCCTCTCTCACTATTTACTTTGCCATCTAATGACCTAATTATATCTTAGAAATCCCTCAGAAATTATGACAAAGTCTCTAGGTCTAGGTGGTGGTGTTTAGAGTAAGAACATTGACAAAGCTGTCTCTAAGTAAAAAACCCATGTTTTCAATACCAGTCAGCGGTTATTTCTTCTTATATGGAAAAACAAAACCATGGTTTATCCATAGGTCATACACCATCAAAATGGTCTCTGTGTTTTTTTCCCACAAACCTTATAAGTTTCATTTCAGGAAGAAATAGAGTTTTAAAGTCCTATGTCCAAAGAAAGATGATCAAGTGAACTTTCAAGCATTATCATCATGATATATCAGCAAAGGCCTTCAGTGATCAAAGTCATTTCATCAATGCATCTCTACAGGGGTGCTAGGATAAATGGCACAAATCAGTTTTGGGCAAGGGAACACTTCAAGGAACAGCTTCAAGTAAAAAGAACAGTTGACTATTTCAAGGACTAAGGGAAGTACATTTTTAAAATAAGAAGAAAGTCTGCATGTTTCATCCCTACAAGATTAAAAACAACAAGAAGGTCATAAAATCATCCATCATGGCAAAATGACTATAAATGTATGGCAGTTCTTCTGAAAAGGGACCTCCAGTAGTCTAGGCATAAAAATTAAAAACATAAAAGGAACAACTTCCTTTATTCTTCTGTAGCCTAAGCTCCAAATCATCAAAGAACTATCGACACCAATGAAGCTATGATTACTGCTAAGAAGATTTTATTTCCATGACAGGCACAATAGACATTTATCAGTTGTAAATGCATTACCTGCTGATGGTTTTCATAGTAAGACTCCACAAGACCATGTCTCATAAGAAAATTGGACAAGAGGTAAAAGTAGTTTTGTTCACAAGTGGCCTCTGTCATGACAACTAGAGGGCCCACAGACAGCTTGTTCAAAATCATTTTCCAATGGATAGACAGGGATAAATACACCGACGTTTTAAAAATGCCTCCTTCAATCATAAGCAGAGGGCCTACACAGTGGTTTTAAAATGGCCTCCTTCAAATAAAAAACAGATGTAACAACAATTTTTTTGAAATGGCCTCCTTCATCATAAGCAGAGGTCCTAAGAAGATTTTTTTGCAAATGGCCTCCTTCATCATAAGCAGAGGGCCTTAGACAATTTTTTTGCAAATTACCTCCTTCAAAAGACAAGCAGAGGGAAAAACTTAAATTTGAAATATCTCCTTCAAATTTAAGCACAGGTTGTTTTCAAGTGCCTCCTTTAGTAATAAGTAGAGGGAAATCAATTTGTTTGAAGGGCCTCCTTCCAAGGATAAAAAGGGCACCTCACAGTTGTTTATAAGGTCACAAAGTTTTATTTAAGGATAGCCTCCTTCAAAGATAAGTAGAGGGCACAACACTTTGTTGAAAGGGTTAAAACCTTCCATTAAAAAATAAAGACATAGTTAAAAATTTTGATAAGGGGATGAAACTTCAAGGATAAACAGAGATAAGAAACAGTTAGGTTTGGGCCTCCTTCATGAAAAGTAGAGGTCACAGTTGCTTTTAAAGAGCGTCCTCCATTTGATAAGCAGAGGGCCCAAAAAGTTTTGTGGAAAGGACCTCCTTTAATTGATGAACAGAACAGAGCACAATTTCTTTTAAAGTGTCTTCTTCAATCATGAGCAAAGGGAAAAAAAATAGTTTGCATTGCCTCCTTCAATGACTAGTAGAGGGAAAACACCAGGTTAATATTTTTTTTGAAATAGCTTCCTTCAGTGGTGAGTAGAGATCAACTAAGCACTCATACAGTGGGTCAAAAGGTCTTTTGCAACAATGAACAGAGAGTGAGTTAAAACTTTCGATAAAGGGCTGTAAATTTCAATAATAAACACAACTCAACATATTTTGTTTCACAAGCCTCATTCAATGATAAACACAGCACAAACAATTTGTTTAAAAATCCCTTCTGAGAAATAAAGAACACATTTCATGATTGGTAAAGAGGAGGCTTTTGTCTTTATGAAAGGTGTAAAATTTCCTCTTGGTTTCAAAAGCTTTGAAGAAAAATGTTTCAAATCACTTTCAAGGAGGAAAATTTATTTTCAAAATTCTCCAAAGGGTACAAAAGGCATCATCGGGCATCTTCTATTCCAAAATTTCCAACTAGCATAAGGAGCAAGTCTGTTTCGAGCACTGAGCAAAAATTTGTGCAAAGGATAATGGTCACAACGTGCCTATGAAGAGGCACTACGCACCTGTAACCGCTCGTCGTAGAAATTATAGAAGGACACAAAGTGCCTGAAGGTGGTCGTGAAATGCTTATCTGTTGCCCATCATGCAGGTCCTTGCCCAGTTCCCACAACCCTCCGTGCCAGCATTTTTCCTAGGTGGACAGGGCTTTTCCAGGCCCATCTTGCATGATCCACTGCCCAGCTTCTCACCCAAGATATTTGCACAACCGCTCAATCTACCTTGCCAACTCCTCACCAATGCTTAGGCCACCATTTACACCATCTCATAGCACTTTTTGCCCAGCCCTTTGCCCACATGTACATCTACCCAACCTGGCATGCAAAAGGCGTCGGGGCGCCCGACACAACATGCAGGTGCTACACTCCTGTGTGCAACGGCGTAGCACCATTCAAAAGACTTGAAAAAGAGACTGAATTCAGATTTTCTGCATAGACTTGGTTTTTCAACACAACAAGGAGGTTATGAAGGTATTTTTCCGTTTTCCCCTCCTCATTTTTTCTTAATTCATAAGAGTGTTTTGAAAAACCAAATCTAAGGAAAAAGACAGTCTTAGAAGGAGAAGGTCTTTTTCATTTTAGAAAAAACCTGTTTGTTGAGTGAACAAAGAAAACAATGAATATAGTGGCATCATGAAAAATTACAATGAAGATAGTCATGATGAAGGGAGCCCTCAACAAACTCAAAACAGTGAGGAGGGTGAAAAAGACAGTCCCCAAAACAGTCATGACAAGAACAGTGATGTTGGTGGAAGCCTGCATAAAAAATACCAAAAAAGTAATGATGAAAAGATTAGCCTCAAGAGGAAAAGCACCACAACAATAATGAAAACAGTGAACAAGGCATCCCTAAAGAAGAACATGAAAACAATGAACAGTGCAGCAAAGTAGGTGATGAAGGAAGCAACAGTGTAAAGGATCAAGTTGAACAAATGCTAATGATGAAACCTCCTCTCTCTTCTCCTCAACACAACCAAGAAAATGTGCTTGTTTCCTCTCCTAGGCAAGGGGCCATGATTCATTCCTCAAAAGAACCAAAGGCTAAAAACACCAAATCTGCAAAGAAGAAAACCACTCAAGGAGTGCCTAGTAATGTCACTAGGGTGCTAAGGAGTAGAGGAAAGCTACCTAAGCATAGTATTGTTGAATTACCCAAGAGAACAAGATCAAAGAAACCTATCCAAAGCAAGGGGAAAGAAAAAGTTGAACAACAGGAGATCAGCCATGAACATGAAAGGGAATTTGACATAATTCAGGTAGATAGTGATGCTAAAGATGATCAAACCAGAATTCTCAAGTCCCTTTTGAAAAATAGGGAAGCTCAAATTAAAGACTTTGAAACTGACCTAGAAAGGTCAAAGGACCTCATACACTTTTTACAAATACAAAACATACAGGTGAGTGGGCAGATGGCCATCTATGAAGCCCAGGCACTTAAATATAAGAGAGAAGGCACATAAAGCACAGTTGAAGCTTGATGAATAAGGAATATATAATGAAGTTTAATGATAATGATGGGGAAGAGGAATCAGCCCTTGCACATCAGTACCCTCTTACACACCTACTTGCCTAAGAGATAAAAAATGACAAGGAGTCTTGGCTTGAAAGAGAAAATAAAAAATTGGAAACCAAATTGAACAAGGCCAACAAATATTTAGACCTGTAAAGGAGAATGACCGGGCATTACAAGAAATTGAAATCAATTTGCCCGAAAGAAACTAAGAATTGCCCAAGCCAAGCTCAAAACTGCCCAAAGAAGGCGCCCGGTGAAAAAAGGAGGAAAGGACACATCTAGGCTTGGAATTTTGGCTCAATCTTCCATACTTGCTTCTAAAAACCCTTAAGGGGTTTTCTCACCAAAATTGAGCTATTTTTGACATAATCTTGTTTTTTGTGATTTTTGGGCGTAATTGCACAAATTCATGGGTGCCGCCATTTTTTATTGGAACATCCTCAGCTGATGAGAGTGGTATATTTGGATGCATTAAATTTGAGGGAATATACTCAAAAATTTCCAGATCAATGGAATGTGTTTTGATCCCTCAAAGAGGCCAAAAACAGTCATTTTTTGACATTCTGCCTCACATATCAGCAAGTGCTACTTTCCTAGGTTTTTTCACTTAGTTCACTTTTTGACAGACTTCATAACATTAGTTTGAAAAAAATAAAATATTTCCATAAAGTAGACATCTAGGACTTTCCAACGAGCCATCACTGGCCTCGTTTCGACATCTAGAAGTCTCTCAAAATTCCTCTGCAAGACAAAATGTTTTTTGTTGCTACGCTCCTGTAGAATTTTGCTGAAATGCATTTTTCTGAAGATGATTGGCCAAATGTGCGTTAGGCAAGTTTTTCTCTTGTTTCAGACGTAAAATGTGATTCATGTTTGCTATTTTAGTCCGAAAAGATATTTTGTGCCTTGGACCTTGTAAGGCCTCAAGGACAATTTTAGATATTTGTTTTTGGCCAATGGCCTTCTAGTTGCCCTAGTTGGGTTTCCTCCTCTTTGGCCTATATAATCCAAGAGGATTCATTCTAATCTGGGGGAGAACTTGAGTTATAGAGAGCAATACATAGCACTATGAGCTTTGAAGAAATACTTGTTTTATGAAGTGGATGATCTCTTGCTTGGCTTGATGGTGGAGGAGCATTGTGTGTAGGATTCCATGGCTTGGTGAATGGTATTTTGTTTCTTATTTGTTATGTTTTCTTAGTTTCTCATACATTTTTTCATGCTTCTTTCTTGTTGTAGTTCAGTAAAGAATAAGTTTGAGAAATGCCCATGGAGGCACCTCAAATTTCCTGATTCATTGCAGCTTAAATGTTTTCATCTTTCTTAGTCATGTCAAAGAATTCTTAATTGCTCTTTGGTTCACTAAGAACTTGTTACCTGTTTCATTAATGGTTATTATGTATGTTTTCTATTATGATTCACTGTATGCCCTGCTTGCTCATAGCTAATCAAAACTCCATTTCTGAAATCTCTCTCAGAATTATTGGTTGTTTTAGTTAAGTCAAAGAGGTTTTGTTTCGATCTTGCCCTTTGTCCATGCTTTGCAGTCTTATTTCAAAGTTTCCGATAGCTCAAGATATGATGTTTAGGAGTTCCCTCTTTATAGATTGAGTTGTTTGTTAATCTTATTTGTTTTCCAAAAATTCTGAAGGTGATTTTCCCAAAGTTAGAGGGTCTTATACTTTTATATATCACTGGATTGTTTATTTTCTGCATCTATTAGTTTGAGTTTCATTCATAGAGATTAATGGTCAGCCCTAAATCATGAATGCTTGTTGTTTAACTATTTGTGCTTAAAATATCTTTGTCTTTCACAAACTTAATGTCCTAGCTCACTCCCGCTCCTCGGCATACTATCAACAATCAAGAATGTTTCGTACCGTTCTTTTTTTTGTTCTTCAATTTCTTCGTCACCTTTTTAAGTCATCTGAAACATTGCGAAGCACGGTACTTCCATACCCTTACTTCTCCTTTCTTCTTCTGGATCTCTACCATGAATTCTTATTTATTTTGTTCTTTTTCCTCCTTCATTTTAGCTACGAGCTACTCTAAGTTCTACACTTGAAGCTCTAGCTCGACTATTTGAGCAGCAGGAGCTACTGAGTCTTCTTCCTTTTCTATCTCAACAGAGGTTGTGTTTTCTTCAGGGACCTCAGTATCCCTCGGGGCTGTAGTAAACACTTCTTCCTCTTCCATTTCTTCTTCTTCTTCTTTCTCTTATGATTCTTCTTATTCTTCTTGTTATTCTGGTTCTTCTTCTTATTCTACTTCTTCCGGTTCTTCTTCTTCTTGCTCTTCTAGTTTTTCTTCTTCTTGCACTGGTGCAGGAGTGGATTCAATGTTTTGTGGAGACTGTGGTTCTGCACCAGGTTCTTCATTCTTTTTCTGGCCTGTAATAAAATCGGCCAACAGAGTGTTATCTTCAATTTCCACAGATTTTTTTGTGTCTACAAGGACTCACAGAAAATCATCTTCTTTGAGGGTTTGTTCATGCACTATTGGCGTCAGAGGAGTTTCTTCAATAGGTGTACCCATTGTCTTTTGTTTCTTTGGATATGGGCCCTTTTCTTCTACTAATTTCCTAGGTCATTTCCTTTTTGCACTGGTGCAAGAAGGACTTCTATTTACACTTGGAACCTTGCTTGTGCTGGCGGGGGTCTCTGTCTTATTTTTAGCAGTCGTCTTCTTTCCTGCAGAGGGATTTTTATCTATCTTCTTCAACAACTCCCTCCATGTCATGCCCTTAATTTCCGATTGTTTCTGGACCAAGATTTTGATCAGGCCGTGGTGATATAATTTCTTATCGGCCTGGTTTGCCCGTGTGCCCTGCACACTCTTAGCCATATTTTCTAAACTCTTAAGCAAAAAATAAGTGAAATCCATCCTCCACCGGACGTGTCGACCGATTTCGAAGTGTTGCAACATCCTGAAATGATACACAAAGGTGAGGGAGTACCTTCCCTCACAAGTCACGAATTTCTAAAGGATGAAAAAGAGGTCTTGCCACTGTCCCAGCAGGGCACTGCATGGAACTCCTTTCTTCTAGTCTACCTTCATGTCCTTATCAACAATGAAACACTACCAGCACTTCCTCTCGAGTCTCTCATTTTTAAAGTACTGCACACCAGTGTTTTGCAAGCCCATCACTGCTGCTATCGATTTTTCCATGACTTTAAATTTCAGGGGCCCAATATTTATACGGTCGTTTTTAAAAATATTTGCAAAATATAGGGCCACTTCACTGTTGTGCCCATCAAATTTCTACAAAAATGAAAGAAAGCTTGAGTCTCGCAATAGTGGAAGACTATTGCAAAACTTGCCAGTCTGAACTACCTCACGAAGGGACGAAGGTTGACATCTAACAGGCAGCATCTCTGCTTAATAGTTATGGACAGTCAAAAAATTGCATGCAATACTAGAAAATTTGGCTCTCTATAGATAGGGATCCAACCATCCACCATCCCTTCTGTATTATCATCGATCCATCCCACCAAAATAGTCATAGATGCTTAGCATGTTTAGAATCGTACGGGATTGGTACTTGCGGCAACATTTTTAATGGCTAAGTGAGGTAATAATTATAACTTAAGGACATTTAGGATAATGGCAGAAAGGGTAATTATATCCAATCAATGGTTAAACATTTCCACACTCTTTCATAATTCAAAAAACTTTAGCATTTATTAAAAAAATGATCATGATTCTTAACTAAAAACACTTTGTACTTTAAATAATTTTCTCCTTGTTAATATGATAGCATAAGTACTCCTTAAATAATTAAAAAGGCTTCTTGTAAGCTTTCATGATGACCACTTTCATATGACATATACTTATGAAAAGAACAAATTATACTCTGCTTCTGTCAAGGTGCATACTTGCACCGATCTATTTACACCGCTTAGTATGATGTTCTGCTGGTACCATTATGCTTGTATTATTATATAGGACGATATGCTTGCACTAATGAAAGAATATCACCTGAAAAAAAAGAATAGGGAATTTAAGTAAAATAATGGCTTCCTCAACTGATACTGGAAATTTGCTTCGCCCTTTCTTGATGCTTCAGAGCATCTTTTTGCTCTTTGTGTATGAGATCCTGCAATGAATTCATGAGGGAACAAAGAAGTGGGAAAGGGGAAAATTTCAGAATGGGAAGGAATTTTGTTATAGGGATTCCAGGAATAATGCTGCAAGAGGGGATAAACAGAAGTGGGATAGGGAAAAAAAATTCAAGGGTAAAGTGGGATTTTTACGAAGCAGGTAGGGTAAATTCAGAAGAATGTGGGAAGGTTAATCATTCTGGGATTTAAAGAAGAAAATTGAGGGAATATTACGAAATGGGATATGAAGAAAGACAGAAAATTTTCTGGAAGGTCTGCCTGCACTGGTCCAAGAAAAATAACTGCAGCGAGAATTAAGTGTTACTTGAATAAAAATGTCCATGCTAATTACCCCAATGTATAAAGGTTGGTCCTGCTGAACCTGCTTTTACTCGGTGGTCGCTAGCATATGTAAAGATCAAGCAAAATTCTCTTTTTATTAGAAATTTTTGATGTCCCTGCCAGCAAGCTAGTTTTCAGGTTGACCCTCTGCAATCATGTCAGCGAACTGATTTTCACAATTACTGGAAAATATTTTTTCTTTAATTTTTTTTTTATTATTTTTTTTTTTGTATTTTTAAAATATTTTCAAGAGAAATAAGGATTCATGTCTTCAAAAGGTTGGTATTACCATTCACCACTACCGTCCCGAATTGTTTTTGGACTTGTTGTGTAAAATCTTTCTTGGCAACTGGCTGAAAATATTTCTTTAATCTATGCCCATTTACCAAGAATACTGAATTTTGTCCATCAATATTTTTAACTTCTACTGCTCCATTATCGAATACTCAGATCACTTCATAAGGTCCTATCCAACGTGTATGGAACTTCCCTTTAAAAATTTTAAATCCAGAATCATAAAGGAGTACCCAGTCACCAGGTTGGAATTGCTTTTTCTGAATAGACTTTTCATGCCAACTTTTGCATTGCTGCTGAGTTAGTATGTTTTGCTGGACAGCATCCCTACGAAATTCATCTAACTCATTTAATTGGAGAAGACGCTGTTGTTGTGCCTCAGCGAGATCTAGTCCTAACTGAACTGCAGTTCTGAAAGTTTTGATCTAGAACTCAATTGGTAACAGAACCTGTTTGCCATATACCAGCTCATATGGTGTATGTCCCGTGCTATTTCTCCAAGTGGTTCTGTATGCCCACAAAGCTTCTGGTAATCTTTCAGCCCAGTATTTTCGATGCATATTCACTGTCTTTGTAAGAATGGACTCGATCACTTTGTTTGTGGATTCCACCTACCCATTTTCTTGTGGGTGATACGGCGTGGATTTCCAATGCCGGATCTTCTATTGCTCCATCACCCCCTGTACCAGATTAGAAATAAACTGCAGACCGTTGTCATAAACAATTTCTCTAAGCACACCAAATCTAGTAAAGATCTCAGTAAAAAGAAAATCAACAACAAATTTTTCTGTAGTAAAAGAAACAGCTTTAGCTTCTACCCATTTTGTAACGAAATTTGTACAAACCAAAATATACTTTTTACTTAAGGATGTTGGATTTATTGGCCATATAAAATCAATAGCCCATTTTTCAAATGGCTAAATAATAACTTGGGGGCATAAAGGCATTTCATTGGTTTGATTAGGCTGGCCCATTCATTGATAGCTATCACATCGCCTAACATATTGTTTGGCATCCTTAAACAAGGAAGGCCAAAAGTAACCAGCACGCAATACTTTATATGCAGTCCACTTATCAGTGAAGTGGCCTCCACAAGGTTCATCATGAGCAGATTTCAATATGTCAAACACTTCCTCCTCTCTTACACATCTACGGATATTCAGATCTGGACCAGTGTAAAAGAGATCTCCTTGAACCTAGGAATATGCAGCACTTTTCTGAACAATATTCCACTTTTCACGAGCGGACAAGTGAGGTGGTGTTTTTCCAGTGACCAAATAATTATTAATGTCAGAAAACCACAGAGAATCTTTTGACATAGAAAAAATATGTTCATCTAGAAAATAATCATTAACAGGAGTTACTTCACCAAGATTGTCTAATCTAAAAAGAAAATCTGCTACAACATTAGATTTCCTTGCTCTATGAACAATAGTTACATTAGAATCCTACGACAATAGCAACCACCTATTCACTCTGCCGCTTGTCAATGGTTTTTTCATCAAATATTTAATCGCGAAATGATCAGTATGTACAAATACTTCATATCATGTAATATAGTGCCTGAACTTATTAATTGCAAAAATTACAGCCAAAAAATATTTCTCTATAATTGTATAATTTAATTCAGTGGAAGACAAATTTTTACTAATATAATAAATAGCATAGGATTGCTTATTTTCCTCTTGTCCTAGAGCTGCGCCAATAGCCAAATATGAAGCATCAGAGGAAATGTGAAAAGGCAGGGATCAGTTAGGACCTCGCAAAACTGGTGCCTACACTAACTTTTCCTTCAATGTTTCAGAAGACTGTTGTCAAGATGTAGACCAAGAAAATTCACTATCCTTAGCTAGAAGTCAAAAAGAGGAGCAGTTATCTTCAAAAACAAATTAATGAATCTTCTATAGTAACTAGCATGTCCTAAAAAACCTCTTACTTCCCTTTGAGTTTTGGGTGCAAGAAGATGCTGAATGATTTCAATCTTTGCTAGATCAACCTAGATACCTTTGTCATAAATCAAATGGCCAAGTACCATTCTCGCTTTGCACATTAATCTACATTTATTGTCACTCAAAGCGAGATGGGATTCCTAACAATGAAGAAGGACTTTCTCCAGTTTTTTGAGAGCTTCCTGAAAAGAATCACCAAAAAAAGAAAAGTCATCCATATAAATTTCTGCAAATTATAGAACAGCAAAAATGGCCAGGACTGCCCTTTGAAAGGTAGCTAGGGCATTACATAAACCAAAGGGAAGCACTTTATAAGAAAATGTCCCTCGTGGACATGTAAAAGTAGTTTTATCCTGATCTTCGGGTGCAATTTGTATCTGGTTATAACCACTGAAGCCATCCAAAAAGGAGAAATATTTCTTTCCTGCAAGGGTATCAAGCACCTGATCAATGAAAAGGAGAGGGAAGTAATCTTTAATATTGGCTTTATTCAATTCTCGATAATCAATACAAATACGCCATCTTCCATCTTTCTTAGGTACTAATACTAATGGAGAGACCCACTTACTATCAGAAATAGGATAGATAAGACCGGCATCTAATATTTTATGTACTTCTTCCTTCACAATATCTCTTAGAGATGGATTCATTCACCTTTGGGGTTGTCAGACAGGTTGTGTTCCTTCCTAAATATAGATATGATGTGTACAAGTTTCAGGAGGGATACCCTTCATATCCTCATAGCCCCAAGTAAATACATTAATATGGTTTTGCAACAAATTCACAAGCTTCTCCTGCTGAGATGAGTCTAAATTTGAACTAATATGCAAGAATTTACCAGGGCTAATCTCCACAAGAGTGGTATCAGGCTTAGGAGTACTCAAGGGAGTGGTCAAATGTAGTGGTACAGAAGAATGAGAATCATGATTTTCTTGAAAATATAGGCTGAAAATTTGGCTCAAAGGCTCATAATTAGGCATAGTGTCTAGATTATTCAGAAAATATTCAATCTCATCTTCTTGTGAAGACCCAGTATAATGATGGATAAGGGAAATAGACTGACTCTCCTAATCACTTCTTTTATCCAACCATAAATTATCTCGAAGGTCTTGAATGGATCTGGCAGGGGGGTATAAGGTAACTTTCTTCCTTAGAATCTCGATGTGAAATATACATATCACCGGAATGACATCTAATATATGCATCAGCCGTAGCAAGCCATGGTCGACCCAATATCAAGGGATGTCCTCCTACTCGGTTCTTTTTTTTGAAGCACAATGAAATCAGCAGGATATTCCCAAGAATCTAATGAGATGATCACATCGTCCAATACTCCTTCTGGCTTAATTTTAGATCTATCTGCTAATTCAAGCACAGTGGGAGTAGGGCGAAGATGAGATAATCGAATTTGATCCATGGTTTGCTTAGTCATGACATTAATGGCTGCCCCCAGGTCTATAAGAACATTAGAGACAAGGACACTACCAATCTGAATTGAGACAACAGGGTTTCCGGGATCAGTATATTTTTCCATAGACACACATCCCGTCATCAACTCTACTGCCCTACCAACAAATTGAATGGTTGGGGGTTCCAATCTCTTCCTCCCAGGTTTCTTGAGACAGATTTCCTTAATAATCTTGGTACAAATGGGGATCTCTTCGATGGCTTGAAGCAAAGGTATCTTAATGAAAATATTCTTAAGCTCAGATGCCATACTAGTCTCAAAAATAGGCTCACTCCATTCCATTACTAGCCTCTCTAGGAAGGGAGGCTGGTTGGAAGAAGATGGCAAGGATTCAGAGGGTACGGGCTAATTAGTGACAACTTTCGGAGAATGGTTAAGATTTTCCTCTTCTCCTTTCTATTCAACGATCACTATAGGTTGCTTCTAATTTTCTGATGTTACAGTCCTTCCTGATCTTAATTTAATATCATGAACCACAACTGGAATAGACTGGTATTCAAATGGTAAAGGTGGGTTTGTTACATAGATCATTTGCACTACTTTATTATTATTAGGATTGGGCATATGTTGAGCAGGCAACTGAGGAGGTCTAAAGGGTGGAGGTAAAGGCAATGGTGGAGTGGACTAACTCAGAAGTTGAGGCATTGAATAAGGTGTATGTGTAGATGGATATGACTGCATAGGTGGCTGGTAGGAATATGGAGAATGAGTTGGCCCTCTCCAACCTCGTTGCCATGGCTGAGAAGGTTGCCCATGTTGATATTGATTCCCATACTGCCACTGCTGATGAGAGTTATGATAAGAATATGCATGTGAATTATAACCAAAATAGTGTGTAGAAAATTCAGAAGCCATACGTGTACCTACCTGAGGCCAATTCCTTCTTGCTCCCATAGCATTCTAGTATTCAGCTTTAGGCTGTCCCCCCGTAAATACAACTTTAAGTCCTAGTATAGAGGCACATTTTTCTGTGATATGGTATTTTTCACAAATAGCACACTTATTAGTTTCTTTCAAATTAAGAGGACAATCTATAGGAGGATTCTTGTCTCCACATTTAGGATAGAAAATACATAATGACTCTTGTTCCTTCATGAGTTTCTGCTGAAATTTTAAGGAGTCTAACTATTTGGTAATACTGTTCATTATATCAATTTTCATAATTTCTATTTTATTTTCTAGTCCAATAATCATAGCATCAGTAGATTTAGTTTTTCTATTTCTATTTCGAGTTCCTCTACCGGATTTGTACTAGTTTCTTGAAAATTTCCTACATAATTCACAAATTTGATAAAAAATCTGCTGAGAAATATCACCTTGTCCTAATAGATTCAAATTATTTCTATAATTATCAATAATTCCTATTAAGAACAAGGTTCTAATAGTGTTAGGATCAATCTTAAGTTTTGACCTTTGTAAAATATACAAAAATCTTTCCAAATAATCTTCAATCATTTCGTCATCATCTTGTATGATTGTAAAAATTTTATCCTGCATGGCCCGAGTTTTGAAATATTCTTTATATTTAGACCAAAACACTCTCTTCATATGATCCCAAGAGGTTATGGTGTTTCCTCCTAACCCCATAAACCAGTGGAGAGCTGAGTCCTTGAGGGAAACAAGAAATAATCCTAACTTCTGAGCCTCAGTTTCATAATCATAACTTCTACACAGAATTGTTGGAAATACTGAGAGGGGGGATGAATCAAGATTCCTTTCAATTAGAGCATTAGTTAATCTTCAATTATTATCAATGTTTGTACAATGATAGAATCAAACAAGAGGAACAAAAATGCACACATTTTTTAAGGTGGAAACCCACTCCGGGACAAAAACCACCTAGTGCTTTTCTCATAATTCTTTAATATTCAACTCCAATTGAAAATAAAGCTCCAAGTTCCTAGAATCTAGAAAAGCATTCATGTCCAGCTCCCACTGGATGGACACTCCAACACCCAAGATTATTTAGTAGTCAACTGAATGGATTCCCCAACACCCAATGAGCTACAACTCACCCTGGCACCACCCTACCACCCTATAGAAGAATAAAAGAAGAATGGACTCTCGTACCAGGGAAAATGGTCCACTTTACAATAATATAGAATGATGTAGAAGAATAATATATACTAGACCATAACCCCAACTTTGACGCAACCAACTAATGATGATCCTAGACCTCCCAAAACTACCTCTTCAACCCTTGGAAGATAGATACTAGTACAATTTGTACAATAATGTATTTACAATGACTAAGTACAATGATACCTTTATAATGATTGTATGCAGTGTTGCCCACTTGAAGAATTTAAATGATGAGCTTCTTGCTACTGTTATGCACCTTGGTTGCTGCTCTTGTCATGCTACCCTCTGCTGCACCTTGCTTTTCTTTGCTTCCGTAGAAACTTTGGTCCTTTGCAACCCTTAACAACACATGATCTAGCTTTTTCTTGCCTTCTAGGAGCTCGATATTGAATCTGGTGTATCTATGTTATTTCAGATCCTCAATATTTTATTTTCAATCTTGTAGTACTCCTCTGAGTTTTCTTTCCAATGCCACATATCTGACCCAATTTGGATTCTTCAAGAGAGAGTTATACCCAATCTCTCACAATACCCTAATTATGGATTGTTTCAGCAGAGCACACTTGTACGGCGTGCCACATGTCATTTTTTCTTCATTTGGATCTAAAATTGATAGAGAGAAATGTAAAGACTATGCACTATCCACCAATTTTTATGTAATTCCAATCCAATACTCAGAGAGAGATTTATTGTGAATTTACCAAGGTCACTTCTTTGAGATGAATTTCAAGAGCCTGCAAAAACCTTGACTTCCACAGATCATATCTCCAAAAATATTGCGCACCTTGATCTAAAATATTTACAGTAGCTTCCTCAGGGTTTCGGCTTCGCCTCTTAATAATTTCAGCTTCTGAACCTTCATAGAAAAAATGTTAGACCGAAAATTCCACGATGACCTGTTTCAGATGGCGAAATCCCTTGTCTAAGGAGGAAATGAAGATCACAATTTATATAAATGCTTAAGTTGAGAGGGGCTTCAACAAGTGAACGTGGGAGGGATTTTAGGAGCTTAAAAAATATAAATTGTGAATTTTCAATGACCCGTGCCCCAATCCCATGGGGTTTTAGCCCACTAACTGGGGGTACAAACTTCAAACATGAATATCTCTTAAACCGTGAAGAATTACATGGCGTGCCATATATCAATGGAAACATCTCAACAAGTAGAAACCATCAAAATAATTATTGACCCAAAATATATTAATTTGGTAGGTCAAAAATCCCATGCAATATTGGGTTAGCCCCTAGTGCTTCTTGGGTTGACATCAATTACAACCACTGATCAACAATCTCCCCCTTTGGCATTGATGGCAACACAAGTACACCCTCTGTGATCATGACACCTCTTCCTAAAACATTCTCTCCTCCTTTGACATCAATGGAAAAGGGTAACTCCCCTTGAAAAAAAACCATCCTGCGCACCTGTACACACTTCCACTCCCCCTGACACACAACCGTCCTGCAGACCTATCTACTTCCACTCCCCTTTTATATTCTGAAAAAGGAAAATATAATGAGAACTTGGCAGAATCCCAAGCTTCTGGAAAAGTTATTCCAATGCTGGTGAATATTTAATATGTGATTCTTTTGGTGCTGCTTGGAATCTTGCTACTTGTTCAACTGCTTGCATAACATCTGGTCGGGAGGCTGTTACATATAGATGACTACTAATCATAGATCTATACAACCTTTGATCCACATCCTTAGTTGAGTCGTCTATGCTCGATTTGAAACCTATTACCATTGGAGTAAGGATGGGTTTGAAATATTCCATTTAAAATTTCCTGAGCATTTCCTTGATGTACTTGCCTTGACATATAAATATTCATTTCTCTTGCTGTGATATTTGAAGCCCTAAGAAGTATGTCAGCTCACCAATTAAAGACATCTCCAAATCACTTTTCACCTTTGTAGCAAACTTCTTACTTAGTCGATCATCATGGCTACCAATTATTGTATCATCCTCTTTATCTATTAGACATGCTTTAGTTGCTTCATCCAGAACATATATGTCGTTTGGAGCTCAACATGTTGTAGCCACAATTTCACCATACACACTTTTCTTGATTTCACATTTCATGGTGTTGAATAGTATTGTGTGTCCTTGATCACACATTTGTCCAACACTGAGCAGATTGTGATTCATGTTTTCAACCAATATAAAATTCTTGGCTAGAGCATCTTTGCTTCCAAGAGTGATAGTACCTGATCCTATAACATTTGAAGATCCATCATTTCCAAAGGACATAGTTCTGTCCTTCTTCTCTTTCAGAGATAAAAAATTATTTCTATCTCCAATCATATGCGTTGAGCAACTGCTATCAACATACCACACATAATTGTTCTTTTGAGCCTTAAAAGCGAGAGAAAAATCATCATTCTTCTTCTTCTTCCATGTTCGTTCGTTCTATGGCTTCGAAGATTCTTCTGGAGGATTTTCAAGTATATAGTCTTTGGCTATGTGTCGAAAGTTTCGACATTTGTAACATTCAATATTATTTCTTAAATGTTCAAATCTATTGATGTTTCGTTGAGCCCTGGGAGGTTCATATTTGATAGATCTCTTGGAATTTTATTCGTTCCTAGGGTACATACGACATTCTATAGCTTTATGACCAAATTTTCCACATGAATAATAGTAGCCATAAAAAATATGTTGGTACCTAGATGGAAATTTTCATCGAGGAATTGTCTTCCAAGGCTGTTATTGCGAATCTTGTCAAATGAAGTCTACATGCATGTCAGATCTCATAGGTTGATTGTATTTTTTTGTAGAAGGTCTTGATTCTTCTTCTTTGTAACTGATGACATTTTTGTTGTTGTAAGATCGTTGATTTTGATGAGTTCGTCCAATGTCCTTGAGCTGTTGGCATAGTTTTGGATAGTTTTCCTTTCTTCACTTCCTCACGCAGCGAGACTACTTCAGCTTCTAATTCTTCCCTTTCTTGGTTGCTTTCTTCCAACTTCTTTTGAAGTGACTCTTCAATGAATCTGTGTTCTTCAACTTCAATTTTGAGACCTTGAACTTGTTCTTCAAGAGTTTTGGAACGGATCTTCTCCACCTTGAGATATTTTATAAGCTTGATTGCTTCCTCATAAAATTCTTCTATGGTCCATCCTTCTTCTTCGTTGTTTGATACCTCTTGTTTATTGTTCCTGGCCACAAACAATACTCTCTCATTGGCTTCTTCTTCACTGTCATTATCTTCATTGGATGATGAGCTATCTTCTTTAGAGAGAAAGTTCCTTTTGGATCCTTGCTTGTTGAATTTCTTAAAGCATTTCTCTCCTTTTCAGTTGCCATTACTTCTTTTTGGACATTTTGCTGCAAAATGCCCAACCTCATTACAGCTGAAACATATCAATGGAAGTTTACCTTTGAATTGTCCCTTACCAATTTTTAGTTTTCTCGTAACGTAATCATATTCTTCATCTGAAATACCTTCTTCATCATCTCCCTTTTCTTCACATTTGCAGGTGCATGTCTTTTCAATTGAAGGTTTTTTATCTTTATTGGTTTTCTTAGATGCAACGAACACAGTTTCTAGATGCCAAGTACCCTATTCTTCATCAAGTCTCATTTCCTATGCTATGAGAACTCCATGTAATTCCTCTTTGCTGAGTTTGTACAGATTTTCACTGTATTCTAAGACCGATACATTTGGGTTGAATCTCCCTGGTAATGTTCTAAGAATCTTCCATATAATAGTATTCTCGTCAACTTGCTCTCCCAATCCTTCCAGAGTATTGGTTATTTCATCAACGTATTGGAAGTGTGTAGCAATGTTGCAATCTTCTTTCATTCCGAGTTTCTCAAATTTTTCTCTATAGATTTAAAGCTTTTCTTCTTTAACATTTGAGTCACCTGCATATATATTCTCAAGCTCATCCCATACATTTTTTACAGTTTTACAACCCAACACCTTATGATAAGAAGATTCAATAATTCCACTGATAATAATATTATTTTCTTTTGCATCATTTACCAAATTCTTCTTACCTTGTTCATCTGTAGTTGATGTAAATCCATTTTGAACAGTGTCCCATACTTTGTAACCTTGTGCCAAGAGATAGACCTCCATTCTTCCTTTCCAGAGTGCATAATTATTTTCATTGAACAGAGGTACACCATTTTTGGTATGCTCCATGACCTCCTTCCAGCCATTAAATTGCTATTGAAGGAAGCAAGCTCTGATTCCAATTGTTGGAAATACTGAGAGAGGGGGGCGAATCAGTATTCCTTTCAATTAGAGCATTAGTTAATCTTCAATTATTATCAGTGTTTGTACAATGATAGCAACAAACAAGAGGAACACAAATGCACACATTTTTTAAGGTGGAAACCCACTCCGGGACAAAAACCACCTAATGATTTTCTAATAATTCTTTAATATTCAAATCCAATTGAATAATAAAGCTCCAACTTCCTAGAATCTAGAAAAGAATTCTTCTCCAGCTCGCACTGGATGGAAGCTCTAATGCCCGAGATTCTTTAGTAGTCAATTGAACGGATGCCCCAACACCCAATGAGCTACAACTCACCCTAGCACCACCCTACCACCCTATAGAAGAATAAAAGAAGAATGGACTCCCATACAAGGGAAAATTGTCCACTTTACAATGATATAGAATGATGTAGAAGAAGAAGATATACTATACCTAACCCCAACTTTGACACAACCGCATAATGATGATCCGAGACCTCCCAATGCTGCCTCTTCAACCCTTGGAGATAGATACTAATACAATTTGTACAATAATGTATTTTCAATGACTAAGTACAATGATACCTTTACAATGATTGTATGCAGTGCTGCCCACTTGAAAAATTCAAATGATGAACTTCTTGCTACTGTTACACACCTTGGTTGCTGCTCTTATCATGCTACCCTCTTCTACACCTTGCTTTTCTTTGCTACCGTAGAAATTATGGTCCTTTGCAACCCTTGACAACACATGATATAGCTTTTTCTTGCCTTCTAGGAGCTCGATATTGAATCTGGTGTATCTTTGTTATTTCAGATCCTCAATATATGATTTTCAATCCTTTAGTAGTCCTCTGAGTTGTCTTTCCTATGCCATAGGTCTGACTCAATTTTCATTCTTCAAGAGAGAGTTATACCCAATCTCTCACAATACCCTAATTATGGATTGTTTCAGCAAAGCACAATTTTACGACTTTCCACGTGTCACTGTTTCTTCATTTGGCTCTAAAATTGATAGAGAGAAAATTATATATTGTGCAATATCTACCACTTTTTACATAATTCCAATCTAATACTTAGAGAGATAGTTATGACGAATTTACCAAGGTCACTTCTTTGAGATGAATTTCAGGAGCCTGCAAAAAACCTCACTTCCACAGATCATATCTCCAAAAAATTTGTGCACCTTGATCTAAAATTTTTACAGCAAATTCCTCAGGATTTCGGCTTCACCTCATAATAATTTTAGCTTCTAAACCTTCATAGAAAAAAATTTACAGTGAAAATGACACAATGACCTGTTTCAGATGGAAAAATCCCTTGCTTAAGGAGGAAATGAAGATCACAATTTATATAAATGCTTAAATTGAGAAGGGCTTAAACAAGTGAACGTGGGAGGGATTTTAGGAGCTTAAAAAAATATTAATTATGACTTTTCAATGACCCATGCCCCAACCCCATGGGGTTTTAGCCCACTAACTGGGGGTACAAACTTCAAACATGAATATCTCTCAAACCATGAAGAATTACATGGCATGCCATATATCAACGGAAACATCTCGACAAGTAGAAACCATCAAAAGAATTATTGACCTAGAATATATTAATTTGGTAGGTCAAAATCCCATGCAATATTGGGTTAGCCCTTGGTGCTGCTTGGGTTGACATCAATGACAACCGCTGATCAACACAGAATATCAAACTAAAATAGAAAAGAGTCGGGATCTTCATGAAATTTACCATGGAAATGAGAGAGAGCTAATGGTGGAATATTCTTCATTTGCGACACAGTATCAAGATCCACAATTGGAAACACAAAAGTGGATTGTTATTCACTTACCTGGTTGTCACCAGTCCCTTCCAAATGATCTTCTTGGTCCACCATTGTTCCCATTTTACTTATACCGCTCTCCACAGGCTGATCCACACCTAAGTTGTTATCACCAGAATCCAGGTGGATTGTTCTTGCGTGATGGGTTTGAATTGGATTGGGCTTCTTGCTGAAAAAAGGAGACCCAATATAAAAATTGTTTTCAGAATTATTTTGGCCCTTAGTGGGCTTCGAACCCTTACCTTTCCTAGACATTCATTTCAAAAGGAAAGGAAAAAGAAAAATAACAAACAACTTCTTAAAAAATGCTGTCAGGAATCAATTAACACCAGTAAAATTCCTTCAAAAAAAAAACACTACAGAAATAAAGAAAAATTACCTCTATTGTATAATCAGAAAATTCTTACCAAATCAAATCGCATCCTTGGAAATGATGCCAAAATCTTGGGTGCATGAATTACACTTAAGAAAACTCCTCAACACTTAATTTGTCAACCCGGGGGATTCATAAACTTAGAGATAAAGCAAAGGAAATGCTAGAGATGGTATGAATCTTTTTAATGTAAATCCATACTTTCCTTAAAGGAAATATTGTAGAATTAAATCAAAAGAGAAGAAGGAAACTTGAACCATAAAAAATAATCTAAGACTGGAACAAGGAAGTATGCATTTGCAAGAGAGAATTAAAGATAAATGGAAATCACTTCAACTAATGGTTGTTTAATCTACTAAGTGTGTGTTTTCCCTTAGCAGAGACACTTTAGCAGTCTCGTTAGATGGGCCCTTAAACCTGCTTCCTTAGATATTTCCTTCTTGCATTAATCTGTATTGCACTAGTGTAGGATCAGAGATTTATGTAGAAGGTATAAATAGTGTCTTTACTGAAGGATTTTTAATTCATGCAAGGGCTCAAAATTTTCAAGGTTTATAGCACTCAAATCTTGTGGCAAGAAACTAGTTTCTGCATTGGATCAGAGCTTCTTGCACCGGATTCCTTAAAAAAAGTGTTCAATTATTGCAAGTGATAATTTTCTATTGAATCAAATTGCACACATAGAAAGTGAATGTTTCTGATCTTAAAAAAATGCAAAAATAAAGAAACAAGCATCTATCCTATCATAAGCATTTAAATAAAGAAATAAAATTGCGGAAAGTAGACTAAGAAAACTTCTGCATCACACCAACGTGCACTGGTGCAAGCTCATTTCTCCTGATTGGACCAGGTGGAAAACCAATTAAACAAAATTGCAGGAAAAGGAAATATCACACCAACATGTACTAGTGCAGGTTTGTTTCTCCTGCTTGTACTAGGAGGATGAAAGCCAATCTGAAATCAAGTGCAGGAAAGTAAATTGCAGGGAAAGAAAATGTAAGTACTTCACACGACGGAACCATTTTCAATCAGATAGGAATACATGTGTTTAAAGTTAAATCACACTTTAATAATATAAACAAAAATTACGGGAAACCGAAAATAGGGTAAACGTTCTGGGTTGGCTAGGCCCTAGCCAACTAGCGCGTTTCCCTTTTAAGTTAAAACTCTGCTCAGTAAAATAGTCAATTCATCAACTTAAAAACAGAAACACGATTTATGAAACATGAGGTGGAAAAACCTTTTTATTAATTCATTGAGGCGAATACATGCATTAATACAATGTCCAACCCAGATTAGGGTGATAACAAAACAACCGATTACCACCTATCAACTTCGCCCTAAAAACTTTGCTCCCCAAGTTCTCCTCCAGGTCCTATTTAAACTTTACATTATATACATCTATTAGCTGAAGGCCAAAACAGATCGTTCAATTGATTCATAACAAAATGTAGAATTTAGTTTCGGCCTTCAAGATAAGGTGGTTTTGCAAAACTGGCTATAGCTAACTAGCTTTCACCCTTCACGGATTAGTCTCAGCTGCCTTTGAATCATTTTCTGTCGTGGCTGAAGTGGCTCAAGATGAGACGGTGATTGAGGAGGTTTGGAACTGTAGTGAAGATCTGTTGTGCTGGCAATGGTGCAAGATCTAATCCTGCACTAAGATTAGTGGTCACCGTAAGCACTCTAACCATCAAATAACCTTTGGAGATATCGATAAGTTACAAAGGTGATTTAAAAATAAGAAATCATGTAATAAATATTTAATTAATGCTAAATTGAATTAAAACATTAAGAATAAAGGTTTATACGAAATGTGTCACCGTGCTTTGACTGGTGCAAGATGAGGGAGCATAAAAGGGTGAAACAGAGGTAAATGGTTATGATTTAGGAAGGGGAAAATGGTAAAATAAGAGAAAATTAGGGGGCTAACATTCATAACTATCTCTAAGATTTCCCAACTCTTTGCAAGGAGCTCCAAAATCTGAAGATATTTCCTCATTTTGAATAAATACTTTCGCACCTCTGTAATGTACATTGTTGGAGGTTTGTTTCCTAAGGAACGTCATCAAGAATTTCAGATGGATAAGTCATATTTTGTGTACAACCTTCATCCAAAATTTCCCAGTTTCGCTTTCATCTATTTCGAGAAACATTTTCACCCTCTCCATCAATATATAAAATTAGATAAATAGAAATACACGTAAACAAATATACAAATTTTTTTAACATAATTTTTTTATATATAATTTAACAAAATGATGACCATGATGATCTGATTGAGATTGATGACCACCTGGAGATGGTTGAGCACCATCATGGCCACCTAGATATTGTTGAGCACCATCATAACCTACCAATTGATTGAGCTTGTTGGCCATCGGGGGAATGCGCACCTCCCTTACGCGATAACATTGTGAGTGAAGATTCTTAAAATAAAATAAAATTTATTCAATTCAAATATATATGTATGTACATACATATGATTCTATGTATTTATCATTTAAATTTAAATGCACATATATATACCATACCACGATGGTGTGAACAACGACCCTTCATTGACTGAGTATATACTCTTTTTATCCCATCTCCTAAAATATTGAAATTTATTAAGATATAATTTAAAGCGAAATTGATAAAAAATAATTCCAAATGTATACACATGTACATGCATAAGGTTATATTCAAATATCATTTAAATTTTTTTACATAAACATATATATATAATGATGGACATCCCTCAATTCATTTGATATTCTCTTTGATCCATGATCCCCCCTCTTGTAGATGCATGAGACTCAATTAATGCTCACCTAGAAGAATCATGTGGAAAATGTTGATCCATGATCTATGGAAATCTACAGATACATAGATACATGATCCTTAAATATTTACCGTGTGCATTTATATTTCTTTTTAAAATTACTATTTAAAGATATTGAAAGAATTCAAAAATTAATGTAATACACAAATGTTGACGAAAAACTTGAACAAAAATGTAAAACAAAAAACTTGAAGGACAAATTGATGTAAAACTAAAGACTATTTAATCACAAATGTTGAAGCACACAACTTGAACACAAATGTAAAATCCAAAACTTGAAGCGCAAATTGATCTGTAAAACTCAAGACTATTTAAACACAATTTTTTTGAAGCACACACATTTTGAAAATTAAATAAATTGTTTTTTTAAACATGAATTTCACGAAGTTGTGCTTACATAGTGGGGGCACACTTGGTATATAATTGAATAAAACACATTATCATAAAACAACACATCTATAACTAAAAAACACACACATATCAAAGATATATTACAATTTCCATCAATAAATTTTTATGGAGAACTTCTTAACACTGATTCATACTTGAAACACAAATATTGAATTGGCTTTTCCCCATAAAAAAGATCATTAGGCATCCTATTAACATTTTCACAATGTCTCATACTAAATGATTGAATTTTCCTAACAATATTGTTTGTGTTTCCATGTATTTTTCTTAACCTCTCCTTCTTAACTTGGTACACAGTTTTCATCTCATTGCAGTGAAGTTTAGAATTGGAGAAAACTACAATTCCATTATATCCATAATCCCTAGTTGTTCTTAACACTTCTATCAATGCAATATAATATGCTTCATTGTTTGTTGTTCTTCTAGGTACATTCATTTTCCTTTGGAGGACTTTGTTCGTCATAATATTTCATAGCACATAATTAATCATTGCTTGCCCTCGATTGGGATAAGGAGAAACATCTATACATAATGTGCATTTTTAAAAAATGTTTAGTGGGATTTCTAATCCTTGAAAAAAATAAAATCAATAAAATATTAAATTCATGTATTGCAAATGCTAGAGTTTATTGGAGAAATGACATACATGGTTTCCAAAAACACTAGGATCCTCCGTGCATTTAGATAAAGGTTTTATAATAGTTTACCACCAATGAAAAGGAGAGCAAAAACACATCGTAGTCTAACTACATCATAGGTAGATCAATATTTAATGCATACATTGGCATCTATTCATGGTAGTTTAGGATGTGTTATTATTAATTAAATGGTGCTATGTTCCACTTCTAGCATATACCATGAATAAAACAATTTATGGGTTGACTATTCCTTCATGGTAGTAGTAAGCATAATATCACATTCATATAGATTCTATATTACTTAGATATTCACAAATGGTGCTACATTCCACTTCTAGCATATACCATGCATAAAACAATTTATGGGTTGACTATTCCTTCATGGTAGTAGTAAGCATAATATCACATTCATATAGATTCTATATTACTTAGATATTCACATGCAAAGAAGTTCCATTGAACTTAGAGTTCTCAATGGAATAAATCACTTTCATATAGATTCAAAACATAATGAAATCGAGAGTACCTAGCATTCTCCAAGGGGAGGTTCATATGAGGCAACAAACATGTTTATATGTGTTTATTTATGAATTGTTCATAATTTGTTGTGTTCAAATGTTTTTTTTTGGTCCGAGTCTTTCATTACTTCATTTCAAGCTCACAATCAGATTAGTCATCTTTTACCTTAGCAGAACTGCTCTAATATCTAATTTTCCATACAACCAAGTAGCTCTGACCAAATTTTTTCATAAGAACAAACTACATATGTGTGGATTGTAATTTCCATAAAATATATATTTATTGGTATTTAGTTTGATATCAATTATATGAACATTCCCCACCAACTGTTTTGCATAAATATTTAAATTTTCCCTTCGATATTATTTAATATTATATATATATATATATATATATATATTTTTTTTTTCTGATTATTATAGTCATAATGTTTCTCTTTAGATAGGGTGAATATGTGGGTTTAAGGGTGGGTGACTAGTATGATGATATTTCTACATTTAAAATGAAATATAACTATAATACTATTTTGAATGCAATGTAACTAAAATTCTTTTTTGATGTGTGTTTTAGTTATCACTAACATGTGAAAAAATGCATATAAGTAGAAGGTGGAGGGTTTTTCATAAAAACCATAGAAGAAAGGAAACAAATCTTAGCTAATTCCCTTGAAAATAATTTTTATGTTGATTACTTCCTAGTTATTATATTTGAGAGGGTAATCCCTTTTCCATTGAGTTGTGAGCCATATCTCCTCTCTATGGTTTTCCCTGCTTGAATTTTTTTCTTGTTTTCGTTTACATATGCTACTAAATTTTTAATAGCCAACTCGAACTTAAAAATGTCTTAATATTTTCGATCATTGTTATCCATAAATGTTTTAAAAGGAACTTATGTGAGAATTTATATATAGAGTGGCATACATATCAGTTGGCCATGCAATCTATTATTGGTTCTCATGGCTCCTTAAGTAAATTCAGTCATTGTGTATAATGAAATACCTATATAGATGTCATAATAATTGGCCTTTCCAAAAATCAAATATGGGTCAATCAAAATGATTTTTGTACAAACAACTTGCTAAAATATAAATGTGATCTATCTTCAAAGTTGTTAGGAAGAAGAGTAGACTAGTGTCATATTATACAAATATGAAATGTATAGTTTACTTACAATAATTTTTGCATATATTCGTTATCTTAAAAAATCTAAAAATTATAGTTGATATGAAATTTTTACATGTACATAAATATGGGCCATCATTTAAATTAGAATTTCACATGTTTGAAATAAAGTTTTTGTTGGTATTCATACTCAAGAATAATTTGTACATGTTTCCTTATTATTAAAATTTTGTTTTTTAATATCAGGTTGGAGGGTAGATCACAAGTTGTTGAAGGTGAGTTAGTGAGGCTAGGCAAGAATTTTTTGCAGACTTCTGAAGGAAGCTATGCTATTGCATTGGAAATTTGTTGAGAATTTGAATATAATTTATTAGTGGACCATATATCTGTGGACCATATATTACTGCACTGCTAATTCACAAGGAAAGTGTGGAGGGAGATGTTAAAAATAAATAACATGAAGGGGAAATAGAAAGGAGAATCTATCTCAGAGTGCTTCAAAAACTAGTGCTTGGATGGAGTAGTTCCAAATTACAAGGCTCTCTCATGTAAAGTGGAAAGGTAGCTCCATGCTTTCACCCATGTATATCTCATAATATTGCGATCATTACACTTATGAATTGTATGTTGACTATGTAAACATAAAGGCTCGACAACATACATTATAAATGAAACAATATAATGAATTTTGATGGCACAAATCACTGTACTTCTAAACTATATGTTGACTATGTAAACATAAAGGCTTGAGGACATGCATTATAATTGAAACAATATTATGATTTTTGATGGCATAGATCATTGTACTTCTGAACTATATGCTGACTATGTAAACATAAAGGCTTGATTACATGCATTATAACTGAAAAAATATTATTATTGTTGATGGCACAGATCAGTGTACTTCTGAACTGTTTTTTGACTATGTAAACATAAAGGCTCAACGATATGCATTATAACTAAAAAAATATTATTAATGTTGATGGCACAGATAATTGTACTTATGAAAAGTATGTTGACTATGTAAACATAGAGGCTTGACACCATGCATTATAACTCAAACAATATTATCACTGTTGATGGGACATATCACTATACTTCTCAACTACATGTTAACTATGTAAACATAAAGGCTCGACGACATGCATTATAACTGAAAAAATATTATGACTCTTGATGGAAAAATTTGTTGTACTTATGAACTGTTTGCTGACTATGTAAACATAAAGGCTTGATGAAATGCATTATAACTGAAACAATATTATGACTGTTTATGGAATAGATCACTGTACTTTTGAACTGTATGCTGAATATGTAAACATAAAGGCTCAACAACATGCATTATGAATAAAATAATATTATGATTGTTGATGGCATGGATAAATAGACTTCTGAATTTTATATTGACTATGTAAACATAAAGGATCGACGACATGCATTATAACTGAAAGAATATTATCACTGTGCTTCTAAATTGTATGTTGACTATGTAAACATAAAGGCTCGACAACATGCATTATAACTGAAAAATATTATTAGATTGATGGTACAAATCATTGTAGTTTTGAACTGTATGCTGATTATGTAAACATAAAGGCTCAACGACATGTATTATAACTGAAACAATACAATTACTATTGATGCCACAAATTGAAAAACTGAAAAACACTACTTTATATGGAAAGGAACTAGGTACCTCTGCTTCAATCCCAGGATTTGTTAGAAAGAAAGTAAAGGTCATAAGAAAGAAAGGAGGGACTCAATATATATGATTAGGTATATAACCGTCTGCAAAGGAGGGACTCTACTTATAGCGAAGGGAGGAGATTCTGCGTGAAGCCCAACAGAGGTGATCAATGCAAGAACTTTGAATTTTGTAGATTTACCCTTTGATGTTGATAAATCCCTTATCTTTATTATTACCACAAAGACTATGTTGATATTTCCTTCCCATATTTATGGTGGTGTAGGTTTTAATAACTTTTTCTTGCATATTTTACCATTGTATTGTATTGGAAAGTTGTAAGAATTTTGTAGATACAAATTGATTAAATCCTAGTCTTGAACATAGCTTCAGTTTTTATGTATTTTGTAGAATTTCATTCATGAAATTAAAGAAAATTATTAGCAATCTTGGATGACAATCACTGCCTATCAAGGTGATTGACAGCTGCCTTAAGGCTGGGATATGGGGTGACTCTTCCTTCAAACATTGTTTTGGATTTGTCTATTTTTCTATGCTAGAGTTTCTTATTTTTTTATAGCTTTATGAGTTTCTGTAGAATCTCAATAGATGGTAATATGGATAGTTAATATCCATGGTGCTTATGGGATAGGCGATGTGTTTTAATATCACCAAAAAACTATTATGAAAGCAGCTCCAAAAATAGAAGAAAAGAGACATCAATGCCTTATAAATCAACCACTTTGAAGGGGAAACCTCCAATACATTACATAAATGAACAATTATGGATGCTACAAATGAAAAAAACTCCTATATAAGGGGGTCCATTGGGTCACAATATAATCGTAGTTGGCCTAACAATAATAATTTAAGAGAACAATAATAACAATATGGGTGTTACAGGGGTACAAAAATAACAATAAGGGGGCTACACTAATAACAATAAGGGACTACACTAGTAATATGTGGACCTAACATTCCCCTCTCCTTCAAAAAAGTGTTTTCCTCAATGATTGAGTGGCTCTGGATACTTCTGTATAAAATTATCATCCTCCCATGTATAATCTTCAGTGGGTAAGTTCTTCCACTTAATGAGATACTCTGAAATTGATTGATTTCTTAGTTGTCGATTTCTTATTTCCGTGAAAGTTTCATGTTCCAATATGATTTTTCCTTCCTCATCAAGTTCTGGAAATATTGTTTGAATTGGAAGTTTGTCACCTATAACCTTCTTTAAGCATGAAACATGGAAAACTGGATGCACTCACAAAGAAGCAGGAAGCTCCAATTTGTATGCCATAGTACAAATGTTTTACAACACCTTGTAAGGACCATAGTATTTTGTGATAATTTATTATCCTTCTTAGCTTGCTTGAGGGACATTTGTTTGTGTGGTTTTATACGTAAAAATACCTAGTCTCGTACATCAAAAACTCTTTCTCTATGATGTTGATCTACCTATTGTTTCATTCGATTTTGTGCCAAATTTAGGTTATCCTTTAAGGGTTGGAGAAATTGCTATTGATGTTCGATGTGATATTAAACTTCTTGCACCTTAGAATTTTCTCTTAAAGATGATGTGATGGACTGTGGATGACATCCCTAAAATTCCATAAATGGGGTCATTTTTGCTGCAGTATGGAAGGAAGTGTTATACCACCATTCAGCTAGAGGTAACCACTTAACCCATTGTGTTTGTTTATCAGATACAAAACAACAAAGATATCCTTCCAAACATTTGTTCACTATCTCAGTTTGACTATAAAATTGAGGATGATAAGATGAGCTATGAGCTAGTTGAGTACCCAAACAAGAAAATAATTTTGTCCAAAAATTTCCAATAAAAATGGGATCTATGTCACTTACCATAGTCTTTCGGTTTCCATGTTGCTTTTAAATTGTTTCCATAAATGCAATAGCAACTGTACTTGCTTTAAATGGGTGAGATAATGCACAAAAGTGTGCATACTTGGTAAGTCTATCAACTACCACCATGATGATACTCTTTCCTTCGAACTTAGGTAAAACTGTGATAAAATCCATTGAAATATCCTCCTAATGTTGACATGGAATGGATAAAGGTTGTAGAAGACCCAGGGTCTTAATTGTCTCAACTTTATTTTGCTGGAAATCCAAAATTCTTCCACAAAATTTTGAATATCAGATTTAAGGCCATCCCAAAAAAAATCGTTCTTCACCCTATCGTAAGCTTTTAAAAATGTTGAGTGTCCTCCTAAAGGAGAAGTGTGCAAATCCAAAAGAAAATTTTGTTTTCGTTGGGAATTCTTACAAAGGTATAAGTGATCTTTGTACCAGAAGGAATCATTTTTCCAACTAAATGTATCATATGTACTTGGATCTTGATTCAAATTTTGAATGAGTGTCCATACTTCTTCGTTCTTCTTCCATTCATCCCTTGCTTCGGTTATCCAATCTGGTTGGATAATAGAAATTTCATAAAGAAATGCTTCCACCTCTTTATCCTTCTTGAGAGTGCACTTACAACAACATTTAGCTTCCCTTTTTTGTAGATGATTTCAAATTCATAACCCAACATCTTTGTGACTAATTTTTGCTGCTCTTCTCAAGACAATCTTTGTTCCAAAAAGTGTTTAAGACTATCATGATCATTTTTTACCATGAAGTGCCTTCCCATTAGGTAAGGTCTCCATTTCTTTAGTGCATGTAGTAGTTCCAACATTCCCTTCTCATAATTAGCTATCTGTAAATGCTTTCCTTTCATTGGACAACTTTCAAAAGAAATGGGTCCTCCTTCTTGAATTAAAACAACCCCAATTCCATTTCTTGAGGCATCAAATTCCACAATAAAGGTTTTTGTGAAGTCTAGCGCAGCTAAGATCGGTGCTAGGCACATTGCCTCTTTAAGATGTTCAAAGAGCTTAGTTTCTTGATGAGTCCATGAAAACACATCTTTCTTCAATAATGTTATTAGAGGTGTTGTTATTATCCCATAATCCTTAAAAAACATTCAATAATACCCTGTTAACCTGAGAAATCCTCGCAACTGATTTATGGTTGTGGGGAATTTCCATTCCTTAATGGCTTTAATTTTGTTAGGGTCTACCTTAACACCCTCGTGAGATACAATATGACCTAGATTTTCCACCTCTTGTACTCCAAAGAAACATTTGGATGTTTTTGCATATAATTGTTTCTCCTCCAATAGTTTGAGTACCCTGTCAACATGTTGAATATGATCCTTCGAAGACTTGTTGTAGATTAGTATGTCATCAAAAAATACTAGCACAAAGTTTCTAAGGAAGGGTTTGAAAATGGAATTCATCAACCCTTGAAATGTAGAAACTGCATTGCTAACGCCAAAAGGCACGAAAAAAATTCATAATGACCCTCATGAGTTCAAAATGCAGTTTTTGGAATATCTTTAGTCTTCATTCTAATTTGATGATATCCTGAACAAAGATCCAACTTGGTAAAATAAATTGCTCCATGTAATTCATCCAATTATTCATCAATCACAGGAATGAGAAATTTATCTTTAATAGTGAGCTTATTGATTTCCCTATATTCTAGACACATGTTCCATGATCCATCCTTCTTGTGCACCAATACTACTGGAGCAAAGAAAGAACTTTGGCTAGGTTGAATTCTACTATCCCCTAACATTTTTGCAATCATACGTTTAACTGCTCTCTTTTGGACATAAGGATATTGGTAAGGCCTGATGTTTGGAGGAACACTTCTTGGAATCAAATGAATAGCATGATCATAATCATGAATAGGTGGGAGTCCTTTGGGAGTTTCAAACACCTTGGAATGATTGTCCAAGACTTTTTGAAGATCTAGAGAAATAGATGATTTTGATGTTGGAAGTTCTAGTGAGCATAATTGTGAAATCATGTCTCGTTGTTCTTTCTTCAGAAGCTTTGTCATGACATTAGAGCTTATTATCTTTCACGGCTTCCCTGTGATACCTCGTAATTCGTTTCCTTTCCTTCCGAAAAAACATTCAAGAAAAGTTCTTGAAAATTAAAAGCTATTGTCCACAAATATTATAACCATTGTACTCCTAGTACAACATCAACACCTCCCATTGGAATGGAAAGCACTGGACTATACAATATATATTATCCCATGGTTAGCTTTATATTATGGAATTTTCTAGAGCAATTTATAGTTCCTCCATTTGCAACCATCACTTGACATTCTAGTGCCGGGTATAGGAAACAATTCAATTCCTTGGCTACCTTACAATGAATACAATTAGGGTACTACCCGAATCAATCAACGATATTACCTTTTTCTTCTTGATATGTCCTTCTAGCTTGAGATTTTTAGGAGTGGTAATTACCACCAATGCATTACACGATATGGTCGGACTCATTTCTTCTTCTTCTAGGGTTGGTTCCTGGTGTATATCCTCTTCTTTTGAAGTTTCCTCTTCATTTTCTTCCAATTTTTCACAGTCTACGTAAAATAATTTCTTCTCTGCACACTTATGACCTTTAGTGTATTTGCTATCACAATTATAGCAAATCCCTTTTTCTCTTTTTTCTTCCAATTTTTGTGGTGTCAACCTTGTAGGTTGTGGAAGTCTAAGAGTAGCAACACTTCCATCTTTATAGATGTGAGTGGTAGGCTTCCTTGTCACCATAATTTTACATTCAATTTTTCTTTCCAACCTGAATGCCTTCTCCAATGAATCAGGTTACCAAATGCAAACTTCATGTTGGATGTTATCCTTTAAAGTCCCTATGAAGACATCAATCCTTTGTTCCTCTCAAATATCAGTTACCCTTATATTGAATTTCTGGAAGTCCTCAATGTGCTCCACCACTGAACCCTTTTGTTTGAGATTTATCAATTGGATAAAGAATGTGTTACTCTTTGTATCCTCAGAATGTGCTAACATTTCCTCCGTAAAAATTGACCAAGTGACACTTTTTTTACGGGAGAAAAACCATCGATGTCATACAAATGTATTTTGTTCTAAATGCAAAACTTCAATCTGTACCTTTTGTGTGTTTTGCACATTATCGAGATCAAAATATTTCTCCATCTGTAGTATCCATGTTACATGATCCTTGCCATAAAAATTCCTCATATCCATCTTTGGAATATGGTGGTTCTTCCCTCCAACATTAGAGTTTATGAAATCACGATTAACATTTATTTTGTTTTCATCATGAGTTTCTTCTACTATATTTTCGCCATTAGGAAACATTTCATGTATCAACTTTTTCAAACCTTCCATGTATGCTTTTAGATCATTCTTCATGTTTTCGATGTTCTCTTTAATTTTTTCATCATTCTTAGCTTCCATGTCATCCATATTAGCTTCCATGCCAACTTCCATGCCATCCATATTAGCTTCCATGCCATTCTCAAACCATCCATTAATTTCTTCAAACCATCCATCTTAGCTTCCATGCCTTTCTTCAAAACTTCCATTTCATTTTTTGTTGCTCTTTGCGAGAGAAAAATTTGGTGCACTTGCTCTTGTAATTTTGATATGTCATGTTGCGCTTCTTCCTCTTCATGAGTCATAGTAGAGCCTTCTGAAGGCTTAATGGGTGTTGAATTATTTTTAGGTGCCATTTTAGAACCCAATACTGATATTTATGCTTCAATATGCCCTCAGAATCACTTCAAGCTTATTTTTCACACAATACTTATGCAATTCGGAAAAAAAAAATACATACCTTTTTCTTTCTTTTGAGGAGCTCGATATTGAAAATGAATTATCTCTATTATTTCGGATCTTCAATATCTGAAATTCGGGCTTGTAGAAGCTCTTTGAATCTTCTTTCCAATTCCATATGTCCGACCTGATTTAGATTCTTGTAATATTACAAATTAGGAACAGCTCATGAATCATGCACTAAAAATGCATTCCAACAAAATATGCAATAAAACAATGAAATGATCACCTAGATCCCATATTTAAATCCATATAGAATATAAATAAAAGAGGATATCATAAAAAAATGATGCTAGGTGGGTTAAACAAACCTCCCACGCTAGTGTAGCTGAAAATGACTAAAAACCCCAAAACTGCATTTTACCAGAGTTGCTGCATAAAGTGACTGCGCGGTATTATGAGGGTTTTAACTTAGAAAATAAGAATAAAAATCGATCTACTCATATATTATACAATCGTGCTCATAAACTGAGATCTAGTCTCCTTATACAAAATACAAGAGAACCCGGCAAGGGTTTCTTGTCAAACACTCTGCATACAAATGTGATCTTCAGAAAACTACTGAATAATCACTACAACACTAAATTACATGAGTGTAGAAGGCTGAAAGATGTCTTATCTGATTTATATCCCTCAATGGATTCCTCCCATGAAAGGAGAACCTCTCAATCATACGGAAACTCAGCAACAGAGCCACCAAACCATGTACTGAGCACTGCCTCCAAAATAATGCATTCCCTAGATGGAACATCGCTGGGAATGTATGGGAAATGTGTGGTATGATGCTACAGATCTGAAATCATCTCTAGATCTCTCCAAACAGGTCCCTCGAGTGAAGGAAACCTTCCTCCTATGAGAAACTAGCTCATAAACTAGGATTCCAATCCCTTCCACTTCTGCACCCAGCAACACTGCACAAGCTCTGGAAAAACTATGCTGATGAAGTTGGATGAAGCTTGGCCTGGAAACCTAATGTGGAATGATGAATACAAACTCTCCCAATGAGGCTCCTCAAAGGAAAGAGGTGGGATTCCTGCTTGGGAACACTTGGTGCTAAACAAAACTGCTACTTTGCTAAACAGCAAGAGGAAGCAAAAGTCTGAGAAAACATGAATAATAATATAAGACATGAATAATAATGCTGCCATCCTCTTGATTATATAAAATATGATTTTTCTTTCCCTTGGCCCCACTCAATTAGTTCATCTCTATCCAAAGATACATCTCCCTCCAAAACTGCATTATTCCTCCTTAGATTCCTCCTCCTCCACAACTGCACTGTTGAATTAGTCAAAACAACTTGATTTTATCCCTGTTTACACATGGAGGTGTTTTATTAAGCTAGAAAGAGTGTATCATTTCATACTTGGCGTGTTTTTATACTCTTTAGGAGACTTGTGGGATTTTCTACCCATTTATTCACCGACTAGAGCTGCTGCTAACTCTAATGTTCCATTTATCTTTGATGATAAAATTTTGGAACATTACAATTCTTCAAGGTAAAGTTATACCCAATCTCCCACAATGACCTAATTATGGATTGGTTCAGTAAAGCTAACTTTTATGATGTGATACGTGTCACTCTTTTCTCGTTCGGTTCTGAAATTGATATACTGGAAACTCCAGTCTGCGTACTTGCAGCCACTTTTATAGAATTCCAATTTGACACTCAAAGAGAGAGTTATAACTATTTTCCCACGGTCACCTCTTTCATATGAAATTCAGGAGCCTGAAAAAACCATAAATTCCATAGATCATATCTCTGCAAATATTGCAAAAAAAGATCTGAAATTGCTATAGGAACTTCCTTAGTATTCTGGCTTCATCTGTAAATATTTCAACATCTAAACCTTCATAGAATAAAATTTATAGTGCACATGCCACGATGACCTGTTTTAGGTGAAATTAGGGAGCCTAAAAAAAACCTAACTTCCGCAGACCATATCTCTGACAATATTTCGAACCAAGATCTGAAATTTTTACAGGACCTTCCTGAAGCTTTCGGCTTTGATTTCTAAAAACTTCAGCTTCTGTACCTTCGTAGAAAAAAATTTATAGTGAAAATTCCATGATGACTTGTTTGGAGCAGCGAAACCCTAGAATCCAAAGCTCCGATACCAAATGTTATGAAACCAACTCCAAAAATATAAGAAAGGAGAGATGAACGCCTTAGAAATCAGCCACTTCGAGGGGAAACCTACGATACATTACATAAATGAACAATTCTTGGATGCTACAAATGGAAAAACATCCTTCTATATATAGGGATCCATGGGGTCACAATATAATCCTAGCCGACCTAACAATAATAATTTAAGGGAACAATAATAACAATATGGGGGTTATACGGGTACAACAATAACAATAAGGGGGCTACAATAGTAAAAATAAGGGACTATGATAGTAATATGGGGACCTAACAAAAACTCTTGAAAACCTCAAGATTGAAAACAATTTGACATCCGTAAATTTTCTTAAAGCGTAAATTAATAGGCATGGAAAAAAAATACCTGTCTTCAAATTTTTGTTTGACAAAAAAAAATATTTGAAATTCTAGGCATGATTGAAAGTATCAAATACATACCTCGTCCAGATGCCGAGGAACCTGGCAGGAGGAAGAGAACAAGATGGATGTTAGGGAGGAATGAAATGTGGCGACGACCATTCCAATGACTTAAAAAACCTACAAAAAGACCAAAAGAACCATAAAATAATTAATATCATCTCAACCAATAAAACAAAAAAAAAAAATAACAAAATCACATCATACCATTATTCCTATCATTGTTGGAAAATTCCTATAGCATATATCCTCCAATAGTAAACTAACAGTAAACTAAATAAGAATAAAATCTTGTAGTGGCTTGTGGACTGTTATATTTATAAGAAATATTTCAGCGAAGTATTTAAAATTTTTAACCGAAATATTAATCTGGTCGAACTAATAGTTTAGCTGAAATATTATTGTCAGTTTTTCTACCTCTCGCTAAAAAACCTATTAATGATCGACGTTAACATAAACTATGAAAAACGTTTCACCATTTTATTTTTAAAATTTTGGCTGGAAAAACATAAAGTTTGGTTGAAAATGTGAGATTGTGAATTTTTCAAGTGCATTTCTGATAAACGTATAACCCACCTTCGCGTTTCCACCCTTGATTTTTGTTAATAGTAGAAAATAATATTTTTCAAATTAGGAAGATTGCTAAATATGAACTGAGTTACAAGGAAATGATTATGTTGATTTTACAAAATCTCACTTGGTTTATGAAAATCTTACTTGGTCTAAGGTTGTCACTGATGTCAATATGGCATTTCTCGTGATGGAAAATTCTTGGGAGCTGTGATGTTGCCCTAGATGCCCTTTCATCATAGTGCCCTAGATGTCCTTGAACTAAAACCATGATGATGTCCTTAACCTCATGCATATTATGATCTTGATGATAAAGCCCTAAAATCATGATGATGTCCTTACCCTAAAGAAAGATGTCTTAGATGCCCATAATACCATGCTTGATGACATATGATGACATGGTTGGAGACCATATGTTGACATGAAAATCATATGATGACATAAGACATGACAATGGAGAAGCCCTAATGACCTCATTCTGTCCCAAACATCTTATACATAGAAAAATTCAAAAAAAATCACAAAGAAAAATAATTTTTGACACCTTGGAGGCATCTTACCACAATGAGTCCTATACCATCTTAAAAAAACTTTTTCCCTCTTTGTAACAAGCCCTCACTCAACTCTTAACTCCAAATATCCTAAGAGAAAATGATTTTTTAAGTTAGAAAAATATTATTTTTTGGCTAGCCGACCTACATTCACACATTCATGTGGGCCTCCCTCCAAACAGATGTGTCCTTTCAAATTTTGCAAACCACTATAAATATGTGGATAGAATTTTCATTTTAGAGACATAATTTCGCATATTCATCTTTGAGATTTTCGGATGGGTAGAATAGAAAGTGGTTCAGATTTCTAATTACAGTGAACACAGTTTGTAGTAATGAAGGGCCATTGAAGTAGTGTCTAAGAATAACAGTTCAGTGGAAAAACATAGAGTTACATTGCAAAAAAATCTTGGAACTGTGACAAAGGATCAGTGAAACAAAAGTTCCGACCTCTAGAAAATAATAAATTTCAGACCTGCTACTTGAAGCTTGAAAAACTTTGAATTTGTGGAAGCATTTCTTCCTGACTAGAAAACTCTGTTTGGCATTTTTTTGATGTAGATAAATTGTGCAGATTATAGACATTTCATGCACACGCTTAAAGAGATTCAAACCTAATATTGCAGATTTACTGACATCGGGACGAAGTATTTTTTTTTTTAGCATCAGACTTGTAGCACTACAGCAAAAGTAGACCGAGTTTAAGGAAAATTGTGGATTTTCCTTACAGCATTTAAGATATACCTTGAAGTTATTTTGAAAGTTGAAGACCTTAGTTGAAAGGTTAAAACAAGTGTTTAAGCAGTTCCCTTTTGAGAAACATCTCTTGAAGAATATTTGTGGAGCAGCCTTGGAGCAGGCAATCTTGAGGATTGTATTGAGTACCTTAGAGCAGCTTTGAAAGCACCTTGGAGAAGTTTTTGAAGGGTTCTTAAAGATGAAATCTTAAACCAGTATTGAAATACCTTGGAAGCCATTAATGGGATAGCCTTTATAATATCTCTTGAGCAGACTTAAAAGCTTGTCAAGGAAAAATTGGAGCAGCCCTTTAAGACCCTTTGTGTTGACTTGTAGCAAATATTAGAGCACCTTTTGACGTCACACTTGGGAGCAACATTTTTTGAAGCAACCTAGCATGTTGAAAAATATCTTTTGGAGCAACCCACTGACATATTTAGAGCAAAAAACATCTTTTGGAGCACTCTGAGCATACTTGAGAAGGAACATATTAATACAGTGACACATTTTTTTAAGATTTGTGGTGAAGTATAGTGGGATATTTTGCAATACAATAGAGTGATAAAAGAATTGTGAATGCATTCAAGCAATCTCTTGAGACCAACCTGTAACACTTATTGGAGATCCTTGAAACAGTTGTTTGAAAGGTTGGAGTAGTCTCTTGTACATACTTGTTGAAGAAGTTTAAGAATAATTCTGAACGCTGTCTCAAAGAGTCTTGAAAGCAGTACTGATACTTGATTAAAGGCCTTAAGAGGTAACATTGGGAAAATTATTTGGGTACCATGAAGCGCTGTAGTGACACCTTCATGTGAAGAACAAGGTTTTCATTGATGATGTGATGTGGAGACTAAGTGAAGGCATTGCTTAACATTGTTAGGGCTTCTTGAAGAAGATACTAGGAGCCGTGAAGAATAATCAAATCTATCTTGAAGATTTGAAGGAAATGGTTGGAACCCTAGAGGATAGGAGTCCTCAAGAAGACCAAGTTGGTGCCTGTACCAAATATTGGAGCCCTAGAGGTTGGAGCTTCAAGGTGAAAAGGTTGGTTCCTTGGAAGATAGGGTTGGAGCCCTAGAGGATTGGAGTCCTCAAGAAACTAGGTCAGAGCTTGTACTAGAGATAGGGTTGGAGCCCTAGAGGTTGGTGCCTCAAATTGACAAGGTTGGAGCCTTGGAAAGACCAAGTTGGTGCTTGGCGCAATACAGGTTGGAGCCTGGAAGATTAGAGTCTTCATCTAGGATTGGAGCCCTATATCTTTATTGTACTTTACTTATTGTGAAGAAGGAACTAATAAAAGTATTTATTTCATCATTGTTCATTTTGTGTTCTAAATATAAGTGATCTAACTGGTAAAATTAACAATTGAAAAGAAATACTGATTCACCCCCCCTCTCAGTATTTCCAACAATTGGTATCAGAGCTAGTACCTTCACTCAAAGCCTAATAGCTTGAAGGTTGATCATTATAACACACATGGAAAAGCCAAGGAAGAAAGTCTCTAATCCTTCTAAAGATGTGTCTTCCTAAACCATTGAAATTGAAGTAAATCAATTTGCGAAGGCTCCATTGTTCAATGAAAATTTTGATATATGGGTGGAAAGAATGAGGAATTTCTTGAAGACTCAAGGAATTGAAGTTTTTAATTCAGTGTTTACTAATGACAGGATGGACAAATAATCCAAGGAGTACAATACAAGATCAATGAAGGAAATTTTGAATGGGTTACCAATTCTGTGAAGGCCAATTTTGAAAAATGTTCGTCAACAAAATTCATATGGGATAAAATTCATGATCTTCACTCAAAAGGAGCGTTGACAATGATCTCTAGTCAAGAAGATGATGGAAAACAAGAAATAAGTCCAGAATCCGTCAAGGAAGCTGAAGATAAGAGATGACAACAAGGCTAAAGAAGACCTAGAAGATGAAGAGAACAAAGAAGACTTCGAAGAAGATCTCTTGAATAAACTTATGGCTTCCATGGAAGAGATAAACAGTTTGAAAAATGAAAATGAGGAACTTAAGAAGAAAGTGCAAGATGGTAACCAAGACAAGACAAGGAATGAAATTGAATTTGTCAAGCTTCAAGTACAAGAAAGAGATGAGTAGCTCACAAAACTTAAAGATGAATTTCATTAAAATGAAAGAAAGCATCATGCAGAAGTCATATCTATAAAAAATCAATTGGATAAGGAAAATAAAAGGGAAGAAACTTTGTTAAGCCACCTTGAACAAAGAATTAAGAGCTTGAACAATCTTGAAGTAGAGATTGGTCAATACAAGGAAGAGGTCTCCTCTCTTAGATCTCAACTAGAAGAAGCAAGGAAACAAGCACAAGGAGCTGAGAAGGTGATGGAAACTTTGGCATTCATAGATTGACAAGTTAATGAAGCAGAAAAGGAGAGAAACACCATGATATTCCAACTAGATGAAAAGGATGAAGAAATCTTGAAACTAAAATCAAAGATCAATCTTCTCAGGACTGAAACAAATGAAGTTACAAGAATAAAAGAAAAAATGGAGAGCAATCTAGCAAAGGAGAATGAAGAAGTCTTCATAATGAAATAAAATATCATCTCCCTTAAAATCGAAGCACATGAAGCAACAAGGATGATGGAGGAAATGAAGAAGAAACTACTTATGAAAGATGAAGATTGTGAAAAGTTGAAAGGAGAAATTGTCTTTTTTTAAAAGGAAGTTGAATTGCTGAATAAAAAATTGAAAGGCTCTCAAACCCTAGATGACATCCCAAGTCAGTGAAGGACTCCCCTTGATAAATCAGGTCTTGGCTATGTAGGTGAACCTTCAAATAACTCAAACCCTAATTCTTCAAACAATAAGGATGTGGAGAAGACTGGAAGGAATTTTGATGCCCCTAGTTCCAACAAAGAAAAGGAGAAGATTCAAAGTGACATTGGAAGAAACCCCACTCGAAGAAGATATGTAGATGGTGTCAAGAATGCAAGAGGCAATAAATTTGATGAAAGAATCCCAAGACATAATGACTTTGGAAGTGCATGAAGGAAATCTCCATCCTCCAGGTACCAAAGTATATTTTTTGGTTATTTTTATTCTTGTACAAATTTCGGACACATGGCGAAGGATTGTAGGGTATACCACAAGGACAAATATAATTGTCCCCGTCAATATCCTAGAAGCAATTTTGTAAGAAGAAGACATGATTTCTTATTCATGAACAAGATAGAGTGTTTCCATTGCCATAACATTGGACATATGGCACATGACTGTAATTTGACATGGACTCCTGCACAAGCTAGAACTATGCCAGAGAAGAAGGTTACACAAGTATGGAGAAGGAAGAAAATTGGATCCGAAAGTCTCTTAGACACTTTAGCCAACAACACATGTTGCTGATTTGATGAAGATATCCTTGGCAGATGTTATATCCAATGTGTTTAATGATGAGACTCTGCCAAAGAGGAGACCACGCCTGTAGTTAGGGGGAGCTCTTGATCATTCTTGCAGAAGCTACCCGTGAAAGGGCCCTATAAAATCCTTGACGAATCACATATGGATAATCATCTTTTGATAAATCATATCTCAGGAGAAACTCCATTGAGGAACATAATCCCTTCTCATCCTATGGATATTTGTTGAAGATGTCTTCTAGTTGATCACAAAGCAACAATATTTCTTGAGTTAGAGGACTTTATGCAGGAAGGAGAATTTGATTCACCACATGAAGACATGCAAACATATCATGGATCACATTTCCTGAAGGAAGGGTACCATGACAGGGGAGTACTTGGGTACCCCTTTTCCATCGATGTCAAAGGAGGAGAAAATGTTGGAAGAGCAAGAATTTTTCCATCAATGACAAAGGGGGAGATTGTTGTTCTAAGGTTGTCATTGATGTAAATACGGCATTGTTCGTGATGGAAAATTCTTGGGAGCTGTGATGTTTCCCTAGATGCCCTTTGATCATAGTGTGTAATATTCCCACTTTAGCACACAACTAAAGGGAATATTAAATTTTGTTGTTTACACATAGGAGGTAAATAAATGGGCAATGAGGCCTATACATTGCATAAGAATGAATAAAATCCCTCATAATATGAAAAGGGATATTCAAAAGAGCTGGATTTCATACCCTCAAGTATGAAAGAATACATTTGCATGAGGACAAGGTCAAGTTTGACCAAGTCAACAGCACTAAGATAAGAGGTGGAGACCACTTAGAGAGACAACACACTCTGAATGGGAGGAATTTTCCTTGGTGGAGGCAACCCTAAGGAGTGGGACCCATGGGGAGAGAGTTATCACTTGTTTAAATGGAGGGCAAGGCAGCCATTTTTTAGGATGTTGTGAATTATTGATTTTATGGTCTGTTAGACTCTTGTGCAATCTCCTGCTATTTAGCAGAGTTACAATGTTGTTTAGCACAAGTATCTCCTATTTAGGAATCCTTATCCTTCCAATAGAGGCCTCATGAATGATCTTGTACTTCATTCTCCACATTCAGGCTCAAGGCCAATCCACCTCCTTCAGCTACAACATTATTTCTGCTCAAGTATAACGTTGTGTTGCAGGGTGTTGTAGTGGAGGTCCCACAACACCATTTCTGGAGCTAATTTTCAGAGGAGGGAGATTCCATTCCTTTGGAAGGTTAGAGAGGAAGGTTTCAGAGCTTATTGTAGATCTTGGCATTGGGATAACTCATTTCCTTGTTCCTACAGTTCAATATCCCTCAGAGACTGCGTTATTTCCAGTGATCATTTGTAGTAGGGGTTTTGTAGATTATTTGGAGGGTGAGATATTCAGTGATAGGATCAACCTTTCACTTGGAATATCCATTGGAGGAGGTCTTTTATCAGATGCATCATATTCATCCTTCTCCATCCATTTCTAGTTCTTGAGTTGCAGCTGCTACCCTGCAACTTCGAAATTTTGCAGATTTTACATATTTCAGGAAATCCTTCGAGGATTGACTTGAGGTAGTATTTGGGAGCTTAGATATTCACTCCCAATGTTGTATGAACCATATATATGCAGATATATGATGTTTTGTATTTCCTGTAGCAGTGCTCTCACTTTGACTACACAGTTTTGATCCATAAACATTCTTCTATGCAACAACATTTCACTATTCACATGTGTATTCATGGGAGGCTAGTTTTCCTTGAGCATCTGATGTGTATTGTACTTATTTGCTGCTTATATATACAATAAAATGGCTTTATGGTTTTCATACATTTTGGTATGATGTTTTTCACTGCTATTTCCAGTTTGTGTTTACATTTTGTTGGATCTCCAATTTAGGAATACTATAACATATTCCTAACATTGTAGATTTTCCCTATTTTGGGATATTATAGTTGTATCAAAGCATATTTTTGGCACATCCTGTGAATCTCAGTCACTATGTTATTCAGAATAAAATAAGAATAAGAGAGTAAGGGGAAGAAGACTCCATTCCTTGGAGGAAGAAAGGAGGAGAAACTTCCAAGGTTTATGTCTCAAACTTTGCAGAGCATTCATGTAGATCTCAAGAAGATGAGGGAGGATATGTATAAAGAATCTCCAAGAGGGTTTGAATTTGAATCAAAATCTAGATTTTCTTATGGGGAGTGTGAGCATGCAGCCACACCCTATGATGCACAACATAGTCACATGCCCAGTTTTGCCATGAGGGAAAAAGAAGAAGAAGGAATGCCTAAGAGGGGAGCTCTTAGTGGTTTCTTGCATGAGTATGAATCTCAAACTCATAAGTTTAGAGATCATATCACTTTTCTAAAGTTTTGCAAGATCAAGGTGAAGAGGAGAAAGCAGCATAATGTGGGTAGATTTATTCTATCTACCTTTGATGTTTCACCTATTTGTTCAGCTAGGAATTGGGTGGAGGAGCTATACACCTTCTTGCAACAGCATCAAATTTCTGAAGATGAAACCATTAGAGTAGCATCGCTGCATTTTGGAGGTAAGGCCTATGCATGGTGGATATTTGAGTCATTTTCTTTAAAAAATTCCAATACTTCTTCCTATGCAAAATTCATTAAAACTTTGGTGGAAATATTTGGTAGGAAGAATTCTAAAACACATGTGGAGGAGACAAACAAATTTAAACAAACGAAACCCTTGCATGTGATGGAGGAAACCATAGAATCAAAACCACTTCAGAAAACCATAGAGGAGGTTGATATCTTGCATTATACTTTGCTAGACACAAGACCTTCATCTTTTATTTTGGCACAAGAAGGCAAAGAGATCCCTTTTCCAAAAGAGGATCCAATCATTGGAGGTTTGCCCATTCATGTGGAGGAGGCTAAGGGAAATAGCGTTGTCAGATATGGAGTTGATCTAGCACCTCATGTAGAGGAAGGAGGATCTCTTGCTCCAACTAGAGGGATTCTTGTATCTTTACAAGGAAGTCTCCGGGATCTCGTGTGTAGAGATCAAGGCACAACTCATGTTTTACATGTGTCATTGATGATGAAGTGTGGAACTATGGAGATACAAGGAGAATATAGGGAGGATGAACAACATCATGTGATGAGGAGTACACACCCCTATACATTTCATGAGGTTGATACACCTAAGAGGGATACTGGATTGTGCAGTGAGGGAAAGGATAAATCTGCCCATTCATACATTCAGTCTACTCTTGATGAGATGTCTCATTGCATGGAGGCATTGCACTAGGGAGACCACTAGATCAGAAAAGGAGGATGGATGCTTCACATTTTGAGTCATAACTCATTGATTCCAGAAGAGTGAAGACCTTGGGGGAGCTTGGTACTACGCTATGATTTTTGGGTAGACTCAAGGAGAGATGGGGCATACTCTCAACATCATCATTACCCACTCCCATTTCAGATTATGCACTATGGCACAAGTAGCAGAGGAAGGATAGCAGCCTTCCAACTTGCATCTTTGGCATGGGAGATGTCAAAGAGGAGGATGACCATATGATAGATGTTCTTCATGAGATATCATCAGTGCTGTCACTATGGAGGATAGATCCATATTGGAACTCCCATATGTTGGTGGATTATTCCAAGGATATTTTCACTTGCATGATATTGGATGACCAGTTTCATGAGGAGGGATATTTAGTCAGAGATGGGGTCATCTACTATCATGGTAGGATCTTCTTATCTAGAGCTTCCAAGCTCAAGGATAAGTCGCTACAATAAGCTCATGAGGATTTCCTTTTTAGCCCAACTTGTTCTATGAGAGCATACCACACCATCATGGAGGGGTATTTTTGGAAGGGTTTTGAGGAGGAGATATATCAGCATATGACGAGATGCATGGATCATATGGAGATGGAGGAGTTAGCATAGCCAAATATTTTCGCTTTGAGGATGATAGGAGACTCATTTATGAGCCACTCCATTTGTATGATCAAAACATATGGTAAGGGTATTGTTGATTGGCATAGTAATTTGTATATATGTATGCATCTCTTAACCATATATGTGCAAGAATTTTCTCAAAGGAGGAATATTATTCCTTCTAGATTTTGTGGTCTAATTAAGGCCATTATAAATGATCACTCCCTAGGAGGGTGTGGGGAGGAGATTTCTTATGGAGAACATACTCACCTTACACAATACATCATTCACTTTCTCCAAACACATGAGGAGAATGGGGCAACAAGCAGGTGGTCGAGAAAACACAATATTTGTCATTCTCTATTGCAGTTGAGGGTTAGGCTCACTGGTTTCATTTGAGGGACCATTGTCTTTCTCCCTTACTTCATATGGAAGCAAACATGATTCTCATTATGGTTCCCTTTGTTGCTATTGTTATTTATTTTCTTGGGAGCATAATTGGGGGAGAGACACATTGGGTGGATGTGTCCTTTGAGGTAGGAATTCCCCACACTTTTTGCACTACATGTTCTAAGGGGAGCATGGGAGATGGTATGGCCACCATAGAAACACATTTGTTTCCTTATGAGGTGAGCCATATGATGTATGTGATGCCATATGATGATTTCCAGCTCATCATATATGGGGATATTTGGGCCAACATGATTCATAACATTGGAGAGGAGATCTTTGAGGATCCCATTTCCTTCTTGCCACTTGAGGGAAACATTATGGTAGCCCAATATTAGTATAAAATCTACACTTATCTTAAGTGGAGAGGAGGACAGCGTGGGGTAGACCATTTTGTCTACCAAGATCAGATTTCTAGCCCATCTACATTGCCAGAGATCAAGGTGGAGGAGCATTTTCAGGAGTTGCCATGTTGGGAGCTAACTCACTTTGTATGGATGATTTCCTGGGGATGGGAGATTCATATGGGGATGGTAGATCACAACTCATATTAGACCTCATGCCTCAAGAAGGCCCCTCAGTTCTATCTTTGCAGTTGCTTGAGGACAAGGAACAATTGGGAGGGGAGGACTGTAATATTCCCACTTTAGCACACATCTAAAGGGAATATTAAATTTTTCTATTTACACATAGGAGGTAAATAAATGGGTAAGGAGGCCCATAAATTGCATAAGAATGAATAAAATCCCTCATAATATGAAAAGTGATATTCAGAAGAGCTAGATTTCATACCCTCAAGTATGAAAGAGGACATTTGCATGAGGACAAGGTCAAGTTTGACCAAGTCAATAGCGTTGGGATAAGAGGTGGAGACCACTTAGAGAGACAACGTACTGTGAATGGGAGTAAGTTTCCTTGGTGGTGGAAACCTTAAGGAGTGGGACCCATGGGGAGATAGTTCTCAGTTGTTTAAAAGGAGGGCAAGGCAGCCATTGTTAAGGATGTTGTGAATTATTGATTTTATGGTCTGTTTAGACTCTTGTGCAGTCTCCTGTTGTTTAGCAGAGTTGAAGTGATGTTTAGCACAGGCATCTCCTATTTAGGAATCCTTCTCCTTCCAAGAGAGGCCTCTTGAAGGATCCTTTACTTCATTCTCCACACTTAGCCTCAAGGCGAAGCCACCTCCTTTAGCTACAACGTTATTTCTGCTGAAGTATAATGTTGTGTTGCAGGGTGTTGCAGTGGAGGCCCCACAACACCATTTCCGAAGATAAATTTTAGAGGAGGGAGCTTCCATTCCTTTGGAAGGTTAGAGAGGAAGTTTTCAGAGTTTATTTCAGATCTTGGCATTGGGCTAACTCATTTCCTTGCTCCTACAGTGCAGTATCCCTCAGAGACTGCTTTATTTCCAGTGGTCATTTGCAGTAGGGGTTTTGCAGATTGATTGGAGGGTAAGATATTCAGTGATAGGATCATATTTTCACTTGGAAGATCCATTGGAGGAGTTATTTTATTAGATGCAACATATTCAGCCTTATCCATCCATTTCAATTTCTTGAGTTGCAGCTGCTACCCTGCAACTCCGGCATTTTGCAGATTTTGCATATTTCAACGAATCCTTCTAGGATTGACTTGAGGTATTCTTTGGGAGCTTATATATTCACTCTCAATGTTTTATGAGCCATCAATATGCAGATATATGATGTTTTGTATTTCCTGTAGCAGTGCTCTCACTTTTACTGCGCAATTTTGATCCATAAACATTCTACTATGCAGCAACATTTCACTATTCACATGTGTATTCATGGGAGGCTAATTTTCCTTGATCATATGATGTGTATTTTAGTTATTTTCTACTGATATATACAATAAAATGGCTTTATGGTTTTCATACATTTTGGTATGATGTTTTTCACTACTATTTCTAGTTTGTGTTTACATATTTCTAGATCTCCAATTTAGGAATACTATAACATATTCCTAACATTGTATATTTTCCCTATATTGGGATATTACATAGTGCCCTACATGTCCTTGAACTAAAACCATGATGATATCCTTAACCTCATGCATATTATGATCTTGATGATAAAGCCCTAAAATCATGATGATGTCCTTACCATAAAGAAAGATGTCTTAGATTCCCATAATACCATACTTGATGACATATGATGACATGGTTGGCGACCACATGTTGACATGAAAATCATATGATGACATAAGACATGACAATGGAGAAGCCCTAATGACCTCATTCTATCCCAAATACCTTATACATAGGAAAATTCAAAAACAATCACAAAGAAAAATAAATTTTGACACCTTGGAGGCATATTACCACAACGAGTCCCATACAATCTTAAAGAAGTTTTTTCCCTCTTTCTAACAAGCCCTCACTCAACTCTTAACTCCAAATATCCTAAGAGAAAATGAATTTTTAAGTTAGAAAAATATTATTTTTTGGCCAGACGACCTACATTCACACATTCATGTGGGCCTCCCTCCAAACAGACGTGTCCTTTCAAATTTGGCAAAGCACTATAAATATGTGGACATACTTTTCATTTCAGAGATAGAATTTCGCATATTCATCTCTGAGATTTTTGGATGGGCAGAATAGAAAGTGGTTCAGATTTCTAATTGCAGTGAATATTGTTTGTAGTAATGAAGGACCCGTGAAGTAGTGTCTATGCATAACAGTTCAGTGGAAAAACATAGAGTTACATTGCAGAAAAATATTGGACCTGTGACAAAGGATCAGTGAAACAAAAGTTTCGACCTCTGGAAAATAATAAATTTCAGACCTACTACTTGAAGCTTGACAAACTTTGAATTTGTGGAAGCATTTCTTATTGATTGGACAACTCTGTTTAGCATTTTTTTGATGCAGATAAATTGTGCAGATTATAGACATTTCATGCAAATGCTTAAAGAGATTCAAACCTGAGATTGCAAATTTATAGACATCTAGACAAAGTAATTTTCTTAGCAGCAGACCTGTAGCACTATAGCAAAACTAGACCGAGTTCAAGGAAAATTGTGGAGTTTCCTTACCACGTTTAAGATATACCTTGAAGTTATTTTGAAAGTTTCGGAGCTTAGTTGAAAGGTTAAAACAAGTGTTTAAGTAGTTCCCTTTTGAGAAACATCTCTTGAAGAATATTTGTGGAGCAGCCTTGGAGAAGGCAAGCTTGAGGATTGTATTGAGTACCTTAGAGTAGCTTTGAAAGCACCTTGGAGCAGTTTTTGAAGGGATCTTAAAGATGACATCTTAAAGCAGTATTGAAATACCTTGGAAGCCATTACTGGGATAGCCTTTAGAATTTCTCTTGAGCAGACTTAAAATCTTATCAGGGCAGAATTGGAGTAGCCCTTTAAGAACCTTTGTGTTGACTTGTAGCAAATATTGGAGCACCTTTTGATGTCATACTTGGGAGAGATATTGTTTGAAGCATCCTAACCTGTTGAAAAATATCTTTTGGAGAAACCCACTGACATATTTAGAGTAGAGTAAAGACATCTTTTGGAGCACTTTGAGCAGACTTGAGAAGGAAAATATTAATACAGTGACACATTTGTTTTCATATTTGTGGTGAAGTATAGTAGGATATTTTGCAGTCCAATAGAGTGATAAAATAATTGTGAAGGCATTCAAGAAATCTCTTGAGACCAACCTGTAACACTTATTGGAGATCCTTGAAACAATTGTTTGAAAGGTTGGAGCAGTCTCTTGTAGATACTTGCTGAAGAAGTTTAAGAATAATTCTTAATGTTGTCTCGAAGAGTCTTGATAGCAGTATTGATACTTGATTAAAGGCCTTATAAAGTAACCTTGGGAAAATTGTTTGGGTACCTTGAAGAGCTATGGTGACACCTTCATGTGAAGAATAAGGTTTTCATTGATGATGAGATGTGGATAATAAGTGAAGGCATTGCTAAACATTGCTCGGGCTCATTGCAAAATATACTGGGAGCCGTGAAGAATCATCAAATCTATCTTGAAGAATTGAAGGAAAGGGTTGGAGCCTTAGAGGATATGAGTCCTCAAGAAGACCAGGTTGGTGCTTGTACCAAAGATTGGGTTGGAGCCCTAGAGGTTGGAGCCTCAAGGTGACAAGGTTGGTGCCTTGGAAGATAAGGTTGGAGCCCTAGAGGTTGGAGCCTCAAGGTGACAAGGTTGGTGCCTTGGAAGATAAGGTTGGAGCCCTAGAGGATTGGAGTCCTCAAGAAACCATGTCGGAGGCTGTACCAGAGATAGGGTTGGAGCCCTAGAGGTTGGCGCCTCAAATTGACAAGGTTGGAACCTGGGAAATACCAAATTGGTGCTTGGCACAATATAGGTTGGAGCTTGGAAGATTGGAGTCTTCATCTAGGGTTGGATCCCTATATCATTATTGTACTTTACTTATTGTAAATAAGGAATTAATAAAAGCATTTATTTCATCATTGTTTATTTTGTGTTCTAAATATAAGTGATCTAACTGGTAAAATTAACAATTGAAAAGAAATACTGATTTATCCCCCCTCTCAGTATTTCCAACACCCTAAACAAGTTGACCTTGGTGGAATAAATTTTAAAGTGAAATTTACTGCATCAAACATAGTCTTAACTTGCATATTATTTAACTCAAGGGTAACCATAATTTTTAAGTACCCACAAACAATTCACCAATTCAATAAAAGAAAGGAGCGTGGACTAGTGATCCAATTATGATTAAGAACATATCCTTCATAGATTCTACCATAAGACCTAAAACCTTATATACCCAAATAAAAGTAATTATCCATATTACTACCTTGATGAATTCCCCACCCAAATAAAACATGTAAATGTTAGAAAGGAAAGGAATCCCAATAATTATGAGAATGGAATCTCTAATTTCCAAGGATCGAGTTTTCCCCGGATTATAATTTCTTCTTATTTAGCAACACCAATATGTAATTAGTCTAGAAGAATCTATCACATAACACTGAATTCTCATTCTCGTATGATGTATCATAATTATTATTGGTCCTATTTTACCTTGAATCCACCTTCTAGCAAGCACTTAAGAAGCGATAGGAAATATCTTCCATTATGACCCAAATTTTTTTTTCCAAGATATTGGCCCATATTTTTCTAACTAAGCACATTCCATTTCATTTTATATATTTTAAGCTTTATTATGAATACCATTCTAGGATCATAATTTTCCAAAGCAACATTGATTGCCTATTCCTTTTTAAGGATATTCTCCAAATTTATATAGGTTCCCTCATTGGCCTTGCATTCTTCAAATCTATAGATCCCATGATGGGATGGTTTGATTCTTTATACCTAGTTGTATGGATTTACACTAGGCATAACCTCATTAATTCATCTCCTCATATATTGCTTTTCCCTTTTTAGGAAGGATTTAATATATAATATATATGAAACACTTGTGGCAAAGGTTGAGAGGCCTCCTATTGACCTATATTATTCTTTTATTTTTCCCAATTTAGACATGATAAAAAATATCTCATCGACTTATCTCCTATTATTCATAATTTTGATTTATCAATTTATTGACACATCCTATTCTAATTTGTAATTATGTTATTAAAAATTTACCTTCTTTTGCATCTTCCCTAGTGTTTAAACTTTTTTCCATGGTGACCACAAAGACTCTTATGCCACAATTTATTATAGATACTCATTCTCGGTATAAAAAAATAAATCACCATCAATTCTATAAGATCACTCATATTACAAGTAATTTCTCTAAACTGTTTTTTCCTTGTACATTGAATAGCACATGCTTATGCATTTGTGGAGCCTCACCTTTTGATAATTCTTCATTTTCAAGTGCCCCTTCAATCAAGTATACACAAAAATAGAGATGAGTATTTAAAAAGAATAGTTTCCTTATCCTAAGCGTAATTGAATAATTATATTCAAATTATTGATATGATACTCGATTTACTATAATTAAAGAGTCATCTTTATCACTTACTAGAATTTTAAAATGTCACCAAATAAATTTTTACCATCCTTAATTATACCCAAAGTTAATTTTTTGGTACCAAATTTAATTTATTATTATTTCTTCACCCCCACACCCATGCCCCCCATTTTATACAAATTACTCACATGCACTTGAAATTTTTTCTTGTACTAACCATACTTTTTGTCAAGCAATAATTTAATATAAATCCAATATAAATTTAAAGTTTTTGTGCTATACAACAACCCCTATTTATTTTAATAAATGGGAACCCTTTAGAAATAAATAGGAAATTTATTTTTAGTTTTAAAAGAAAAATCTAAGGAAATAGAAGTTTTCTTTTAAAAATTTTCCACTTTATTTCTGGAGCACATCACAAAATGCATAGCTTATAACTTAAAATGACTCACAATCCTCTAAGTTACGCAAGCTGTGAAATGCGCTAACCTTTTTTGAACATATGTTTTAAAAATCTTACAAACACTTCAATTATTGTTATAAACTTTCTTTCCCATCGCACCTTATTTGACAATCAACTCATAAAGTAATTATATATAAGTTTGATTGTGTAAAATCGAAAGGCCAAAAAAAAATCAAAGATAAATCTTTAAAGTCCTTTAAGCATGGCTTCATGGCTTTCTGAATGCACATTTCACATTTCGCATAACTTAGCCGTAAAACAAAACTATTATCGCATAAAAGTTGCGATGTGCGATTTGCGCACATCGCATTTCGTAACATTTATGGGTAAACATTATAAGTGGATAAAAGTTATCTATGACGATATGAAAATTCACACAATTTAATTTCTAAAGCATGTGAAATGGTTTATGCCATATCAAAACGAAATTCGAGATCTAATGGCTTTAAGTTGATTGATATATATTTCGTGTGAAGGTGTAAGAGATCTGACTTTGAAATTATTATCGATCATTGATTGTTATATTTGAAAGTATTCATATCTATTTACGCATGTTTGATATAAAAAATGGATTTGACTCTCTATTCCCTACATTTTTAATGTTATCCATGTTTACTTGAAATTAGGAAACCATTTAACGAATTAAAGAAGATTGAAATGAGCAAGAAGGGAAAAGACATTTCTCAAGCGTTTCCTATTGAAGACTCAGAGATGTCTCCCTTTGTTGAGCCAGAATTGCGATTTATGGATAAATCACACTTCCCTAGACAGGTGCTAGTCTAGAACAATAGGTGAAAGACTATACGGCTATTTTTCCTAACTCAGAATAGATACACAGAGAGGATTGGAGGCTTACTTGATTAGTTGCTTCCAAATGGCTCCTTCTGTCACTTCTGTTGCAGCTTCAAATTCAAGTGGTTTTGTGCTGAATTCTTCCTGCAAGAAAGAACACTAAAAAAACAGAAGATGCAATAATATAGATATCTATTCAAGATATTTAGCTAAATCAGTAAAGCATAAACCATATACATCAACCAAGATCTTGCAATATGGAAAATCAAAGCCAAAACAGATGCATATAGGGAAAAATAAGCAGTATTCTTTATTAATGATAGAAGGAGAGGTTACAACCAAATGACTGATTCGAAGTGACCCTTCCAAAAATGTCCCCAAGCCTCATCATAGTATAAATATCTCTAGCAGAAGTTATACGAATATAGCTCTCAATTGAAAATCCTTCAGCATTTCTCTACTCAAATTCTTCCTTTTCAAGCACTTAGATCTGTGCTCAATTTATAGATGAATTGTAGGTTGTTTTTCAATCAATTACTTTCCAATAATAGGCAAGACATGTTTCCAGTCATGTAGTTGTCAAATGGACACTTGGATCCAAAACTTGACACATATGAACTCTTCTAGAAGGCACTGGCCAAGTGGAGATTCCAGAACAATGAGAATGTTTCTCCCAATGTGACCAACACACCTATTAATGTCAGGAAGTGCTTTGCAGAGCAGCCTTGCATGGGAATACCTACATATGAAATGCACCTAGGCCCCTTAGAGCCTACGTTGGTGAGCTCTCATATGCTATATAATAAGCTTCAAACCTTGGAAACTTTTTCTTGAAGAAAGTCTTGCTTGATTTGTTTTTTTCTTTATCTTAGGGCATGTAGCAATTGAAATGATAGGGAATGATAGACCCTTGATCATTGGTCCTGGAGATGATGCCCAGTTAACCAGGTCATTGGGAATGGTGCCGAAATTGACCTATAATAATTGCCCCCTAAATCATGAGATCTAAATAATAAAAACATTTGATTGAGATGCTTTACACTGTAATGGGCAGGAAACAAAGCGGAGTCGTCACCTGCATAAATATTACAATACATTACATCATGATATATCCTCTTTGATCATAATTGTTGAGGGTAGGCATTCCCATATTCAGCACATAAAACAATCTAATAACATGTACATAATTTAGAAAGTCATCTTCATTGGAATGTTTCCCAGATGCAGACATGCCTATAGATATAGGCCCATGTTTGGATGAAGATTTGTAAGTAAGGTCACTATATAGATGATGTGTACAACGATCCTGAAATCGTAGCCCGGATGCATGAAACTAGATCTAGGGTCTTCTTATCTCGTTCACTCGATCATTCAGGTACAAGTCTAGCCATGTGAATATATGATTTGTCGTTGAACATGGAAAGACATCGTTTGATTACCAGCCAATGATGTGATTTGTTAACAAACGTGAGAGAACCATAATTAATGCCAATGGCCCTCAAGGTACTGTTGTACATTTCTTAAGGCATGAATAGATGATTTGATGTCGAACACCAAACAAAATATTTCGGTCAAAGTTCTGGAAGCGAGGATCTTGTTGATATTGTAACAAGCCTTATGATACTGGAATCTGATGTTTCTAAGTGAACTTCCTGGATATTGATTTATTTTCAACAAGAAGCCACCTTATTACAAAACAAGAGTTACTGATTTCGTAGACAAGGGTATGACTTGATATAGCAATTTTCAAGGATGACGTTCATGAGAATTAAGGTTTACGAGTATTGTAGAAGGATGAGTTTTAAATCACTGGATGACTTCTCTTGAACATATCGGCGACACTGTGATGAGTTGGCAACATTGACCCAAAACCGAAGTGAAGGTATTATGAACCATATGTGTGAATGAAACATCAAGATGATTACCCAACCCAAACAGTCATGGACATGGAGTGAAAGAAGTGTCATGTTAAAGAGTGACTTGCTACCAAAAAGAAACTTTGCTCACTTTTCCCAAATTTTCCCCGGTCATTTGTCGACCAATACCTCTTTATTTTTTGACAAGCTCAAGGAGGATACAAGCTCAAGGAGGATAGCATTTTCTTGATCTATAATTCAACCCTTTGGGAAAATAAAGTATCGCTATTTAATAATTTAACGAGTCTAGCGATGGATGAAACTCGATCCTTGCCATGATCGACAAGCCCGTCGCTATTTTATGTTTTAACGAGCTTAATGACAGTGATAGCCCTATCCTTTTTCATATATAGAGAGTTTGAAAAAGAGGAAGAAATAAAACTCCATAAGTAATTTTTCGTAAATTTGTCTCTCAGACCCAAAAAAGTGTAAAATAATATCTCAAAGAACCTCTTTGGTCATGTTTAACCAAGGTATTCCTTTCTCGTAAATAATCTATCTGAGTCCGGAAAAGGGTTAAACTTATACTGAGTATATATCAATTCATTTACTTTAACGAGCTCGAAAAGACAAGTGCTTGACAATCTTTTCACATTATCGGAGTCTGAAAAGAGCTGAAAGAAGACTCCAAGGGTTCCTTTTTCGGTGTTATCAAAGCTCAAAAAAGAGATAAAAGTGCGCTTCAAATCATTTTTCATTTTTGTCAAAGCTCGAAAAATAAGGAGGAAAAGTATGCTTTGTGGTCAAGTCATTCTTTGAATAAATTTGCATGACTAATATGGTCATCAATTGTATGTCCTATTTTAGAGAAACATCAAATGGATTAAAAATACCTGTTTCATAATAAAAACATAATAAAACCATATTCATAGCAATAAATTCAATTTGCAAACAATTAAATGACTATAAAAAGTAGTTTTACTATTCATTTTACCATCCCATAGTTACCATTTGCATTTTGGAGCTCTGAACCCGATTTTTCCCCCAAACTTCAGTCATCGATTGCTGTCGTTTCTGTGGACAGATTTCATCGCCGTTTGATCTAGGTTAGTACCATGAACCTCCTCTTCCCTTTGATATTCATTTCATTTCCAATTTCTACAAAATTTTACGGTTTTAAGGCCCCTAGGGTAAATTCTGCCCAAAATGAGGGCAAGGTACCCCTGAATGTCGAAAGCTACATTGCATAGTAGGTACAGTGAAGGGTATTTGCATATGCAACACACTTTCTCAGCCTAGGGAATGCGTTGGGCGCAGTTCAAGTTTTTGGTTTTCATATTGTGCCCAAAATTTGCCTATTTTTTTGCAATGAATGGAATCTAATGGATCTCATGGTTGTATTTCAGGTTTCCATTAGATTATAATGACGATTACATGGAGGGAAAGAGAACATGAAGAAAAATATATGATTTCCTTGAATGATCTGGGTACTATAAGAGCCCTAAGAGATTGTGGACTACTTAAGTACTTTAAATTGTTGGGAATGAGGCAACAAATATAACTCTTGGAGTTCTTTGTTTGAGCATGCGATCCGATGATAAAGGAATTTCACATTAAAAATCAAGTGGTTCCCATAACAGTTGAGGACGTGTATTTTCTCACAGGTTTGTCGAGGAGAGGTTTTCCCATTTCTCTCACAAGGTCTATCGTTAGAGGAGAGAAAGTGAGAGATTATGTTATGTAGTATTGCTATCCAGGGGAAGAACCTAGCAAAGATGGAAAAATAAAAAATCTAGGATGTCAGGGATTTACGTTTGAGAACCATCCTTTTCATGATCGCTAAACTTGTTGGCACCCTTACACTACATGTAGCAAACAGATCGTATATGCAATATGCGCTAGAGTGTTTAGAACTAATAGTCTTCAACTGGCATAAAGTTGTTATATCTCAGATAAAGGAACAAATGAACAAGGAAAAGGGAGGAAGAAAGAATAATTTCAGTTATGGTTCAATCCTTATCTCCTTTGCTTTGGAATGAACTCCACTGATGCAGCCACAGCATGTAACACTAGATATATCTAGTCCTAGAGATCCTCGAATGTAGAGATGGGTAGAACTCATGGGTTGGTATGCAATCCAATCGACCATTGTATTCTCTACTGCATTCTTTGCCTGTTTCAGACAGCAGATCATCACCATCAATGAGTATGCATACATAGGCGTTGAATTCCGAGGAGATTCAGATTCAGTATTACCAAAAGGCACTCAGTGGGGTGCAATGGGTAATAATGTTTTGACCATGTTTTTTTATTTTTCTAAGGTTTATACAATGTTTTTGTTTTTTGATTCTTTCCAATACTAAACTAAATGTTTGATGTATTGCAGATATCGATCGTGTTCAACCAGTAGAGGAACCAGAGCGCGAAGCAGATGCGCCAGCAGAGAGGGCTGTTGGGAGAGTAGTCCTTCAGGACCTTGATATGGCTGAGAAGTTGACTGAGCTTCAACCGCACATAGAGGGTTTGACCTTCAGAATTCCATATTTCCGGGTCGAAGAGTTACCCATGCAACTGCAGCGACACACTATTGGGTTCCTAACCGTTGGATGTGTCTGCTCCATAGGATTGCTAGATCTATAGCATGTTACCATGAGCACCACTAGTTTTGCTGTGACATTTTGCATACATTTTTAGGTCAGATGGCCAATGTGTCCTGGGCACAAATTTTGTAAAAACCTATAACTATCTATCTATAATATTTCAGAGTCTTTCCCTATGTTTAATGCGCAATCCGATTCAATGATGTGAATTTTTTCTTTACCTGTGTCGCAAATGTCTATCTAAAACTTGATTAGATAATGAATCAGTCAATGCATTCAAATTTCTGGAAATATGTTGATATTGAATGAAATCAAAATGTCTTTCCAAAAGTCGAACTCTTAGGAACAATCTAAGAAGTGTTGGATTTCTAATAGTATAAGCACTAGTAAGTTGTAATACCACCATAAGTGGAAGCTATCTTTTAGCCCATTACAACTTACTAGTGCACTAGTAAGTTGGATTTCTAATAGTATAAGCACTAGTAAGTTGTAATACCACCATATGTCAATGAGAAACAAAAGATAGCTTCCAGACCATACACCAATTGAAAAGGAGTAAATCAAGTTTTGTTTCTCACTGAGGTTCGATATGCCCACAAGGCGGAGTATAGGTTCAAATGCCTGTTCCTTTTATGGACTCCTATCATTCGTTGAAGAATTCGTTTAAGAATTTTGTAAATAGCCTCAACTTGTCCATTTGATTGTGGAAAAGAAGGAGTAGAATTATCATGTGACAATCCTAACTTACCAGTCACTTCAGACATCATGTGGTTGTGAAAATCCTTCCCATGATCTATAACTATGGCTTGTGGGACCCCAAACCGTGAAATAACGTGGTTAAATAAAAACAATGTAGTTGTCTGTCCTATGTTGTTGAATGTAGGCATCGCTTCGGCCCATTTGGTAAAATAGTTGACTACAAAAATAATATAACCATGCCCCCAAGACGGAGGGTTACAGGTCATGAAGTCAATATCCCATTTCATAAATGGTCTTGCAGAGACAATAGGATGCATTGGCGCTGGCGGTTTGCAGATCTTACGATAAAAAATCTAGCACACATGACAACTTCTGACTGTGAGGATGCAATCTCGAAAGATAGCAGGCCAAAATTAACCAGCGCAGAGTATCTTCTGCGTGGTAGCATATCCATATAAGTGTCCACCACAAGCCCCAACATGACAATCATTTAACACTTTTTCGGCCTCCTCATGAGTGAGGCACCTCCTTAAAATTGTATTGACACCACGATGATAAAGTGTATCATCAATGATCAGATAATATTTGGCTTGGTATTGAATATTTCACTGTTCAGAGAAAGAGGTATTAGGTCGAAAATCTTGGGTTTGGAGATAAATGATGAAATCCCCATACCAAGGATCAGATGATCTGATCAGAAACAAAGACTTGTCAGGAATTGATGGTTCCGACATAGTTGTACTGCGATAACCTTGTGGATGAAGGGTCTTCTACTTACATTATGGTTGCATCATGCTAGAATTATATTGGTTCTCTAGCACTCACAAAATCATGTACAGCAATTTAAGGCTTCTATGGACATACCTTTGTTCCTTAAGGAATTCTTTCTACATTTTCCATCAAACTAGGGGAAAAATGTGTTTGTATATGTTGAAGTTGTTAAATCCCCATTTTATTATACCTTTCTCCTTGGTCATAGTTGGATTTATATCATGATTTCTGTTATGTCTTTCATGTTTCATGTGCTTCACTTTACGCATGAATGAAATATTTTCACAATTGATCAATTTGAGTAATTTTTTTTTTCAAAAATTAAGTATAACACTACCAGAACTACAACGCCATATGTTGGAGATAATCCTTCAACCTATGAGAGTGTCAATGTGGGACTGTTTAAAAACTTATCACCAATAAGTGTGTTTTCTATACCCCTTCCATATGTTCCATCTACTTACATCACTCCTAATCATATCATTTCTTCTATTACTAGTGGATCTCATCAATCACACAGCCCTTGGGTGGTCCCTTCTTCTTCAAAGGTTGATTAGTATGGTAAGTGAATGCCATAAATATCGATTGAGATTTATTAGCAATGAATTTAGTTAAAATATGAGAATTTTTAGTGGGATGACACTTCTAGTGAACCACCTGATGATTATCTTGCGCCCATATGAGTGGTTGACCATCTATTGTTTCATGACTTTGTGGATATTGATACTCCTACTGATGAGGAAATAGTGGAAGTTATATCAATATTTTATCACCCTTGCGAAGAACCACGACATTGATCATCTTTCCCCCCTTGGATAGAGATGTTGGATGAGTCACCAAAAATCCTTGCTCCCTTTGGTCTTGTTGAGTGGTCCGAGTGCCCCATCATTTTGCATGATATCCTCTTAGAGGGGAACTTAGTTAATACTTCAAAGACTATATGCATAAAAATTTATATGAAGCTAGGTTTTGTGGAAAAGATTATGATTAGAGTGAATTGTACCCCCCAATAAATTGAAGTTTACACTACCCTATACAAATAATTTTCTAGTATCTTTGCTTGGTATTATGAGGAAATTCCTAGAATTGACCTTCACATTATGGAACATGAAATTAAGACGTGCTATAGAGCAAAGCCAATAAGACAAAGGTTGAACCAAGCAACCATTGAAAATAAGTTATTATCAAAGTAGCGGTTCAAAAACTCTTATATGCTAGTTTCATTTATCTAGTACCCTTGATGACATTGGTTTTCAATCTTGTTCCAATGATTAAGAAATAAAGAAAAAATGGGGTTTGTGTTGATTATATGAATATGGGTTTGGCTTGTCCAAAGTATAATTATCCAACTCCTTTTATTATTCGAATTCTCGATGAATGCAGAAGGAATGTTATATTTTACTCTATGGATGGTTTTCTTGACTAAAATAATATCTAGATAAAACCATAGGATTGGCACAAAACCACCTTTATCTACCCATGTGTGACATTTTCTTATAAAAAAAACCTTTTTACCTTAAAAATCCTCATGTCACTTTCTAGTGTTCCATGTCTTGTGCATTCCATGAAATCAAACCCATCGTCAAGGTCTATCTAGATGACCTTACCCCTCATTCCCTCTGGCATGAGGATCATCCAACCCATCTTAGGGAATTATTTTTTCGATGTCTCCATTATTGTATTCATGTGAACCCACATAAGATTTTATTTTGCGTGATATCTATAATATTGTTAAGTTTCATTGTTTCTAAGGAAGGGACTAGATTTGAGCCATCTAAGGTTCATGCTATCATTAATTTTCATCCTCTAACTAATCTTCACAAGCTTGAAGCATGCCAAGGGAAGGATAATTTCTTGCATAGGTTTTTTTCTAACTATGTTCATATACTAAAAGGTTTATGCATCTATTGAAGAAATTAGTGTCTTTCGTATGGGATGAACAAGCCTAGAGATCGTCTTATTATTTGAAATAAACCTTGTTATCTGCCCCATTACTGAGACCTCATGATTTCAATCATGAATTTTTAATCTATCTAACAACCTCTGGATCAACCATTGATATGGTTGTTGTCCAAGAAGACGAGATGCGTAATTAAAATGTCATTTACTACCTTCGCAAATGTCTTATTGGTATGGAGCTTCATTATTTGCACATTGAGAAGTTGAATTTGGAAGCTATTGTTGTTGTCCAATGTTTATGGAATTACATACTATTGTGAAATACCATGCTAATTGCTACCTCCAACCACATAAAACATATCCTTAGTTGACAAATAATTGGGGGAAAATACTCAAAGTGGATTTTTTATAGTTACCAAGTCTAGGAAATATTTGGCATTTTCCAAGTTGATTTCCAAGTTACCTCAAGTTGATGAAGAAGTTGTGGCTAAGGACTTGTTACCTAATGAATCATTATTTCTCATTAGCTCACTTTATCCATGGTATGAGGATGTTCTACTCTATCTTCAAACTCAACGTTTTTGGTATGAATTGTCTCACGATGAGAACCATTGTATACACAATCAAGCTAGGAATTATGCCATTATCGTTGATACTTTTTATCACCGTGGAGATGATGCAATGTTACATCGATGTCTCACTCATGAGAATGTTGAATGGTTTTTGAATGATTTCCATGTAGGATCATGTGGCGGTCATTTTTCTAGGCATGACACTGCTTAAAAAAAATTGCATGCCGACTACTTTCGACTTTAACTCTTTAAGGATTCGATTACAATGGCCCAAAAATGGTATCCATGTCAAATTTTTACTAAGAATATACATGCTCATCCTACTCCACTTCACCTTGTTGTTGTTGTCATATGTTTTTCTAAATGAAGTATTGATTTTATGCAGTGTAACCCAACATTAGCCAATGGACACCACTACATCATTGTAACAGTGGGATATTTCACTAAATGGAATGAGGGCATGACTAAACTCTCTAATGATGGTACCAATGCAACATATCTGTATGTAAGTGCATCATTACTAGGTTTGGGGTACCCAAAATGATTGTGACAAATCACGGTTCACAATTATGCAATCATATGATCACAAACTTAATAGCCAAGTTGGGTTTTGTGAGGAATAGTCAACTCCCTATTATCTATAAGGCCATTAATAGTGTCTTGAAAACCATGATTTTAAACATGGTAGGGAATTGTAAGAGAAATTGGCATCTTATGTTTTTCCCGCATTATGGGCCTATGGAACGTTAGTTCAAACTTCCATAGACTTCACTCCTTTTCAATTGGTTTATGGAGTGGAGGCTATACTTAGAGTGATATTCCCTCTTTGAGATCAGTGATTGAATTGCTATTTGACACTCATGCCAAGGAAGAACATCTCCTATATTAGCCATCAATATTTAGCTGCCATTTAATTCATATAGTTATGCTAATTTATAAAATTTTAAGTAAAACTCATTGAAAAATAAATTTAAAACTAAAAGACATAAAAAATAATAAATATAATAAATTAAGCAACACAACTTTAAATAAAACCTCTTTTTCATGCTGATTATTTTTACATTATCTAATCTAAAATTTCCATTTTAAATTAAAATCGTTTGCGCAAAATGAAATTCATGATTGCTTTTTTAATAATAAAAAAAGGAATCTTATCATTCCTTCCATTTTGACTAAGGGATAAATGGATGGACACCCATATTTAAAAAGAAAATCTTAAATTGCAAGTCAATTTAAATCTAACTCAAACAAGGGAGGTTGCAAATTAGCAAGTCCCTGCCCTTGAGTAAAGATAAACCAAACAACCAACAAAAAGTGGAAACTAGTAACTGCAATAAGTAGCCGAAAATTGTTTGAGATAATGCCTCCATTATTAGGCTGGCTTAGTTTGGATTGGGTTGTTGAGGAAGTTGAGAGATTCTCTCAACTTCTCTCTCTAAGATTAGAATTAGTTCAACTATATATTTGATGTATCTCTGATTATTATAATATAGAAAATAATTACTTTTGTGTGAATGCTGTGCGTTCCTGCTCTCTCACAATTTCTAATATGGTATCAGAGCCTAATTGGGCTTAATCCCTCACGGGAGTGCCCAAGAAAATGAAATAATTTGAGAGAGAATTTTTGTATAGAAGTAGATTAGATAGATACTATGGTAGCAAGATTTTGAGTCTCGGTTTTCTGAGTGTTCTGCTTCTGGAAAAATGGTTATTTCCGTATAGTTTGGTATATTAAACAGATATGTAATAGGGCATCTTCGGCATATGTAAAAGCAGCGAGCCTGCCAGTGAGGCCTTCCAGCCTTGTCGAACCGCTCACCCAAAATGCGGGCGTACTGTTCTGTAGGAAAGGAGTGCGCTGCTAACTCGAACTTGTAACGCACTCACCAAGGTCGAGTTCAATTGACTAGTAATTATTCCGGGAATGAAGTATTTCTGGACTTTTCAAAATTTCTGATGTATGTAGATAGATGATAATCAACTCCATATCGAAATGCAGTGGAGGCGTAGAAGTTCTATTTTTATTTTGCGGTGGTAGGTTGGATGTGATCGGCACTTTGTGTAATCATGTTGTGCTGAAACCCATTTTTTCCTATTTTCTCACCACCTGCCTCTGTATTTGGTGCTATGCCCACCTTTATCAAAGATGTAATAAATTTCCTTACGATGTGACACATGATCACTTGTTCTCTGTTCATCTATCTGATCATAGTTTGGTTCAAGATGGTGCCCATGCAACCGATTGGATCCCAGGTTCAGTTCACTAAGATCGCCACTCTCAGCGGTTTTATTACACATTTATGTGCAATCCATTCATCAGGAACATGTATTTGGGTATCATTTGAGTTGACCCAACTGCGTTGTTGGTCAACTATATGTAATAAAAGGGTAGATATATGGATATTTCCTGCCTTGTGGTTGATGGAAGCTGCAAATTTATTTGCAAAAGAGGGAGGCTGCAATTGTTAGAAATTTTCAGGAGGAAGGTGCTATACTACCGGAGAAATTAAAGCTGCGTGTGAATTTGCTAGATATAGTTTATGTCAAATTTGTTATTTTTTATATTGTTTTAAGTGGTAAAGAAGAACCAATTATTGAATAGATTTGCATTATTTAAATTAGTCTTTCTTGATGTTCTACAGGGACGAGAGAACAATTGGCTAATTTGATTGTGTGAATTTGTTATATGCTGATATTGTTGTGCTACGGGCCAAGGGCATCAGTTACAGGTTATAGGTTACAGTATGAGAAGCAGGTCAAGTTGTTAGATTAGCTCTTGAACACATTCAGTATTCAGACCATTTGCCTAGCCACTGATGGATAGACGAAAGCGAAATATCTGACAGATGGTGATTGGTCCATATGATGGTTCATCACTTGTCAGCTCTTATCGCGGAAGCCTCGACGAGCCGAGTTGTCAATACTGTTGATCTTGCAAAGTTCATTATTGCTGGTCAGAAACAAATGTATTTTAAATGGGTTGAATGGTAGCTCGAAAATGGTGGAGAAAAGAGCGTTTCCTATGAGATCTCAGAGTGGGTACAAATGTTAATGAAGACCAGGGCAGACAAATGTTTGTATTAAATTAGTGTGTTCTCCATTTTTGTAATGTAGGCATTAAAGGGGGGTGTTTGAGATAATGCCTCCATTATTGTGCTTACTTAGTTTGGATTGGGTTGTTGAGGAAGTTGAGAGATTCTCTCAACTTCTCTCTCTAAGATTAGAATTAGTTCAACTATATATTTGATGTATCTCTGATTATTATAATATAGAAAATAATTATTTCTGTGTGAATGTTGTGCGTTCCTGCTCTCTCACAATTTCTAATAAAAATACCATAACCAGGCCCCTAAGTAAAAAGAAACTAAACATCCAACAAAAAATTGGAAACTAGTAAATGCACCTGAGTAAAGGGAAACCAAACATCCAACAAAAATTGGAAACCAGTAAATGCAATAACTAGCTTAAAATACCATAACCAGTAAACAATGAAAGAATAAATCTCCAAAACCTGTGAACACGTCAATTGCTGAGTTTTGAAGACGTCTTCAAGATTGACCATCTAGAAAGAACATGTAGCAGGTTTCAACGAATTAAATTATTAAAATAAGCTCCTCCTTTTGAAAGTTTTATATATAGAAAATTGATTAAAGGCGTTTTTATGGTCAGCACGACATTCTGGTCCTTAAAACTATTTTGTATCAAAATGTAATGATTACATTAACCTAATTTTATTTGAAAGTACTTTGAGAAATGGCCACGAATGCATCTTTCTTGCGCCACAGAGAAAAAGCCCTATGTCTTAGTTGCTATGGTCTGAAGGGCATCTCCTATGTCTAAATCACTTGAAACTTGCAGGAGTTTAAAAAAATGAAGCCTTATAAATGCCATAACTCTCTGTAAAATTCAACAATGAACTAACATCACCTATGAAAATTAATAAAGCTTTTATAATTTTAACATTGTGGGAGGTAAAAAAATGAATTACAAATAATTGCCCAACTCGTTCACTTGAACAAATTGTAGGAGCAAAAATAATTGCATTACAAATACTTTCCCAAACCCTTATAGCTTAAACAAGTAAAGAGTGTGTGGATGGGACTAAAGAAGCTTAGGCCAACATCACATTTTTTGGTAAAGAAAACAAAGTGCAGAGAATAAAACCCCAAACTAAACAACATCATTACAATAACACCAAAGGGGATTTTGGTCCGGTAACTTGTCCACGTTAGGGTTTCGCCTGCGGATGGTTGCGAGTTCAAGTTTAAGTAAATCGAAAGACCAGATTAGGGATGAGCCTCACGATTCTTCATTGAATACATAGAAAAAGCTAACACGATTCTTCATTGAATACATAGAAATATTCAATTTTCAAGAAATCTCATAGAATTGGGAATGTAAAAAGGAGGTACATAAGAAATTCCCAGTGTAGAAATAATTAGCATTTTTCAGTTTTGGAAAATTATATTTGTATTGTTATTATTTTTTATTTTAAAAAAATATTTAAAATAAAGTTTATATAAATAATTTTCTATTAAAAATTTGAATATTTTTATAAAATACTCACATACATAAAAAATTATATTATTAAAATTTGCTTATTTTTTACTATCTCACAAAGTTAACCATTTACATATAACTACTATTCTCAAAATTATATATAAAACTTTTCAATAGATTTTTTTTGAGTTTTCCCAAAGCAACTGAAATAAAGTTATTTGGAAAATTATATTTCAAATTAAATTTTAAAATATTAAAGTTGGTGTAGTATAATTTATAAACCAATTAGTTTTTTTTAAGATAATTTTTTTGGTTGATTAGTTTCTTTGGTTAATTATTATATATTTTTAAAAGCTTGAATTTAAGTTGTTTAATCTTTAGAATTTTAGTGTCTTAGTGAAGGTGTTGAATCTATTTATGCATTCAGAAATGTATTTAAGCAACAAAAAAATCACATTTTTACTTGAAATTGTATGACTGATTAAAAAAACTATTCTTATTTAAAAGTATATCACAAGATTCTAAATAAGAAAACTATTTCATCTAGTATAAATTACACTAAACCATTAAAATTTATTAAGCTTTTATTCTTCAAAAATAATTTTTATAGTATTAATTATCTATTTTTCTTAAACCAGTTACTTTTTATTATTATATTCATTTAATTAAATTCTTAAATAAATTTAAAGTTTGAATGTCCCAGGAGGACAACAAAATTATTAGTTAATTTATAAAATTAATTAATTTTAATAATCTTAATTTCCGTATATTATACCCTTTATACATTAAAAAATAATAAAATTGGTTAAATTATTGATTTTAAAACAAAATTTACAATATTAAAAATTTTAAATTAGTTCATGGTTAAAATAAATTTGATAATATTATTCATCTAATTATCTAAATATAACCGTTTCTCTTAAAATAATTAAAGATTTTCTTTATATCTATTAATTAATCTTTTCAAGAAATTCAAGGTTTGGGAAGTTTGCTTTTCTTTATATCTATTAATAAACTCGTAAATAAATTCAAGGTGTGGGAAATTGCTTCTCTTAAAAAATAATATTTTTTTTTCATTGATTTAGAATTTGAATCTTCCCAAAGCAATAACAAAGTTAATTTTCCATGAGATTACCTCCTATCCAAACCTAAATTATGTAATTCTAATGGTCGAGTAACTAGGTAAAAACAAATCCTCTCGTGATTATAATTAATTTCGTAATTAAATTAATTATTACTAATAATTAATTAAATTATATTTATTACCTTTTTAATATTTTAATTAAATTTTATCTAATTAAAATTATATAATAATTAATTAATCACCAAAAATGGTTGGAAATGAAAATGACGAACAAAATTATATATAAAACATATATAACTCCTTCGAACAGTAATTTTCTTTAAGCTTATTACTGTACTCGTTTCCAAGATCCCAATCCCCAAAACATAAAGTTTAAATTCATTTCCGTGAAAGTACAAATAATAACCATTTTTTAATGTAACATTACAAACCTCAAGTATTATTAATTATTTGTTTGTGTTAATTATTTATATATATAAATTTTAAAAAGTTTGAATATGTAAGTTTCAAACTATTTACATGATTCAATTCCATAAATTTATCAATAATATCAATAGTTGTGAAAATATATATTGAAATAATAATAACTTATATTGTTATAAGTATAACAATATGGTTAATTTAATTGGTTTTTAATGTCACGAGTATGTATTATTTAAGGGAGTTTATGGGTTTGAGTTGCTATCTTTTGGTTAGGTCTTTCTAATCGTTTACCTTGCTTACCACCTAGTGGGGAAGTATAGAGTATTTCTCATTCATGGTCATGGAGAAGTATTAGATATGTTTGTTGTGAAGTTTCATTTCGAAAAATAGGTATGGCAACATGGTTATGCTTATACCACATATTAAAATGAAGTCATTATTTCTTGGAATTAAGCTTCAAACATTAAAAAAAGAGGGATTCATCCATGACAGGCTTATATTATTATCAAATAGACTTGTATATAGTGTGTCAACTTTGTGGTTACATTTTAGTTAATGTCTTAGTTAATATTTAGCTAACTCAACATGGTTGATTTGTTTAATAGACTTTAGTTAGCCATATATTTTTTAGGCAACAATATCCTTCAATGAGGATCAAACATCGCACATGTCCCATACAATACCTAACGAATAAGTAGACATGCGAGATGACATTTCGAATAGTTAGCAGATAGCTTAGCTAATGCAATGGATGTTGTAGCAAGTGTTTCTTCTTCTATCAAACAAGTGTTAGCAATACGTAATTGGTCTTCTTAGTTCATCCTTCTAGTTAAATGTAACAACCCATTCATCTAACCATATAAACATACCCCTTTTCTTTATTTTTATTGATAACAAGGTTGAATGAAATGCACATGTATAAATCAATTGGTTGTAAATATTAATTGTAACTTGATATGTTTTGACGTATTAGTAATAACAAATATATATATTTCAAGACTTATGTAATCATTCACTATGAGCTTCTAGGTAAATGGGCTACACATCTATTTAGTTCTTTAAGGTATTAACTCACCCCTAGGGACTCAAGAATAGGTTTTGAATGCAATATTGAAGTATGGGTATAAGTTATATGGTGAACATAAATTCGTAACCATAAACCTAAGATTTCTATAAAATCAACCTCTAACTTTATAAACATACCCAAATCCTTACCTCTATTAATAATATGGAGTGTAACTAGAAAAACCCTCAAGGTTCATCTTATAAATGGGTAGTCAAGATTAAGTTTTCTCCTATCATCTTAAATCACAACTCTAACATTCTCATCATCTAAATCTTCTCATCAAGATCCCTCCAACAATATTATTATTATCCAATTTTAAGGTCTTGGCCAAGCCAAACACCAAAGTGGTGTATGAGATCCCCTTGTTTGTGGGACAAGGGACCCACCTCCACACAATGATTTGACTGTGAAGCCTACGAAGGCATACATACTCTACCCCCTTTTAGTTTTGAACGTATGACCTCTTAGGAGGAAACATATGCTCTTAACCATTAGACCCACTAAATTTTCACTTAATATTGAGCTCTAATCACAAAGTTACACCCTTTTAATTTTTCCCCTTTTAGGGCAACATCATCAACCCATAATGTACACTTAGCTTGATACATGGTACACCTTTTCCATGTGTCATAATGTACAATCTAAATACATTTCCCAATTTTCATACCATGCATAATATTATATCGATAAATTTTATACCATACACTTCTTCATTTTCCCAAGCTTTGGATATACCAATGTACCGCACCTCTAGTTCAGCCAATATGTTGATATGTCATGGATCTTCATTCATTTGATGTGTTAATATACTATGGATCCCAATTCATTTAATATTATGATATGCCATGGCTTCCCTTTCATCTGATATGTTGATATTATAATATCAAAAATCCATACAAACATAGAAATTTGTTGATATGGCAATGTGTCAATATGGCCATACCACCAATATACCTTGTCACAAAATCTCTGATATGTTGATATAGCGTACAACCGTATTAGGATTTGGGGAAAAATACTAAAACAATGAAACTCCATTCTCCTAATAAGTTGAGAGTTGGTGTTAGCTTAGCTTACCAACTTAGCTTGTTAATTTAGACTTCCACCTCATTTCCTGTCTTGTTATCATTATGTGACATATATACAATGTGGAACATCCTTTCCCACAAGTATATGTTGGAATTTCATACAAGGGTATTGGGATATTAACATTTTTCCAAGGCTTTTATCTCACAAACTCCCATTATGTTGATGTGTCAATATACTAATGTAGCATCATAGCCTACCACCTCACTCCGAACTCCTAATTATCAACTAACACATGGCTCTTGTTGAAATGTCCCCGACCATGTAACACTATTGACATGTTCCATGTCTCACTCACTTATGCCTACTTGACATGCCAAATCAACAAATTTGGGTGAAATGTGGCATACACTTGACATTTTCACATCATTATCTATCATGATAATGATGTCATTCTCACTTGGTTCCATCATGAGGTTCCATCTTAAGAATCGATAATTTGTCAAGGTTTTATATTTATTCATTTTGTTTGAGATTCCAATATCTAATTCTTCAACTATGATCTAACCATAAGTCAAGATAATCTACCCTCCTGTTGGTTAACATTTTTCCCACTACAATATAAATCATATCAAAGCTTATGGTTATGGATATGATGAGGATATCATATTGGTATATCATTGATATCTTGGTGGGTTGGCCCACTAGTGTAATTACTGTCAAGCAACAAAAAAGCATGACAAGTGTCATCTATGATACCTTCCTAATAAGTGAATGGTTATACACTGGTTTTTTCAACGTTGTTGATATATGCCAATATGGATAGCACTCAAATGCAGTGTCATGCTATAGGGCTTATCTTGAATAGATCCTTGGTGTTAAAGGTTCAAGCCTTAGCAATACAAACTAAATATTGATCAATATTAATTACTTAAATTACCTTGTAAAAATTAGGCTGAGATTCCTACAGAAGAAAGTAACTCTTTGTTTCACTTAGATATTGGAATCAATATACTACAATCTAACTAACAAATGGGTTCTAGTAAGCAATTGAAATTACATTATTGTTCATGTGATCACAAAGTTAATATTGGGGTAATGAAATAACGTGCTTACTAATATTTACATTCAGAATCTAATGTCTATCTCATATTACATACACAACTCGACTTCCTCAAATATTTAATATTTACACTTATATTTTATCAACTATTTTGAGATTGACAATTCAACTTAACTATCATCAACTAATTGATATTCAAAATTAGAGATAATCAAAACTATTTCATTTTGTTGATATGATTTAACATTCAATATTAAATATACATAGTTATAATTATAGATCGTTTATCATCATTGGATTGCATAAATTATATCTCATTATAAATTAAAAACATAAGATATAAATAAACGCAACACCAATAAAATTCATCAAGATAGTTAATTTTTTTTTTCGAAATAGAGTATAACTTTCATTTGCGAACTATCTAATTCCTAGACCTTATACAACTAACACATATGAAATCATCTAAGGTATAAAATAAATTAAATGAAATAAAAAACATAATACAATTCACCCTCACTTTAGCGTCCAAATTAATGCTAAGAGAGAGTTGCAGTTTGTTTTCATTGTAGTCCAACACTATTTGAAGAAGATATAACCTCAGTTCCTTGTATTCTTTCCGAATATTATTGAATCGTTGTTAACCTTCCATGTTTCCCCTTGTGAACTCTTCTTCCCTACAGACGCTCAAGCTATAGTGGGCCTATAGGAATGATGAATACACTAGTAGTGTGGACTTGTGTTGTCAATCCCAAGAGGTTCCCACTCAGAAATAAGAAACTCTACATACAATAAACTCACAACAAGTCTCAACTTACTAAGACAATAATTCTAGTATTATGTCCATCATCTAGAAGTAGGCTTCATAAGATGAGAATTTCATAGCTTGGTCTTCTTTTATAGGAGTTTTGTGCTACCCTTTGGATTTTTTTTCCCATTATTATTATTATTATTTTAACTACCTTTATTTTATTATTATTTTCATCTAACTTCCCTTATTTTATTATTTTCCTCAAAATAACCTTATTTATTATTTTCCCTTTCTTCCTTTACTTTATTATTTTCTTTTAATTGCTTTTATTTTAACTCCATTTATTATTTTCTTTTTACTTCATTTATTTTATTATTTTCTTTTAACTTTCTTTATTTTAGAATTTTATTTTTAACTTTGTTTATTTATTATTTTATTCTCTTAGTTGTCACTTGATCCAAATTAGATTCTTATAGTGGTGATTATGTGTTTCTTCAACCACAATTAACTCTGAAGTGTCACATGTACGTCTATAATTCTCCTACTTTTTCTTAATTTCAAATTTTAATTAGAGGTTTATAATTCTACACTTTTTTTCCACATTGAGGGTTCTCATGAATTCATTTTTCTTAATTTATGAATTTGATTCTTTTTATTTCATGGATACCCCTTTTAAGAGCTATTATAGCTCAACATTTTGTTGTCATTATTTCCAATTTAGAATATTCTCTCCACATGTTTTAGGAAAGCTAGAATACATCATTAATATATATAAAAATCATTGAATTTTATAAAGTTTTCTTTAAGTCTATTCATATAATCCTCTCTTTCCAAGCTTTTCTCATTCTCAATAATTATTTTCTAGTTACTTTTAACATCTACTCTTTAACATTAATTCTTTGATTTTTATCTTGAAATTTAATATACCTTTCTTGATACCAAGGGTTTCAAGCTAGTTTGGTGCGACCACTCTTGCATTTACGTATCATTTTTCATCTCGATACTAGGGGTGCGATTTGTTTTTTCCCTTAAAGAACTTATCCTATAGTTCTAAAGGTGCCACAAAAATTTCCCTTCAAGTGTCATTGACGAGGTGCGAGGAACATAGGCACAACAATGGAGTAACTATTAACTCTTAGGTTGCCCCTAGTTGTGACACTAATTGTGACTGAGTATCAAGGTGTTTTAATTGATGTGTACCCCTTAGTGAAACTCATGAGTAACTAAATCCACGATCCAACCCTCATGACATTTTTCAACTTCAAGGTGAAGGTTCCTAAGCTTCTAATCCAAGCTATGACTGGAGTGATAGAAGGTGGAGTTAGGAACACTCACCCCCACCCCTCCTAGGAAAATTCAATAAACTCCATATAACCACATTGCCCACAAGTCAGTAATTCATGAAACACACAACCTATTCGTACGTTCACTAATATGTAACACACACACACACACACATATTCATTTTTCCAATATCAATGTACTCACTAATCAAACTAGAATAACCATCTTCTCATATGCGTGTGCACTACTTCTGTCTCCTGCTACAAACAATTTTTAGTAACATATGATTATAAACATTAGTCATCTCAATGTATACATGATGAGAAATGTCAAGGTCATCAATCTCAACCAAAGATATAATATAGACTAGAAATAGAATTAATAAGTCATCATCTTAGGAGATTATAACAAGATAATTGATTTTTTATGTCGTCAAATAGAAAATTGTATGGCATAGTATATGTCTAAGGAATCAAACTAAGACTGAAAGTGTATGTATCATATTCAAGGTAAAATAGGGAACTGTATTCATCCCCTTGAATTAAAATGTGTCCTAAGATTTCAAACAAGAATGGAATTGATGACACATCTCATTACATCCTCCTGACATGTCATTTTGTCACCATTAGGAAAATGACCGCCAATCTGGATCTTTCACTACTCGTTGAAGTGTTCCAAAGCATTCCCATGTAATTTTAGAAGCCAAAAAAATCCAAAATAAAATGATAATTCTGGGTTACATGGTCCAAAACTTCACTTTTGAGCATTTGCATGATTCCCTAGACAGCTTCTGCGTAGGTGCAAATCTTACCGTTATATCCAACACAAGTCTATGCTTTGTCTCTGACTATGAACTTTTGGAAATAACTTAATGTAAGTAAAAATAAACAGTGATTTATAGATGATTTGTTGGAGGAATATTTCCCAACTGAAAGCTTCGAGATTATGCTTACTTGAGCCTTATCACTCTATTCATGGAGAAAAATCCCTCTCTTTGTGGAATCCTAATCCCTCCTTTTGAGGATCTCATCCCTTGAGAACAGGATCTCAAACCTCCTCCTCTTGGCCTATAAATTCAACAAAGACTAGAGGGCTTGGGAGGAATTCTGAATGTAAAATTATGTTATTGGAATAAGGCTATAAGTCTTGTCACCTAAGGGGAGGATTGGAGACTTTTTGGAGGAGGCTTACATCATCAAGGCAAAGTTGTATTACTTCTTCTTGTTCTGAAATTAATACAAATAGATAATTATTTCCTAATTGCACTTGTCTCAATTCTATTTGCAAAATCCGTTGATATTTTACATGATTTATAAATTAATATGAGTTTAATCTTATGATATATGTAATGTTTCAATTTTCATTTATTTTGGATTTCATCTTTTTCTACACTATGGTTTTTTTCCTTGTTTTATTATTTTCATGCAAGTCTCACTTTGAAGCAGTGAGGAAAGGATTTTTAATGCAGTGGAAGGGCTTCCAAAGGCATTTCATGGAGAAGGTAAGAATCTTCATCATATTTCACATTTCATGTCAGTTGTGAATTAAGGAAAGATAGTAGTTATTTGTTTTGATTTCTACTGGATCTCTTAAGAATATAGGGATATCACTCTTTTCCACAAGAGGGATTTATCCTCCATAACACCTCCCTAGGAATGGCACTAGGACTGAATTCCTATGCTTTCATCCTTAACCATATAACAAGAAGATGACAAGTTATACTTTTTAATTATTTAATATGAATCCCTTCTCAAAATTTTCCATTATGAATTTCAAAATGACTCAATTACCACCAAGAAAAGGGTCTATATCATATATCCAAATAGATATATATGGAACTCCTTGAGAGGTATCTTTCTCACCTTTATTTGTTTATACAATAATATATGTATTTACTTTATTTCATCAAACTACATTTGGTTGTGGCATGCGGAATTGAAGAGCATGCACATTATCCAAATATTTAGGTTAAGTTGTAATAAATGTTTTCCCATTGTCAATTTTTATAGATTAATTCTTCCATGACCCCTATCCAACATCTAGAGTAACCACCATATTAACCTTAAGTTATTGGGAATTGTTTCGTAACACATCATTATTTTGAAATGAGGGTAACATTCTCTAATTGAAATTATCATGGTCATGTATTCTTGACCAAATATAAGTTTCTTCATTTGGACTGAATTTTCAAACTAAATCTTTTGGGCTAAATTTGTAAACAAAATTTTTTTAGCTTAATTTTTAAAGGAAATTTTTTTGGCTCACTTTTTAAAGTGAATTTTTTTCCAAGTGTTTTGGGTTGAATTTCTAAAGTGGTTTTCTTTTTTAACTAAGTCTTTTTTGCTGAATTTGTAGAGTGTTGTTTTTTTTTAAGTAAGTCTTTTGTGCTGAATTTTAAAAGTGAGTTTTTTTGTCTAAATTTTAAACATGAATTTTTTTGTCCAAATTTTGAAAGTGAGTTATTTTATCTAAATTTTGAAATTGTATTTTTTTGCAAGATTTTGAAATTGAATTTTTTGGGTTGGATTTTAAAAATATGCATAGACTAAATTATCATGGGAAATCAAAGAAATTGCAAAAGAAAATATGATCGAACAAGAGACATTGAGGCTTGTAGGGAATACACTAGAAGCTATTACAAAAAATGGAAAGAAAAACACTAAAATATTGAAAGGGAAAATCAACCTCAACTAGAAGTTGAAGCAAGTATTTAAATATAAATATTATGAATGATTATTAAAATTTAACTAGTGTATTGTGAAATTTAATTTATATTTGATGAACTAATTTGAAAAATAGTTTGCAATGTAAACAAATAGATATATTCCTCATAACATTGATGATGAGATTGAAAATGTGGAAAGACAAAGTGAAAAAGATAATGAACCAATGATTGATGATGTTGTTGAAGATGTTGAAAGAAATTCAAGAGAAGAAATTGAATCACCAGGTATGTATATATATGTCAATTGCATTATTGAAATTATACATATTTATTAATTTCAATTTCATTCAAACTCTATTTTTTAATTTAATTATTTATAGAATATTTATATCCATTTACATTTAATTCTCATATGTACAAATGAAATCAATATAGATGATGAGATGTTATAAAATGTTGACACTGACACATATGGAGATAAAAAGGTTGACCATGTTATACAATATCATGTTAAGCTCATTATTGATAAGTTCTTCAAAGATGAAAATGTAGCATTTCAAGCCCAAGTTTCAAGAGCTATCTTAACATCAAAGAAATTAAAATAATCTACAATTCTAAATAACTCTAAAGAGTTAATCGTCTCCATTGCACCCACTAGACCTCTCATGCTAGGTAAGCCTTTAAAGCCAATTTTTTCCCACATGAGGGTGTTCTATATAAGTTGACACAGAATCCCAATGCATAAGTGGCACAAAACTACAATATTGTTGAGGATTTATGCTAAGCACACTATGCCATGTTGTATTTGGAGGTTTCGGAAAATTTGCATACACAATGGAAAGGCTTGTTGACTACCATAGGAGGGGTTGATCCCTTAGAGTCGATTTCAATAATGTTTGATGTTGATGCCCATTTATATAGAATCTCGCACTAGGTTACATTCTAGATATTGATACACATCTATAATTGCGATGTATATTGTACCCTTGTAGATGAAGGTTCTTCTACCTGTGTTATGGTTGCATCATGCTAGAAATATCTTGGTTCTCTAGCATTCACAAAATCATGTAAAACAATTTAAGCCTTTAATGGCCATACCTTTTTTCCTTAAGGAATTATTTCTATATTTTCCATCAATCTAGGGGGGAAATGTGTTTGTATATGTTGAAGTTGTTAGAAACCCATTTAATTATAACTTTCTCCTTATTCATAGCTGTTTTTATATCATGATTAATATTATTTCATTAATGTTTAATGTGCTTCACTTTACTCATGAAGGAACTATTTTCACAATTGATCAACTTGAGTATTGTTCATTGACAATTAAGTATAGCACTACGAGCAATACGACACCATATCTTGGAGATAATCTTTCAACCTATGAGACTGTCAATGTGGGACTGTTTAAAATCTATCACTTATAGGTTTCTTTCCTATACCCCTTCCATATGTTCCATATACTTACGTCACTCCTATGCATATGATCTCTTCTATTACTGGTGGATCCCATCGATCCCTGGACCCTTGGGTGGTGCCTTCTCCTTCAGACGTTGATTTGTTGGGTAAGTGCATGCCTTCAATCTCGGTTGAGATTTATTAGCAATGAATTTATTTAACATCTGATACTTTTGAGTTGGTTGACACCTTTAGTGAATGACTTGCTAATTATCTTGTGCCCATGTGAATGGTTGACCATCGATTAATTCATGACTTTATGGATATCGATATTCCTATTGATTAGGCAATATTGGAAGTTATGTCAATATTTGATCACCCTTGGGGAGAAATACAACATTGATAATATTTCCTCCCTTGGGTAGATAGGTTAGATGAGTCACCAAAAATCTTGGCTTCCTTTGGTCTTGCTAAGTGGTTCCAGTCCCCTATCATTTTGCAAGATATATTCTTAGAGGGGAACTTGGTTAATAGTTCAAAGACTATACCCACCAGCATTTCCATGAAGCTAGGTTTTGTGGAAAACATTATTATTAGAGTGAATTGTACCCCCCAAGAAATTGAAGTTTACACTACCCTATTCAAAGAATTTTGTGGTCTCTTTGCTTGGTATTATGAAGATATTCCTGGAACTGACCTTCATATTATGGAACATGAAATTAAGACGTGTTATAGATCTAAGATAGTAAGACAAAGGCTCAACCAACCAACCATTGCAAAGAAGTGATTATAAAACAGAGGTTCAAAAAATATTAGATGCTAGTTTCATTTATCTAGTACCCTTGATGACATGGGTTTCCAATCTTTTTCCAATGATTAATAAATAAGGAACAAATAGGGTCTAACCCCTTTTATCATTCAAAATATCGATTAATGCACCGAGAATGTTATTTTTTCCTTTATGGATAGTTTTCTTGGCTATAATAATATCTAGATAAAATGAGAGGGTTGGCACAAAACCACCTTTATCTACCCATGCGGGACGTTTTCTTATCAAAAACTACCTCTTAATCTAAAAAATGATCATGCCACTTTCTAGTGGGTCGAGTCTTATGCATTTCATGACATCAAACACAACATCAAGGTATAAGTAGATGGCCTTACCGCTCAGTCCCTCCAACATGAGGACCATCCAACCCATCTTAGGGAATTAATTTTTCAATGTCGTCATTATCGTGTTCATTAGAACTCACATAATTTTGTATTTTATGTGGTATCTATAAGGTTGTCAGGTTTCATTGTTTCTAAGGAAGGGATTATATTTGTTCTAGCTAAGGTCAATGTTATTATTAATTTTCCTCCTCTACGTACTCTTCACTAGCTTGAAACACTTCAAGGGAAGACTAATTTCTTGCATAGGTTTATTTCCAACTATGTTGAGATACTGAAATATTTTATGCACCTATTGAAGAAAGTAGTGCCTTTCGTATGGGATTACCAAGCCTAAAAATCATTTAATTCTTTCAAACAATCCTTGTTATCTTCACCATTATTGATCCCTCATGATTTCAATCAAGACTTTTTACTCTATCTCACAGCTTCTGAATCCACCATTGATATGGTTAATCGTGTCCATCAAGATGTGATGCACAATGAAAATTTCATTTACTACCTTAGAAAATGTCTTATTGGTCTAGAGCTTCATTATTTCCATATTGAGAAGTTGACTTTGCAAGCTATTGTTGTTGTTAAATGTTTATAACATTACATAATCTTGTGAAAGGCCATGGTAATTGCTAACTCCAACCTCATAAAATATTTCCTTAGCTGAAAAATCATTGGGGGAAATACTCAAAGTGGATTGTTGCAGTTGCTAAATATAAGAAATCTTTGGCATTTTCCTAGTTAATTTCGAAGTTACCTCAAGTTGATGAAGAATTTGTGGCTAAGGACTTGTTACCTAATGAATCCTTATTTCTCATTAGCTCATTTGATATATGGTATGGGGATGTTCTACTCTATCTTCAAACTCAATGGTTTTGGCTTGATTTGTCTCATGATAAACACCAATATATACACCATCAAGATAGACATTATGTCATTATCGTTGTTACTCTTTACCATGGAGATAATGCAGTTTTACATCAATGTCTCCCTCATGAAGATGTTGAATGGGTTTTGAATGATTTCCATGTAGGAGCATATGGCAGTCATTTTCTTAGGCATGACACTGCTTAGAAAATTTTGCACGCCAACTAATTTTTTCCTTCACTCTTTAAGGATTGGATTACAATGGTCCAAAAGTGACATCCATGTCAAATTTTTACTAAGAATATGCATGCCTAGCCTGCTTCACTTCACCTTATGGTTGTTGTCAAATGTTTTGCTAAATGGAGCATTGATTTTATGCACTGTAACCCAACATTAGCTAATAGACACTACTACATCATTGTAGCAGTTTCTTATTTCACTAAATCGAATGAGGCCATGACTACCATCTCTAACGATGGTACCACTACGACATATTTGTATTCAAATGCATCATTACTAGGTTTGGGGTACCCAAAATGATTGTGACAAATCACGGTTCATATTTATGCAATCATTTGATGACAAAATTAATAACCAAGTTGGGTTTTGTGAGGAATAGTCAACTCCCTATTATTTGTAGGGCCATTAATCGTGTCTTCAAAACCATGATTTTAAATATGGTAGGGAATTGTAAGAGAAATTGACATCTTATGCTTTTCCAGCATTATGGAATTATGCTTTTCCGGCATTATGAGCATATAAAACTTTAGTTAAAGCTTCCATAGACTTCACTCCTTTTCAGTTGGTTTATGGAGTGAAGGTTGTACTTATTTATTAAATTTTAAATGAAAGTCGTTGAAAAGCAAATTTAAAACTTGAAAAATAATAAAAATAATAAATTAACCAACATAACCTGAAATAAAATGTCATCTTTTTCATGTTGATTATTTTTACCTCGTATATGCGTGGCAATTTCATGAATTGCCTGAGATATGATACCAGATAAACTATACAAAAACATATTAAAATAAATCTTCCAAAAAATCACATGACAAATTTTAGAACCGACATTTCGAACATGAAATTCGTTACATGAAATTACCCACTAATATAAACTTGGCATGGCTGGTATTATAATAAACCTTTCAAATGGACAAGTGTCAACGAATTTACACAGTAATAACAATCTATTCTCAACTCAATCCAGAAACATTCTGCAGTCTAATTTAGAAACAATAGGCGGCTCGGCTCGGCTCGGCTCAGGCCAGCTAGTTCAAACTTCGTAAGTCAAATCACGTTTTTGTATTATTGCAATCCTTCCAGTCCGGGCAAAAACAATTTTTGCAGCAGTCTTTTCTATGGCCAAAAGTTGCCACGCAACACAGACAAGCAGTTCCTTTGCTCATTTTGTCAACTCCATATTGCGTTGTAGGTGCTTCAGAAGGCGACTGGGAAAATTTTGTCAACTCCATATTGCGTTGTAGGTGCTTCAGAAGGCGACTGGGAAACGGAATGTAGAAGGAATGATAGCAAACAAACGAGCAGCAGTATATTCCTCACAGAAGAAGCAGAAGCCATTATGATAACAACTTTGATTCAACAGAAAATACTCCCAATAATAACAAGTAATATCGTCCTTGTTTTCGTTGCACTGAAGATGTTCATAAACCCGCAATGGCCTCTATTTATTGGGAACGATGTCATGCATATCTCCGCCCATAGGCAATAACACAGCAGTTTTATATTCTTATTTTATTCTAAGAAATCATCAATGTAGATGGAAACAGTTATAAACCCGGAGGTCATATACAGATTTAGAAATATTCAATTTTCAAGAAATCTCATAGAATTGGGAATCTAAAAAGGAGGTACATGAGAAATTCCCATTGTAGAAATAATTAGCATTTTTCAGTTTTGGAAAATTATATTTATATTGTTATTATTTTTAATTTTTAAAAAATATTTAAAATAAAGTTTATATAAATAATTTTCTATTAAAAATTTGAAATTTTTTATAAAATATTCACATACATCAAAAATTATATTATTAAATTTTGCTTAACTTTTTACTCTTTAAAATAAATTTCACAATGTTAACCATTTACATATAACTACTATTTTAAAAATTATATATATATATATATAAAATTTGAGTTTTCCCAAAACAACCGATATAACGTTATTAGGAAAATTATATTTTAAATTAAATTTTAAAATATTAAAATTGGTGTAGTCTAATTTATAAACCAATTAGATTTTTTAAGATATTTTTTTTGGTTGATTAGTTTTTTTTTTGGTTAATTAATTTATATTTTTAAAAGCTCAAGTTTAAGTTGTTAAATATTTAGAATTATAGTGTCTTAGTTAGCGTGTTGAATCTATTTATATATTCAAAAATATATTTAACAAAAAAAAATCACAATTTTGCTTGAAATTGTATGACTCATAAAAAAAACTACTTTTACTTGAAATTGTATCATAAAATTCTAATGAAACAGACTATTTCGTCTATTATAAAATTTATTGAGCATTAAAATTTATTAAGCTCTTACTTTTCAAAAATAAATTTCATAATATTAATTATCTATTTTTCTTAAACCAAATTCCTTTTTTTATTATATCAATTTAATTAAATTCTTAAATAAATTTAAAATTTGAATGGTCGCATAAAAAAACAAAATTATTAGTTAATTTATAAAATTAATTAATTTTAATAGTTTTTAATTTCCGTATATTATACCTTTTGTACATTTAAAAACTAATAAAATTTGTTAAATTATTAATTTTAAAATAAAATTCACAATATTAAAAATTAAAAATTTATTTATGGTTAAAAAATATTATTCATCTAACTCAAAACATATAATTGTTTCTCGTAAAATAATTAAAAAATTTCTCTACATCTATTAATTAATCTTTTCAATAAATTGAAAGTTTGGGAAGTTGCTTTTCTTTATATCTATTAATAAACTCTTAAATAAATTGGTATGAGAAGTTGCTTCTCTTTTAATGAAAAATTCATATTTTTTGTTCATTGCTTCAGAATTTGAATCTTCCCAAAGCAACAACAAAGTTCATTTTCGATGAGGTTACCTCTTATCCAAACCTAAAATGTGTAATTCCAATGGTCGTGTAACTAGGTAAAAACGAATCCTCTCGTAACAATAATTAACTTCATAATTAAATTAATTATTACCAATAATTAATTTAATTATATTTATTATATTTTTAATATTTTAATTAAAATTTATTTAATTAAAATTATATAATAATTAATTAATCACCAAAAATGGTTGGAAATGAAAATGACGAACAAAATTATATATAAGACATATATAACTCCTTTGAATAGTAATTTTCTTTCCAATGATCCCAATCCCCAAAACATAAGGTTTAAATTCATTTTTGTGAAAGTACCAATAATAACCATATTTTAATGTAACCTTACAAACCTCAAGTAATATTAATTATTTGTTGGTGTTAATTAGGTAAGTTAAAATTAATTAATTATATATATATATATAAGTTTGGATCTTTAAGTTTCAAACTATTTACATGATTCAATTTCATAAATTTATCTATAATATCAATAGTTGTGAAAATTTACATTGAAAAAATAATAAGTTATATTGTTATAAGTATAACAATATGGTTAATTTAATTGGTTTTTAATGTCACAAGTATATATTATTTAAGGGAGTTTATGGGCTTCAGTTGTTTTCTTTTGATTAGGTCTTTCTAACTGTTTACCTTGCTTACCACCTATGAATAGTGGGGAAGTATAGAGTATTTCTTATCTATGGTCATGGAGAAGTATTAGATGTGTTTGTTGTGAAGTTTCGTTTCAAAAAATAGCTATGACAACATGGTTATGCTTATGCGACATTAAAATGAAGTCATTATTTCTTGGAATTATGCTTCGAACATTAAAAAGGAGGGATTCATCCATGACAAGCTTATATTATTATCAAATAAACTTGTATATAGTGTGTCAACTTTGTGGTTACATCTTAGTTAATGGCTTAGTTAATATTTACCTGACTCAACATGGTTGATTTGTTTAATAGACTTTAGTTATCCATATATTTTTTAGGCAATAATATCCTTCAATGAGGATCAAACATCGCACATGTCCCATACAACACCTAATGAATAGATCCAGGAGAAAATCTACGTTATATAAGCCCTCAGATAGTGGAAAAATGTAAGTTAGAATCAGAAAAAATTCAGCAATTATGGTTATTGCAGTTAGGTACAAGAAGAAAGAGAAACGTTACACATAATGTAATGGATGTGGTAGTAGGTGTTTCTTCTTCTATCAAACAAGTGTTAGAAATACGTAATTGGTGTTCTTAGTTCATCCTTGTAGTTAAGTGTAACAACCTAATTCATCTAACCATATACACATACCCTTTTTCTTTATTGTTATTGATAACAATGTTGAATGACATGCACACGTATAAATCAATCGGCTGTAAATATTAATTGTAACTTGATATGTTTTGACGTATTAGTAATAACAAATATATATGTTTCAAGGTTCATGTAATCATTTAATATGAGCTTCTAGGTAAATGGGCTACACATCTATTTAGTTCTTCAAGGCAATAACTCACCCCTAGGGACTCAAGAATAGGTTTTGAATGAAATATTGAAATATAGGTATAAATTATATGGTGAACATAAATTCGTAACCATAACCCTGAGATTTGTATAAAATCAACCTCTAACTTTATAAACATACCCAACTCCTTACCTTTATTAACAATATGGGGTGTAACTAGAACAACCCTCAAGGTTCATCTTATAAATGGGTAGTCAAGATTAATTTTTATCCTATCATCTTAAATCACAACTCTAACATTTTCATCATCTAATTCTTCTCATCAAGATCCCTCCAACAATATTATTATTATCCAATTTTAAGGTCTTGGCCAAGCCAAACACCAAAGTGGTGTACGAGAGCCCCTTGTTTGTGGGACAAGGGACCCACCTTTGCACAACGATTTGAATGTGAAGTCTACAAAGGCATACATACTCTACCCCCCTTTGGTTTTGAACCTGTGACCTCTTAGGAGGAAACAGATTCTCTTAACCATTAGACCCACTAAATTTTCACTTAATATTGAGTTCAAACCACAAAGTTACACCCTTTTAATTTTTCCCCTTTTAGGGCAACATCATCAACCCATAATGTACACTTAGCTTGACACATGGTACACCTTGTCCATGTGTCACAATTTATAATCTAAGCACATTTCCCAGTTTTCATATCATGGATACTATTATATTGATAAATTTTATACCGTGCACTTCTTCATTTTCCAAGGCTTCTGATATACCAATGTACCGCACCTCAGGTTTATCCAATATGCTGATATGTCATGGATCTTCATTTTATATTTCAATATGCCATGGCTTCCCTTTCATCTGATATGTTAATATTATAATATATAAAATCCACACAAACATAGAAAATTGTTGATATGGTGATGTGTCGATATGGAAATACCACCAATATACCTTGTCACAAAATCTCTAATATGTTGATATAGCGTACGAGGGTATTAGGATTTGGGGAAAAAAAAATGAAACTCCATTCTCCTAATAAGTTGATAGTTGGTGTCATCTTAGCTTACCAACTTAGCTTGTTAATTTAGACTTCCACCTCATTGCCTGTCTTGCTATCATTATGTGACATATCTATTGGGATATTAACATTTTTCCAAGCCTTTTATCTCACAAAATTCCATTATGTTGATGTGTCGATATACTAATGTGGCATCATAGCTTACCACCTCACTCCCAACTCCCAATAATCTACTAACACATGGCTCTTCTTGAAATGCCCCTGACCATGTAACACTACTGAGATGTTCCACGTGTCACTCACTTATGCCTACTTGACATGCCAAATCAACAAATTTCGGTGAAATGTGGCGTACACTTGAGATTTCCACATCATTATTTATCATGATCATGATGTCATTCTCACTTGGTTCCATCACAAGGTTCCATCTTAGGGATCAATAATTTATCAAGGTTTTCTATTTATTCATTTTGTTTGAGATGCCAATATCTAATTCTTCAGCTATCATCTAACCATAATTCAAGATAAGCCACCCTCTTGTTGGTTAAAATTTCACCCACTACAATATAACCCATATCAAAGCTGATGGTTATAGATATGATGAGGATATGATATTGGTATATCATCGATATCTTGGTGGGTTGGCCCGCTAGTGTCATTACTATCAAGAAACAAAAAAACATGACAACAAGTGTCATCTATGATATTATCCTAATAATTAAATGGTTATACACTAGGTTTTTCAACGTTGTTGATATGCCAATATGGATAGCACTCAAATGCAGTGTCATGCTATAGGGCTTGCCTGGAATAGATTCTTGGTGTTCAAGGTTCAAGCCTTAGCAATACAAACTAAATATTGATCAGTATTAATTACTTAAATTACCTTGTAAAAATTAGGATGAGATTCCTACAGAAGAAAGTAACTCTTTGTTTGACTTAGATATTGGAATCAATATACTTCAATCTAACTAACAAATGGGTTATATTAAATAATTGCAATTAGATTATTGTTCATGTGATGACAAAGATAATATTGGGGTGATGAAATAACAATGATAGATGATATGCATGCTTATTAATATTCACATTCAGAATCTAATGTCTATCTCATATTACATACACAACTCGACTTCCTCAAATATTTAATATTTACACTTATATTTTATCAACTATTTTGAGATTACCAATTCAACTTAACCATCATCAACTAATTGATATTCAAAATTAGAGATAATCAAAACTGTTTCATTTTATAGATATTATTTAACATTCAATAACTATTTAATATTCATAGTTATAATTATAGATATTTTATCATCATTTAATCGTATAATGTCTAGCTCCTTATAAATTAAAAACATAATATATAAATAAACACAATACCAATAAAATTCATCAAGATAGTTAAATTTATTCATTCAAAATAGAGTATAACTTTCATGTGTGAACCATCTAATCCCTAGACCTTATACAATTAACACATATGAAATTATCTAAGGAATGAAATAAATTAAGTGAAATAAACAACATACTACAATTCACCCTCACTTTATCGTCAAAATTAATGCTAAGGGAGAGTTGCAGTTTGTTGTCATTGTAGTCCAACACCAGTTGAAGGAGATCTAACCTCGGTTCCTTGTATGCTTTCCGAATATTGTTGAAGCATTCGTAACCTCCCATGTTTCCCCTTGGGAACTCTTCTTCCCTGTAGAACCTCAAGCTACAATGGGCCTATAGGAATGATGAATACACTAGCAATGTGGATTTGAGTTGTGAATCCTAAGAGGTTCCCACTGAAAAATAAGAAACTCCACATAGACTAAACTCACAAAAAGTCGCAACTTACTAACACAATAATTCTAGTATTATGTCCATCATCTAGAAGTAGGATTCATAGAATGAGCATTTCATAGCTTGGTCTTCTTTTATAGGAGTTTTGTGCCACCTATTAGAGTCGATATAGTCTTACCTCCGTCAGAGATCAAAAAATATTTGTTTCATTTCATTTTAGGTGTCTCATCTAGTCCAGTCAGTTGCATTCCGTTAGGAAGCATCGATTATCTGATAGAAGGGTCTTGTCTCTCTTTTTCCCTCATGTCAGGTATCTGTTGGTTTTTGTCTGATCATAAAAGTTCATCAAAGTCAATGTTACAGTCTTTCATAGTCATGGATGGTCTTTTGGTCAGCAAAGAGTCATTTCAGTCATTAGGTCTAGGGTTTCGTCTTCAAACACGTCAAATAATGCCAGCAGGTACATGAGGATATTTCTAATAAGTTTTCATTCCAAAATTTTCATCATCAATAATGCTGAGAAAAATTCTTCTTCAAAACTCTATTTTGAAGAAGAAATCGTCAAATTTATTGTTTGTAATAAATGTAAATATATTTTCAAAATTTTTCAGTTGTAAAGTTCTCAGGCGCAGCCCTGGTCACCTTGCCAAGTTCTAGGTCATTCATCCCTACAAGACAGACAAGATAGTTCATCATTCAGCTCAGAAAATCCCAAATCAAGCAAAACAGAGTTTCAAATTGAAATGTCAAAGGTTTCAAAACTACAAAAGTGGGTTTTTCACGTCAAAAATCAAGGTCCATGATATATAAGGCATTTCTGGTGTTTAGATAATCCATTCACACGCCAAAGACATCAAAAAACCAAAGAAAAGTCGTGGAGGAGCGAAAGCATTGTTTTAGGCTGAATTGTGTGTTGAAATCAGCTGCACGGCGCATTAGCTGAGTGGCACGGCGCACATGGCGTGCACAGCGCATTGGGCAGTTTTTTGCAGTGTAAAAATACACTAGCGCGACGCACACAGCCTACACAGCGCACTGGGTTTTGTGCGCAGCGCACAGGGCCGACAAGCAAAGATTTCACCTCTGCTTCACAAAAATCAAATTGGCTCCACCTTATTTGCTCCGTGTAAGTGTAAATCACCTTGCTATTACCTTTGGTCAGTGTTTAAGGTTGTTGGAAAGATTGGTTTGAAGAATTTGAATGGTGAAAATGTAAATCCTATCATTTTTTTAAACTGCTCCTTGGGGTTTCAAATTGGTGTTTAAAAAAAAACTTTGGTGCCAAATAATCCAACTCCATTCCCCACCTTTGGTCCCTTTCCCATCACTGTAATCTTATCATCTTCAATTTCCTATTCCGTTATAATCCCATTATCACTCATTTCCATTATCCCTAAAACCCTACCATTCCCTATCACTATCACTCTCCCATATCATTTGCAAAATTCCTAAATCCCAAACAGTCAAGTGACTATCTTCACACTTTGAATTCACTTGAAAAAACTCCACTGTACCCACTGTCCTTTTTCCCACAGTCCCTTCCATTTAGCACACATTTGGCAATCAAGATAAAGATACCAAACTCTTCATATTCACCTTAGGCAACATAGACGAAGAAGGCATCGAGGAGGCGTGAAAAGACATAATATTGGTCGAAACATCTTTGGCTGAGCATAGTACTGGATGAGGGACCTTCAGTCCAAATTTCAAGGAATTTGGAGAAAATTTTGTCATTTTTGAATTTTTTGGTCACAAAACAGCTTTTTCTGCCCGACGCGTAGCACCACCTTGCGCGCGCTTACGATTGGGAGATCTTCTAGAGGAAAACTTGACATTTTTGGATTTGTTATGAAAATTTATGCATGCTCAGGAATGGCCTAAGGGTTTCATCAAGTTCTGGGTGGCCTAAAGTTTCAAAAACACTTTGAAAATGGTCTTTCCGCCACCTTTTGCACAGACAGGAACCAGTCTTGGGAGGTTTAACTTTTGGAGGGGAAAATGACATCCAAATCTAGAAATTCCACTTGGGTTGGAAAGTAGATAGACAGGGATTTCCAACAAGTTATCATGAGCTCAATTTGGACTTCAGGAAGTGCCTCAAAATCAGCTCCAAAGTTGTGCTACGCATACAGATTTTGAGCGCGGCGCATAGAGAAATTTGGCCTCATTTTCACTCTTCAACTCAGAATTTCGCCCAGTTTTGACTAGTTTCACTTTTTCATGTAACTATTGATCTACCTTGATGTAATTTGATGAATATGATGTAATTTTGGCACATATTTACTTGTTCTAGAGGATTCATTCACTAAAAATTGAAAATTAAATGAATGAATTAGTTTCCTATGATATAGAGGCAAGTTGTTTGATAGCCTAGATTTCAGTTCCTAGTTTAGAATTGGTTGACACAGCTCCTAGAAGGATGAGCTCGACCCCTAGAGGCATGGGAATGGGTTAGGATGGTCTATATGATGTATTTTCTCAGTCATTTTCAGGGTTGGACATTTGGGATTGCTCAGCACTTCATTGTACATTTCGTTCTACAATTTTGGCAAAGGAATAGACCAGGGTTTGCAGCCCTCTTTGGGATCCTTGTGGCTCTATGTTTTGATGGTGTTTTCCTCTATTTATCTATAGGTTCACTGATGTTTATGTGTACCATTTTCATTCTCCTTTCTTCTTAAATTGAACAAACAAGTTATAAAGGTAGAATTCATTGGTTTGCTTTGCTCTGCCTTCAGTTTTGTTTAGTTTTTCATGTTTTCATCTGTTTGAGGAGGACTCTTGAGACCCTCTTGCCCTCTTCAGCCCCTCACCGGTCCGATCCATCCATCCACTAAAGCTAAAGCATTAAAACTATTGCCTACCTTGCCCCAATTAGAACTCTGCAAAACTAGGCCTAATCCCCGCACCCAAAACTGCCTTTCCCTTGATCCAACAAAAAACCCCAAAAACATAATCAAAATCTTTCACTTATATACCTAGCCTAAAATTAGCTTTCATTTCAGCATCTCAAGCCCTATTGATTTCTTTTCGCTGAGATTGACCCAGAGAGAGCCCTCTCCTGTTCTGGTAGGGCTAGCTACTAGACTAAGCGTGGTTTGATGTTACCCTGAACTCTGCCTTCTTTCAGCCTGAGGTAGATTTAGAATATAACACCACCCTTTGGATTTTTTTTTTCATTATTATTGTTATTATTGTAACATCCCTTATTTTATTATTATTTTCAACTAACTTCACTTATTTTATTATTTTCCACTAAATCCCCTTATTTATTATTTTCCTTTGCTTCCTTTACTTTATGATTTTATTTTAATTGCCTTTATTTTATTATTTTTATTTCAACTCCATTTATTATTTTCTTTTTACATCATTTATTTTATTATTTTCTTTTAACTTCCTTTATTTTAGAATTTTCTTTTTAGCTTTATTTATTTATTATTTTCTTTTCTTAGTTGTTACTTGATCCTAATTTAGATTCTTGTTATGGTGCTAATGTGTTTCTTCAACCAAAGATAACTATCAAGTGTCACATGTATGTCTATAATTCCCCTACTTTTTCTTAATTTCAAATTTTAATTAGAGATTCACAATTCTACACTTTTTTCCACATTGAGGGTTCTCATGAATTCATTTTTCTTAATTTATGAATTTGATTCTTTGTATTGCATGGACACCTCCCCCTTTAAAATATATTATAGCTCAACATTTTGTTGTCATCATTTCCAATTTAGAATATTCTCTCGACATGTTTTAGGAAAGCTAGAATACTTAACTAATATATAAAAAAAAATTCATTTGATTTTATAAAGTTTTCTTTAATTCTATCCCTATAATCCTCTCTTTCCAAGTTTTTCTCATTCTCAATAATTTTTTTCTAGATTTTTTAACATATACTCTTTAATATTAATGTTTTTATTTTTATCTTGAAATTTAATTTACCTTTCTCAATACCAAGTGTTTCAAACTAGTTGGGTGCCACCACTCTTTCATTTAGGTATCCTTTTGAATCTCGATACTAAGGGTGAATTTTGGTTGTTCCCTTAAAGAAATTATCCTATCATTTCAAGGGTGCCACAAAAATATCCCTTCAAGTGTTGTTGACGAGGTGCAAGGAAAATATGAATGACAATGGAGTAACTATTAACTCTTTGGTTGCCCATGGTTGTGACACTAATGGTGACTGAGTATCAAGGTGTTTAAATTGATTCATACCCCTTACTGAAACTCATGAGCAACTATATCCATGACCCAACCCTCATGATATTTTGAAACTTCAAGGTGAATGTTCGTAACCTTCTAGCCCAAACCATGAATGGAGTGCTAGAAGGTGGATTCAGGAACACTCACCTCCACTCCTCCCAGGAAAATTCAGTAAACTCCATATAACCACAATACCCATAAGCGATTCATTCATAAAACAACCTATTCATACATCCACTACTATGTCACACACACACACACACAAATATATATATATATATATATATATATATATATATATATATAGATATATATATATATATATATATTCATTTTACCAATATCAATGTACTCATTAATCAAACTAGAATAACCATCTCCTCATGTGCATGTGAACTACTTTAGTCTCCTGCCACACTCAAACAATTGCTAGTAACATATGATTATAAAGATTAGTCATCTCAATGCATATATGATAATCAATATCAAGGTCATCAATCTCAACCAAAGCTACCAAAGCTATAATATAGACTAGAAATATAATTAATAAGTCATCATCTCAAGAAATTATACCAAGATAATTGATGTTTGATGTCCTAAAAGAGAAAATTGTATGGCATATTATTTGTCTCAGTAATCAAACTAAGACTAAAAGTGCATGTGTCATATTCAAGGTAAAATGGGGAACTATATTCACCCCCTTGAATTAAATTGTGTCCTAACATTTCAAAATATAAGGGAATTGAGGACACATCTCATTACATCCTCCTGACATGTCATTTTGTCACCATTACGAAAATGACCGCAATCTAGATCTTTGAATATGCGTTGAAGTGTTCCAAGGCATTCCCGTATAACGTTAGAAGCAAAAAAATCCTGAATAAAATGATAATTCTGGATTACATGATCCAAAAACCCACTTTTAAGCATTTACATGGTTCCCTATACAAATTCCGCGTAGGTGCAAATCTTACCATTATAGCCAACATAAATCTGTGTTTTTTCTCTAACTATGAACTATGGAAATAACTTAACGTAAGTAAAAATAAAAAGTGATTTCTAGAAGCTTTGTTGGAGGAATTTTTTCCAAATAAAAGCTTCAAGCTTATGCTTACTTGGGCCTTATCCCTCTATTCATCGAGAAAACTCCCTCTCTTTTTGGAATCCTAATCCCTCCTTTTGAGGATCTCATCCCTTGAGAAGAGGATTTCAAACATCGTCCTCTTGGCCTATAAATTCAACAAAGACGAGAGGGCTTGGGAGGACTTCTGAATTTAAACTTGTGTTGTTGGAATAAGGCTAGAAGGCTTGTAACTTAAGGGGAGGATTGGAGACTTTTTAGAAGAGGTTTTCATGATAAAGACAAAGTTGCATTACTTCTTATTGTTATGAAATTAATACAAACAAATAATTATATCCTAATTGCACTTGTCTCAATGCTATTTACAAAATTCCTTGATCTTTTGCATGATTTATAAATGAATATGAGTTTAACATTATGATATATGAAATGTTCCAATTTTCATTTGTTTTGGATTTCATCTTTTTCTACACTATGCTTTTTTTCCTTGTTTTATTATGTTCGTGCAAATATCACTTCAAAGCAGCGAGGAAAGGATTTTGAATTCATTGGAAGGGATTCTAGAGGCATTTCATAGAGAAGGTAAGAATCTTCAACATATTTCATATTTCATGTCAGTTGTGAATTAAGGAAAGATAGTAGTTATTATTTTGTTTTGCTATTGGATCTCTTAACAATCTAAGGAGATCACTCTTTTCCGCAAGATTGATTTATCCTCCATAACACCTCCCTAGGAATGGCACTGGGACTAAATTCCTATGCTTTCATCCTTAACCATATAACTGGACGATAACAAGTTATACTTTTCAATTATTTAATATGACTCTCTTGTCAAAATTTTCCATTATGAATTTTTAAATGACTCAATTACCACCAATAAAAGCGTCTATATCATTTATCCAAATATACATACATACATACATACATACATACATACATACATACATACATATATATATATATATATATATATATATATATATATATATATATATATATATATATATATATATATATATATATATATATATATATGAAACTCCTTGAGAGGTCTCTCTCACACCTTTAGTTGTTTATACAGAAATACATGTATTTACTCTATTGCATCAAACTACATTTGGTCGTGGCATGCACAATTGAAGAGCATGCACATTATCCACATATTTATGTTAAGTTGTAATAATTTTTCTCCCGTTGTCAATTTTTATATATTATTCTTCCATGACCCCTACCCAACAACTAGAGTAACCACCATATTAACCGTAAGTTCTACAGAATTATTCCTTAAGACGTCACTATTTTGAAATAAGGGTAACGTTCTCTAATGGAAATTACCATGGTCATGTCTTCTTGACCAAATATAAGCTTCTTCATTTGGACTGAATTTTCAAGCTAAATATTTTGGGCTAAACTTTTAAAGAAATTTTTTTGAGCTTAATTTTTAAAGAAATTTTTTTTGGCTCACTTTTTAAAGTGAGTCTTTTTACAAATGTTTTGAGCTAAATTTTAGAGTGCTTTTCTTTAAAAATAAGTCTTTTGCGTTGAATTTTTAAAGTGAGTTTTTTGTCTAAATTTTGAAAGTGAGTTTTTTTTGCAGGATTTTGAAATAGACTTTTTTGGGTTGGATTTTAAAAATCTACATAGGATAAATTACCATGGGAAATAAAATAAATTGCAAGATAAATTATGATCGAACAAGAGACATTGAGGCTTGTAGTGATCAACAGTTCATAAATTTTTCTCAAGATTAAAGGTTACATGATTGGGTTGAAACTAGGATGGTTTTGTAGATCTCATCTTCCTGATTCTGGTGCTATGAACGGTTCGAAAAACTGATTTCATATGAGGGAGATATCGTGTTCTGATCGAAATGCCAAAAAGGTAAATTTTGCGACACTTTGACCGAGGTTGAGTGGGATGTAGAGTCAACAAGTGGGTGGATGCATAGTCAACAAAAGGAATATTTTGAGGAATATTCCTTTCCTCAGAACCAATCGTGGGTTTACATGTGTCAAGGTGTCATTTTTTGAATGAGCTTGTATGTTTTTGGAGGGCCTATCACAGGGTGCCCCGTGGCCAACCCTGAGGCTGCCATGTGTCCCTGGAATGACATTATAAAATTTTGGGTGGGGTCCATAGGGCTCGACCCCGCGACCTCCCTCCGGCCACACAAACAAGTTTCCAATTTCTGTTCACAGTGAATATTAACCATAGAGTTCACAGATTATATTTATGTTTGATTGAAACTACAATTGGGGGTTGATAACACCGATGGTCCCAAACTACCAGCAGTCCCCATACACTGATCACATAACAAATAGTTAATGTTATCCCATGCAGTCTATACACCAACCAATCGACGGTTAGCCTTCAACCCGTAGTCTCTACAATTTTCATGTTAAACCGATCACATGTAACAGTAACCGTTGTATCCTCTGCACGGTTAATGTTAACAACCCTTCAAATTGAAGTTCCAACCATAGTTTAAGACCAACGTTCCGCTAACCACCACTTCGAAGACTGTGGTTTGGGGTTGGCATGTGGCCACCACAACCATTAATTTTAATGTTAGAGTTAAATTCAGCGGGAAGCTTGGCTAGCATGCCATTTTGGGTGAAATCCACTAATTTAACTCCAAATAAGTGGAGTCCTCCAAGTTTAGTGGAGTTTTTCTAGGTGTAACTAGGCGAAAGAGTAGGAGACTCAATTTTCACCCATTCTGAGTGAATGAAGAGTCATTTTTTACTAATTGGAGAATTACTGATCCATTGGTGTAGAGAAAACGACCATTAGAGCACTGTAACTACATGTAATAGCAAAAAAATTATCATAATCAAAGATGGACATGCCATTGGGAGTTGAAATAGCAAATGTAGCCTAAGAGGGGTGAATTGTGTCATCATGGCTACTGTGTAAATTATATGTGGAAACTTATTTCTCTGTTTTACACTATTGTTCAGTGTTATTTGTGCTTATTTCATGCTTCTAATTCACTAAAAGCCATCTATATTTCATGGACCAAAACCTCAATCCTTAAGCAAACTAATGAACTGATTATGCACATTTTTATAAATTGAAAAGACACTTAGCACAAAAAAACTAATAGATTCATTTCAGATCATATGGTATCAGAGCTAGAGTTTATTCTCTGATGTTGTTTGGTGGATAGAATTGTTTAACTGTTTGCAAGTTTTTGATGCTTACAAGGCTCAATATCAAGAGAGGAGAAGGAAAATTGGTGGGAGCAGAAGGGTCTCAAGAAGAGCCAAAGAAAAGGAGATTAAGGTTGCCACAAATTCCACCACCTAGTTCACTTCCGAAGGAAGTAGACACTCTTTTAAGCATGCCTCAAGAGGAAGGAGAAATACATGAAGAAGTTGATCCAAAAGAGGAAGAATGAGTGTTTAGGAAAGCATTTCTTGACATGACTGAGATGGTTATAATTATTTATCAAGAAAGGAATGAAAGGCTATAAGGAGAAGGATCCAAAAATTCACAAGGAAGGACATGGATCTTCAGGAGGTCACAATGATGAAGATAATTCAAAGAAGGGAAATGGAGGAAGTGGAGGCAATGGATATCCATCATCCTCACCCTCATCATCATCATACTCTACTTCTTATTTAGTACATCAGCCACACAATTCAAATAACACTGGTAAAAGTCCTTTTTAAAAACTTGATGTTAAGTTTGAATTTCCAATGTTTAATGGTGAAGTCAATGCAGAAAAGCTTGATAATTGGATTAGGAAATTGGAGGTATATTTGAGAATGCATAACCTTCAACATGATGATACCAAAATCCAATTAGCTTCATTGAGAATGGAAGGTGCAACAATTGTTTGGTGGGAAGCAAAGACAAAGGAGGAGATAAAAAAACATGCTAAGATTATTCAATCATGGTCATATTTCATTACTGCTATAAAAAAAAAATTCTATCCACTAGCTCATATGCAAAAATCCATAATGAACTGGCAAAAATATAGGCAATTGAAGGGACAAAATCTGCAAGAATACACCCAAGAATTTAGGAGAAGAGCTCTCTTATTAGGGGTATATTTTCAAAGCCAATATACTTTTCTCAAGTACATAGGAGGATTACATAGCTACCTAAAACATATTATTCTCATGTTTAACCCCACCAGCCTAGATGAAGTGTGCGTTCAAGCCACACATCTAGAAGCTAGAGGGAAGAACATTTCTGAACAGGGTAGAAAGAAACCTTTAAAGGGTAATGCCAAATAGAAGACCTCAAAAGGTAAAAGAAAAAAGAATTCATCTGTTAAGAAATATCAAGAAAAAGTGGTTTTTAAACATTTTTCAAAAGAAAGCCATGATGAAACTCATTGTTGGAAATTACATCCTGAAATGAGGCCAAAGAAACCCAACAACAAAGGGAAACAAAAAACTACTCCTACAACTCAACATGATTTAGGAGATGATTCAGGTGATGAATCTAAGATTATAGCCATGGGATTGAAGAACATGAAGGGAAAATAAATTGAAACTAAACCCAATACCAGTACATCAAATTGTCACATGAATACTCCAAATGAAGAAGAAAGAATAGAATTGTTTCATGTGAGGGTCATATCTAAGCATACCAAGATTGACACATTGTTTGACAGTGGGTTACAAGTAAAATTAAACTCTAAACACTTGGTGAATAAACTTAACCTTGAGACCATACCACATCCAAAACCATATCAATTAGGTTGGATTTGCAAGGATGAAAATTTACAAGTTTCAAAGAAATGCATATTGCAGTTTGCAATCACTGCAAATTTTGTTGACACGGTTGAATTAGATGTGTTTTTGCTTGACATAACAGGTATTGTGTTGGGGAGTCCTTAATTTTATGACAAGAAAGAAATCTTCCATCTTCATGACAACAAATATCATTTATTCAAAGAAGACAAATATTGCTATGGTAAATGCTGGACAGGTAAAGAGGCTGGTAAATTCAAGTAAGAATTGTGTTCTTCTTATTATTAAACCTAAAGATGATGTTAATCATGAATCATTTGAGGGATGTGATCCTAAGTTGAAATTAGATTTATATGATGTAGTAAATGCACATCATGATATGTTTCAGGAGCCAACATAATTTCCTTCATAAAGAGATTCAACATGAGATTCAGTTACAGCAAGATTTTCCTCTTCCAAACATCAGTATGTATCGCATGTTGATAATGGAGAATGTTAAAATAAAGAGGGAAATGAAAGAGATGTTGGACAAAGGAATCATAAGGCCAATAACTTCACCATGTGGTTCACCAATCATCTTGAGACCAAAGAAATATGGGACTTGCCACATGTGTGTAGATTTTTGGGCTTTGAACAAGATTATGGTAAAGAATCATTACCCACTCCCAAGAATAGATGATCTGCTTGATCGGCTGAAAAAAGAAAATTTTTTCTCTAAGTTATATTTACGAAGTGGATATCATCAAGTAATAACTGCAGAAAGTGATATAGGGGATACTACATTCAAAACAAAATGAGGACTCTTTGAGTGGCTAGTTTTGCAGCATGGTAAGCCTATCAAATTTCATTCTAAAACATTTAATGGTGTTGTGACTAATTATCCTACATATGAAAAAGAACTATATGCGTTGGTACAAAGTGTCAAGAAGTGGAAACACTACTTGATGGGTAAAGAGACTATTGCACATATCGATCACCAACCATTACAGTATTTGTAGTCGCAAACAAAATTGCATCAATCAAGAAATTTCAGGTGGATGGGATTTCTTCAATAGTTTCACTTGGTTAGAAGGTACAAGAAAGGTATTTTCAATAAATTTGTTGATATGCTTTCAAGACCAATCATTAGTGCATCTACTTTACTCAAAAATGATTGTGTTGTACATGAGAGTTAAATAGAACAATATGCACATGACATTGATTTTCAAGATGTGTATGCTAGTTTGAGTAAAGGGAATCAAGTTGAAGAAAAATATTATCACATGCATAAATATTTCTTGTTTCATTTTGGAAATTTGTGCATTACACAAGGAGAGAGGTTAAGTTTCATGAGAGAAGCTCATTCATCTCTTATTGCTGGACACTTTAGGGTAAGAAAAACAGTGGCGCATCTACAGAGGCATTTCTATTGGCCTCGCATGATGGATAGTGTGTCACGTTGTATAAGAGGTTGTTCTATGTGTGCAACAAGTAAGCCTAGTAATAGGAAGCTTGGGTTGTACATGCCACTACCAGTACCATCAAGGCCATGCGAGAGTGTCTCCATGAACTTTGTTGAAGGTCCACCTATGTCAAGAAGATAACATGATTATATTTATGTAGTTGTGGATAGATTCAGTAAAATGTGTATACTTATGCCATGTAAGAAAACCATTACTGCTGAACAAACTGCTAAACTGTATTTTCAACATGTTTGAGTTCATTTTTTATTACCATCTTCTGTTGTTAGTGACAAGGATTCTAGGTTCATTGGGAATTTTTGGTCAAATATATGGAGGATGATAGACGAAAATTTGAAAAAGAGTACTGCTTTTCATCCACAAACAGAGGGAAAAACCGAGGTGGTGAATAGGACCATTGGGCATCTATTGACAGGATATTGCAACAAACATCCTAAATTGTGGGATGAGCAACTGCATTACATTCAACATGCTTACAACCGGGCAAAGCACTCTTCAATAGAGATATCACCTTTTGAAGTATGCTTCGGTTATTTGCCAAAATTTCTATTAGAATTCATCTTTGAGAAGGATGTTGCAATTGATGGCCATAGTGATATTGACAAGGCTCAAAATTTCATTGAGAAAATTCAGATTATATATCAACAAGTTCAAGAACAACTTGAGAAAAGTAAAATAAAATACATAGAGAGGCATGGAAAGCACTGTGTTGATCACAAGTTTCAAGAGGGAGATGAGGTATGGGTGCACATTAGAAAAGAAAGGATGCAAGGGGAAGGTAAAAAGTGCAAACCCATTCGCTATGGTCCATTCAAGATCATAAATCAAGTTGGTAAAAATGCATTTCAACTTGACTTGCCTTCTTATATGCAAATGTATCCAACTGTTAATGTTGAAAAATTACGTTTGTATGACCCACCTTTGATCAATGATCAAGGAAGTGATGTTCAGCTACCTTCTATTGAATATTTCTCACCATAATTTCTAGATGAGCTCAAATAAGATACAATTCTTGATAGGAGGACAAGATCATCTAAGAGGGGAATTGTTGACTACCTTTGAGTTGGGCTCAAAGGCACTAAACCAAGAAAGGAAAATTTGATGGAGGTTGGAACAGTGAGGGAGATATACTATCATCTACTAAACAAGTAATAAAGTCTTTTAGGGTCCAAAAGCTTCCCAATGGGGACGAGTGATCAGGAGTTCATTAATTTTTCTCAAAATTCAAATTTACAGGATTGGGTTGAAACCAAGATGGTTGCGTAGATCTCATCTTCCTTATTCCAACGCTGTGAAGGGTGTGAAAAACCAATGTCATATGAGGGAGATATCACGTTCTGATTGAAATGCCAAATAGGTAAATTTTGCGACAGTTTGACCACGGTTGACTAGGATGCACAATCAGCAAGTGGGTGGATGCATAGTCAACAAAAGGAATATAATGAGGAAAATTCCTTTCCTCAGAACCAATCATGGGTTGACATGTGTCAAGGTTCTATTTGTTGAATTATCTTGTACATTTTTGGAGGGCCAATCACAAGGTGCCATGTGGCCAGCTCTGAGACCACCACGTGTCCCTGGAATGAAGTTATAAAATTTTGGATGAGGTCTGCAAGGCTCAGCCCCATGACCTCCCTTTGGGCATGCAGAGAAGTTTCCAACTACTCTGCATGGTGAATCTTAACCACAGAGTTCATCGATTATATTTATCCTTGATTGAAACTAAAATTGTGGGTTGGGACCACCAGCGGTCCCCATACACTGATCACATAACAAATGGTTAATGTTATCCCTCCTAGTATATACACCAACCAACCAACGGTCAGCCTTCAACTTGTAGTCTTCGCAATTTTCGTGTCAAACTTATCACATGCAATGGTAACCACTATATCCTCTGTGCAGTTAATGTTAACAACCATTCAAACCTAAATTCCAACCGGAGTTTAAGCCCAAAGTTCTGATAACCACCACTTCGAAGACCGCAATTTGGGGTTGGCATGTGGCCACCCCAACTTTTAAGTTTAATGTTACATTTAAATTTAGTGGGAAGCTTTTTCAACATGCCATTTTGGGTGGAATCCACTAATTTAACTCTAGATAAGTGAAGTCCTCCACTTTTAGTGGAGTTTTTCTAGGTAACTAGGCAAAAGAGTAGGAGACTCAATTTGCGCCCATTCTGAGTGAACGAAGAGTCATTTTTAACTAATTGGAGCATTCTAGAGCCATTGGTGTAGAGAAAATATCCATTAGAGCACTGTAACTACATGCGATAAAAGCATTGTGAGCATAATGAAAGATGGGCATGCCATTGGTAGTTGGACCAACAGATGTAGCCTACGAGGGGTGAATTGCTTCATCATGCCTGCTGTGTAAATTATATGTGGTGACTTATTTCTCTATTTTACACTAGTTTTTAGTGTTATTTGTGCTTATTTAATGCTTCTAATTGACTGAAAATCATCTACATTTCATGGAAAAAAACCTCAATCCTTAAGAAAACTAATGAACTGATTATGCACATATTTATAAACTGAAAAGAAATTTAGCACAAAAAAACTAATATAGTCATTTCAGATCATGTATAGAATACACGAGAAACTATTAAAAAAAGGAAATAAGAACACTCAAATATTGAAAGGGAAAAACAACCTCAACTAGAAGTTGAAGCAGGTTTTTAAATGTAAATATTATAAATGATGTTTAAAATTTAACTATTGTATTGTGAAATTTAATTGTTTTTTTATGAACTAATTTGAAAATTATTTTGCAATGTAAACAGAGACATATATTCCTCACAACATTGATGATGAGATTGAAAATGTTGAGAGATAAACTGAAAAATATAATGAACCAATGATTGATGATGTTGTTGAAGATGTTGAAAGAAAATCAAGAGAAGAAATTGAATCACCAGTTATGTATATATATTTCAAGTGTATTACTGAAATTATACATATTTATTAATTTCAATTTCGTTCAAACTCTATCTTTGAATTTAATTATTTATTGATTATTTATACCCATTTACATTTAATTCTCATATGTACAGATGAAATCAATATTGATGATGAGATGTTATAAAATGTTGACCTGACACATATGGAGATAAAAAGGCTGACCATGTTATACGATATCATGTTAAGCTCATTATTTATATGTTCTTCAAAGATGAAAATGTATCCGTTCAAGCCCAAGTTTTGAGAGGTATCTCAACATCAAAGAAATTAAACGAAGCTACAACTCTATTCGGTATTCGAAAATCAATGAAATATAAAAAATTGAGGGAAAATTTGATTCAAAATATAAATAGTTCTCTAAAATCAATTGGAAGATCTAGAAATAAAAGTGATATAGATGCACATAGAGAAATAAAAATGGAAGTGGTTTCATCAAGTACTAAGGAAAATCATTTAGTAAAATATATGGCAAAAGAATTACGGACCTCACGAGAAACATTACACAAACATAGGAAATTTCGATCGAAAATAGATGTAAATGATGACCTCACTTTTTGGACATTTATTTGTAGGAAACCATACAAAGATATAATTGGAGAACATGTTAAAAAAAACTATGTATGAATATTGGATGAAAATATCATGTGTTTCACCAAAGCAAGGGATGTGATGCAGCGAAGAATAATGAAAAATCAGTATGAAGGACATGCAAAACATATCTTGGAAACCACTCAGATAGAGTTTTTCAATAAATTCATAGAAGAGAATCGAGGAATTAATTTTTCAATCAATACTTTTGTGCAATAAAAATCATGGTATGTTAAAACTATAAATGTATGTGACACTTGTTGTTGTCGTTATCATGTGAAATTTCAGTTATATTATGACACATTCCTTAATTTTGATAAAAAAAACATTGGAAAAATTCACCTCCTCCTTCCACTATCCATGATTTCATATCCCAAATTCTATGTGCAAGAGAAATTCATGAATTATTTTACCAAAGAAATGTGTTGGTGGTAAAAAATGTGATCATTGTGGAAATTTTACTATATTTCACAACAAATATCATATTTCTATAATTGATCAATCATTTTCCAACATAAAAGTGAAATAGAAGAGATATGAATATATTCATACATCGTTTAGTTCAAGTAGTAGTACAAGTACTAAAAGGATTGATTTACAAGAAGAAGAAATTTTTGTTATAGATTTTTTGAAGAATTTTGAGGAAGAAATTTATAAATACACAAGCCATTCACATAGAGATCTATGGAAGAACATGTAATTCAAAAAATCCCATGAACTTTTTCCACCAGGGACCATTTTGTCAATAGTTGATTTTGAAGAAAACTACACATTTGTTGCAAAAAATGAAATACAAAGTGAATATTATCATTATAACCAAGTCTATATGCTTGTTCATATTCTATATAGACATGTTGAACAAAATTTTGATCATATAGAAAGAACCACTCAAAATTGACATGTTATTAAAGAATATCACTTTTATATCAGCGATGGTCCTAGACATGATACATATTTTGTACAACATTGTTTTGATATGATTTATGACTCATTGAAAGGTCATGGAATAAAATTCAATGAACTTTGGATATGGTCATATAGATGCATAGGTCAATTCAAATCTCCACGATCATTCTTTTTATAGCGTCGTCTTCATATGAAAACCCACGTTAAACATTGTTGGAATTTATTTGAGATTCGTCATGGAAAAGGAGAACATGATGATTCAAGGGTATGTATAAAAAGAGAACTTTGAAGATATATAATGGACCACTCTACAGACCGACTTGTCTGAGTTGAACAGGATGTTCAATGGTGCATTGTTTCACTAAGCCATGAGACTAACCTATCAAGAGAAGTACTAAGGTACATGTACATATATAAAAATTAAGTTGCATATATATAGAACTTTAATATATGATCTAAGTTTTATTAATTTTCAAATTTTAAACATTTATAAAATTCTAAACATTATTTATCAAAATGATTATCTTTTAGATATAAATTGTATTTTAAATACGTTCATATTTATATTCTTTTTTGAATTTTCCATATAGTTTTTTTGGAATATTGGAGTCGAATATGTAAATAGATTGATTGCATATGAAGTTGAAACAATAAAAGGGAATCGAAAATTGTATTCAATTAAAACAAAGGAGTACTGAAGTGTGTTGGCATTTGATAAAAGAAAATAATCTTATTTTTATCTTGTTTTCATAAAGGACACACAATCTAATGGTATTTGTGAAAAAATACGTATGCAAAAGCTTTGCAACATAAAAAACTAAATACAAAGGGGAAAATATGAGTTGCAAGCTTCAAAGAGATGGAATAAAAGGAGACTATAGTATCATCTGACTGTGATCAAGTCTTTGATCTTGCTAGAGAAGGTAACATTCAATTGATTTAAAATTATAGATATCTATAAATAGATAATAAAATAAAGTCCATGTTGATAAAGCTAATTTCATGTTAATTATGATATGAATTTACACTTGTTCTAATGTGGAGGAGATGTTTTTGTTGTAGTTGCACATATTTACAACCTAGATAATGCCAAGTATTATTTCATGCGGTGCACTAAATGAAAGATGAAATTATTGGAAGACTATGATGATAATGGTTTTATATATGAAAAAGGGTCTATTATACCGAAAGGTTATTTTTCCAACAAACTCATCAAACAAACAATAATGTTTACTTTCAAGACTATCAACCTAATGTAATAAGTTGTCAATATAGTCACTTGGTGTGTGTAGTGCGCATAAAGTTGATAGAAGTTAAATGAAAGAAAAAATTGAAAGTTGAGAAATGGAGAATGTCAAAAGATGACCATGAATGGATCATTGAGGATGGCATTCCATTAGATTTTTTTTAATTGAATTTCCCAACAATTTCTTCTCCTTGGATTCATCTTTGAGAACTTAGAGTTCAAGTACATTGTTAGCCTTTCTTTTTGTGCACTCTTAAGTTCTACATTCTTAATAATGTATTTAGTTACAAAGTTATATTTATATTTCCTATTATGTATAGGTGTATTTAGTATTTTCTTCTATTGATATTATGTTTGCATGCACGAAAACTAATTTATATGTATATAAATTCTATGGTCTTAAATGATTTCATACATCAAAGCAATTTAATGTATTAGTATTTCTATACATGAATGAAAAATTTCTGTATATAGCATATTTTATAATGCAATATTAAGTTATGATTGTTTTAGAAATCTACAACAAATTATAAGATTCATTTAAATGCAAAATATGTACCACATTTTCTAATTTCCAATTTTACTAGATTCATTTTAAATAAATTGACAAAACTTTAATTTAAAAAACCTAAGAATAATCTACAAAAAAATTATAAGAATGGTTGAATGCAAAATGTACCAACTGAATGAAAATGTACTTTCATTGTTACATATTCATTAACATAAATATTTAAAACCTTTAAATGCACCAAACCATACATCATGAAAATTGTGGGCCATGTTTTATAATGCAATTTTATCTCATTTTTTTGTGCATTCAAATAAATTTATATTAAAAGTTAACTATCAACTGACATCCATATTAGACTTTATATACATTAATGCAAAATGTTGTAGACCATATTTTTTAATGCAATTTTAAAATTTTATTATTATTTTAGACATCTACACCTAATTATAAGATTCAAGTTCAAATGAAAAATGTAACATGTTTTGTAATTTGAAATTTTAATCTATTCATTTTAAATTTAACTTTTGAAACATTGAAATAACTTTAAACAAAGCCAAAGAATCATCTACTAACATTAAATAAAAATTTTTGAATGTAAAATGTACCAATTAAATGAAAATTTACTTTCATAGTAACATGTTCATGAACTTAAATATGTAAAACAATTAAAAGCATCAAACCGCACATCATGAAAATTGTATGGTCATGTTTTATAATAACTCTAAACAAAGCCTAAGAATCATCTACTAACAATTATTTGTGCCATCAACAGTCATAATATTGTTTCAGTTATAATGCATGTTGTCGAGCCTTTATGTTTACATAGTCAGCATACAGTTGTACCAATTAAATGGAAATTTACTTTCATAGCAACATATTCACGAACTTAAGTATGCAAAACCTTTAAAAGAATAAAACCATGCATCACTCAAATTGTATGGTCATGTTTTATAAGAACTTTAAACAAAACCTAAGAATCATATACTAACATTAAATAAGAATTATTGACTGCCATATGTACCAATTAAATGAAAATATAGTTTCATACCAACATATTCATGAAATTAAATATGCAAAACTTTTAAAAGCATCAAACCATCCATCATGCAAATTGTATCGTCATGTTTTATAATAACTTTGTAAAAAACCTAAGATTCATCTACTAGCATTAAATAAGAATGATTCAATGCAAAATGTACCAATTAAATGCAAATTTAATTTCATAGCAACATATTCATAAACTTAAAACTGTAAAACCTTTAAAAGCATCAAATGGTGAATCGTGCAAATTGTATGGTCATGTTTTATAATATGTTTGTGCACAAACAACTTTATATTAAAAGTTAATTATTAACCGATATCCATAATAGCCTTTCTAGATATATGAATGCAAAATGTACATATTGGATATTTTATAATTCAATATTTATGATTGTTAATAGACATTTGTACACCTAATTATAAGATTCATGTTCAAATGCAAAATGTACTAATTAAATGCAAATTTAATTTCATTGCTACATATTCATAAACTCAAATATGTATTTAACCTTTAAAATCATCAAACCACATGCACATCATGCAAATTGTATGGTCATGTTTTGTAATGAAATGTTATAGTATGTTTGTGCATTCATTTACAACCTTATATTAAAAGTTAACTATAAACCAACATCCATAATAGCATTTCTAGATACGTTAATGCAAAATGTACATACCATATTTGATGATTCATAATTTTTATGATCGTTAATAGACATCTACACCTAATTTTAAGATTCATGTTCAAATACAAAATGTACCATGTGTTATGTAATTTTCAATTTTAATAGACTCATTTTAAATAACAAGTGACAAAACAAATTTAAACAAAACATAAGAATAATCTACTAACATTATAACAATGATCATTCAAAATGTACCAAATAAATGCAAATTTACTTTCATTGCTACATATTCATGAACTTAAATATTCAAAACCAAGTTTTAAGAATAAAACCATGCATCATGCAAATTGTTTCATGCAAAATGTACATAAACTACAAAATTAGCATGTATTAAGTCATAATTTAAAGAGTTCTAGATTTAAACTATGTCCAAAATTTATATCGTTATAAAAGTAAATATATAATAAAAAAATTTCAAATAAAACTATGCATGTAAATTCATAATAAAGAGTTTTACTTTAAATATGTCCAAAATTTATCATTTAATAAAAATAAATATAATGTATATTATAAAAAAACTCTCAAATAAAAAATTTCATCAATTTAGGGAATCTGGCTTAAATATATGTTCCATCTTACTTCCCTGTGCTCTCATATGAATCATGGGGGCCCTGCACAACATGTGTAATTGCATATATATGTACATACAATATTATGTACATTAAAATTAAAATTTAATGTTTTAAAATTAAATGAGAATGTAATTTCATAAGAAACAAAATTTAAAAAAAAATATTCAAATTCCATGCAATACCTCATGTTCTTCCCCCTCCATTGTGCCTGTTTGGTGTTTTCCCTACATCGCGCCCTCATGGATAAATTGTAAAATATATATGTGCACACACACACACACACACACACACACACATATATATATATATATATTAAAATTTTAAAATTTTAAAATTTTGTAAATGAAAATTCATAAATTCATGAAATTTATTAAAAAGAAATGTTAGACGACTTCTTAAATTTTTGTGGATGGTCATATCCCCATCATCGAACTCATTCCTAAAGTCCCTAGAGGATGGAAATCATATCCATAAAAACCTAAAATTCAAAAAAATTTAAAATTTCAAAATAAAGACTTGTGTCATTTTTTAATGAAACTTTCACTTCAATTTATAACAAAACATAAGTGAAATATTGAATACTTGTGACAATGGAATATTTGGAAAATTTCCTAATAGGGAATAAGAGGGCGACGCCATATCAAAAACATCAGAAAAAATTAGAATATCTTAACATTTAATTATATAGATGTACATAGTTATTTATTTTGAACATATGTCCTCATGATATCGATATAATAATAGAATAATAATTGTACGTCAACATCATGAACTCTTAAAAAAACTAACATTTCTCAAAATATCATCTTGATTTCCATAACTTGAACCTTGGACCGTGGTATTACCAAAATTTTGGTTCAACAAGTGAGTTAACTGAAAATAGTGAACATATGATACATTTTTGTTAGATTAACACATACAAAGAAATAGGTATATGTAAATAAAAAATTACATTAAAATATCCACCCTAACCATTAACACATACCGATCCCATGACCTCTTGCTAATGAAGAGTTAAATTTTGCCAACCATTACAAAAACCCTTTGCATATTTTTTAAGCTCATCAATATTCATGTTATCTATCTCCTCATATGTTTTACATACAAAATTGGCATGTGCATTAGCTTGTGCTCTTTTTCGATTCAAACAGATATCAATTCTAGTAAATCTAGTATTGACGTTGTCTACGATGGCATCCATTCCTTCTCGACTAATTTAAGAAATGGAATCCATCAGTGACCACAAAGTTTCCACACGAGGAGGTCAATGTGCCAAACATGGATGAGGTGAGGAAATTTAGTATCATGATTAGCACCCTTAAGATCACATAATCGACCTCTCCCATTACCAAAAAATTCAAAAAGAAGGTCATTATAATTAGGTTTCATTTTCAAAATGCATTCTGCATGAAATAATTTTCCAAAATAAATTGGAACCTTATCATTCCATTGCATCTTTCCATACGCTGCAAGGAACCTATCATACAAATGATTTGTTATACTAGGGTGCTTGAAATATTGCACCTTTAACATCTTTATTTTCGACTCTCCTTTGAAATTAAGCATAGATTTTTCCATTGCTTTTTTAACCATGTTTTTAACATCAACCCATTTATCGGGACCCATTACTACTTCCTTTCTACGCCTCATAATTTCTACAAATCTATTTGTGGTTGGCTGAAGCTTCTAGTAAACATCCAGAAATGAGTTTAGAGGGTTCACAACTATCTCTAAGCTTTCCCGACTCTTTGCAAGGAACTCTAAACTCCGAAGATCTTTCCTCAATTTTGAATAAAGACTTTTTCACCTCTGTAATGTACATTGCTGGAGGTTTGTTTCCCAAGGAAGCTCATCAAGAATTTCATATGGATAAGTCATATTTTGTGTACAACCTTCATCTCGAATTTCCTTTTTTTGCTTCCGTCTATTTCGAGCAACATTTTCACCCTCTCCATCAATATATAAAATTACATAAATAAAAATACATGTAAACAAATATACAATTTTTTGTTTACATAATTTTTTAATATATAATTTAACAAAATGATGACCATGATGATCCGATTGAGATTGATGACCATCTGGAGATGGTTGAGCACCATCATGGCCACCTAGATATTGTTGAGCACCATCATGACCACCAATTGATTGAGCTTGTTGGCCATCAGGGGAATGTGTACCTCCCTCATGCGACAACATTGTGAGTGAAGCTTCTTAAAAAAATAGAATTTATTCAATTCAAATATATATGTATGTACATACATATGATTCTATGTATTTATCTTTTAAAAGTAAATGAACATATATATACAATACCACGATGGTGTGAACAATGGCCCTTCATTGACTAAGTATATACTCTTTTTATCCCAACTCCTAAAATATTGAAATTATTAAGATATAATTTAAAGCTAAATTGATAAAAAATAAATCCAAATGTATACATATGTACATGCATAAGGTTATATTCAAATATCATTTAAATATATATATATATATATATATATATATATATATATATATATATATATATATATATACCATGATCATGATGGACATCCCTCGATTCATTTGATATTCTCTTTGATCCATGATCCCCCCTCTCATAGATGCATGAGACTCAATTGATGCTCACCTAGAAGAATCATATGGTAAATGTTGACCCATGATCTATGGAAATCTATAGATACATAGATAAATGATCCTTAAAGATTTAATATGTGCATTTACAATTCTTTTTAAAATTACTATTTAAAAATATTGAAAGAATTCAAAAAAGTAATGTAATACACAAATGTTGAAGAAAAAATTGAACACAAATGTAAAACACAAAACTTGAAGGACGAATTGATGTAAAACTAAAGACTATTTAATCACGAATGTTGAAGCGCACAACCTTAACACAAATTTAAAACCCAAAACTTGAAGCACAAATTGATCTGTAAAACTCAAGACTATTTAAACACAAATTTGTTGAAGCACACACATTTTGAAAATTAAATAATTTTCTTTCTAAAAGATGAATTTCATGAAGTTGTGCTTACATAGTGGGGGCACACTTGGTATATAATTGAATAAAACACGTGATCATAAAACAACACATCTATAACTAAAAAACACGCACATATCAAAGATATATTACAATGTACATCAATAAATTTTGATGGAGAGCTTCTTAACACTAATTCATATTCGACACACAAATATTGAATTGGCATTTCCCCATAAAATAGATCATTAGGCATCCTATTAACATTTTCACAATGTCTAATACTAAATGATTGAATTTTCCTAACAATATTGTTTGCTTTTCCATGTATTTTTCTTAACCTCTCCTTCTTAACTTGGTACACAGTTCTCATCTGGTTGCACAGAAGTTCAGAATTGGAGAAAACTACAATTCCATTGTATCCATACTCCCTAGTTGTTCCTAAGAATTTTTTCAATGCAATATAATATGCTTCATTGTTTGTTGTTCTTCCAGGTACATTAATTTTCCTTTGGAGGACTTTTTTTGTCGTAATATTTCATAGCACATAAGTAATCATTGCTTGCCCCCGGTTGGGATAACAAGAAATATCTATACATAATGTGCATTTTTCAAAAAAATTTAGTGGGATTTCTAATCCCTGAAAAAATCAATAAAATATTAAATTCATGTATTGCAAATGCTAGAGTTTATTGGAGAAATGACATACATGGTTTCCAAAAACACTAGGATCCTTCGTGCATTTAGATAAAGGTTTTATAATAGTATACCACCAATGAAAAGGAGAGCAACAACACATTGTAGCCTAACTACATCATAGGTAGATCAATATTTAATGCATATATTGGCATCTATTCAGGATAGTTTAGGATATGTTATTATTAATTAAATGGTGCTACATTCACTTCTAGCATATACCATGCATAAAACAATTTATGGGTTGACTATTCCTTCATGGTAGTAGTAAGCATAATATTACATTCATATAGATTCTATATTACTTGGATATTCACATGGAAATAAGTTCCATTGAAGGTAGAGTTCTCAATGGAATAAATCACTTTCATATATATTCAAAACATAATGAAATCGAGAGTACCTAGCATCCTCCAAGGGGAGTTTCATATGAGGCAATGGACATGTTTATATGTGTTTGTTTGTGAATTTTTCATAATTTGTTGTGTTTAAATGTTCTTTTTTGGTCTGAGTCTTTCATTATTTCATTTCAAGCTCACAATAAAATTAGGCATCTTTTACCTTAGTTGAGCTGCTCTAATATCTAATTTTCCATACAACCAAGCAGCTCTGAACAAAATTTTTCATAAGAACAGTCTACATATTTGTGGATTGTAATTTCCATAAAAGAGATATTTATTGGTATTTAGTTTGATATCAATTATATAACATTCCCCACCAACTGTTTGCATGAATATTTACATTTTCCCTTTGATATTATTTAATATTATATTGTCTTCTAATTATTATAGTCATAATGTTTCCTTTTAGATAGGGTGAATATGTGGGTTTAACGGTGGGTGACTAGTACGATGATATTTCTGCATTTAAAATGAAATATAACTATAATACTATTTTGAATGCAATGTAACAAAAATGTTTTTTTGATGTTTGTTTTAATTATCACTAACATGTGAAAAAATGCATATAAGTAGAAGGTGGAGTGTTTTTCATAAAAAAACCACACAAGAAAGGAAAAAAATCTTAGCTAATTCCCTTGGAAAATAATTGTTATCTTGATTACTTCCTACTTATTATATTTGCGAGGGTAATCCCTTTTTGGTTGAGTTGTGAGCCATATCTCTTTATGGTTTTCCCTAATTAAGTCATTTTCTTCTTTTCGTTTACATATGCTACTAAATTTTTAATAGCCAACTCGAACTTAAAAATGTCTTAATATTTTTTATCATTGTTATCCCTAAATGTTTTAAAAGGAACTTATGTGAGAATTTATTCAGAGAGTGGCATACATATCAGTAGGCCATGCAATCTATTGTTGGTTCTCATGGCTCCTTAAGTAAATTCAATCATTCTGTATAATGAGATATCTATATAGATGTCATAATAATTGGCTTTTCCAAAAATAAAATATCGGTCAATCAAAATGATTTTTGTACAAACAACTTGCTAACATATAAATGTGATCTATCTTCAAAGTTGTTAGAAAGAAAAGTAGACTAGTGTCATATTATACAAATATGAAATGTATAGTTTACTTACAATAATTTTTTCATATATACGTTATATTAAAAAATCTAAAAATTACATTTGGTATGAAATTTTGACATGTACATAAATATGGGTGATCATTTAAATTAGAATTTCACTTGTTTGAAACGAAATTGTTTTTAGTATTCATACTCAATAATAATTTGTACATGTTTCCTTATTATTATTATTTTTTTTTAATATCAGGTTGGAGGGTAGATCACAAGTTTTTGAAGGTGAGTTAGTGAGGCTAGGTGATAATTGTTTGTAGAATTCTAAAGGAAGTTGTGCTATTGCATTGGAAATTTGTTGAGAATTTGAATATAATACATTAGTGGACCATATATTTGTGGACCATATACTATTGCATTGCTAATTCACAAGGAAAGTGTGGAGGGAGACATTAAAAATAAATAACATGAAGGGGAAATAGGAAGGAGAATCTATCTCAGAGTGCTTCAAAAACTAGTGTTTGGATGGAGTAGTTCCAAATTACAAGGCTTTTTCATGTAAAGTGGAAAGGTAGGTCCATGCTTTCACCCATTTATATCTCATAATATTGTGATCATTATACTTATGAATTGTATGTTGACTATGTAAACAGAAAGGCTCGACGACATACATGATTATAAATGAAAAAATATAATGAATTTTGATGGCACATATCACTGTACTTCTGAACTATATGTTGACTATGTAAACATAAAGGCTTGAGGACATGCATTATAATTGAAAAATATTATGAATGTTGATGGCACAAATCATTGTACTTATGAACTTTATGTTGACTATGTAAACATAAAGGCTTGACTACATGCATTATAACTGAAAAAATATTATTATTTTTGATGTCACAGATCAATGTACTTATGAACTGTATGTTTACTAAGTAAACATAAAGGCTCGACGACATGCATTATAACTAAAAAAATATTATTAATGTTGATGGCACATATAATTGTACTTATGAAAATTATGTTGACTATGTAAACATAAAGGCTCGACACCATGCATTATAACTAAAACAATATTATGATTGTTGATGGCACATATCACTATACTTCTGAACTACATGTTAACTATGTAAACATAAAGGCTCGACGACATGTGTAATAACTGAAAAATATTATGACTGTTGATGGCAAAAGTCACTGTACTTATGAACTGTTTCCTGACTATGTAAACATAAAGGCTTGACAAAATGCATTATAACTGAAACAATATTGTGATTGTTTATGGCACAGATCACTGTACTTCTGAACTGTATGCTGACTATGTAAACATAAAGGCTCAACAACATGCATTATAACTAAAAAAAATATTATGATTGTTGATGGCATGAATCAATCTACCTCTAAATTTTATATTGGCTATGTAAACATAAAGGATCGACGACATGCATTATAATTGAAAGAATATTATGGTTGTTGATGGCATAGATCACTGTGCTTCTAAATTGTATGTTGACTATGTAAACATAAAGGCTCGACAACATGCATTACAACTGAAACAATATTATCACATTGATGGTATAGATCATTGTAGTTTTGAACTGTATGTTGATTATGTAAACATAAAGTCTCAACGACATGCATTATAACTGAAACAATATTATTACTATTGATGCCACAAATCGACAAACTAAAAAACACTACTTTGTATGGAAAGGAACTAGGTACCTCTGCTTCAATCCTAGGAGTTGTTAGAAATAAAGTAAAGGTCATAAGAAATAAAGGAGGGACTCAATATATATGATCAGGTATATAACCATCTGCAAAGGAGGGAATCTACTTATAGCGAAGGGAGGAGCTTCTGCATGAAGCCCAACTGAGTTGATCAATGCAAGCACTTTGAATTTTGCAGATTTACCCTTTGATGTTGATAAATCCCTTATCTTTATTCTTACCACCAAGACTAATCTGATATTTCCTTCCCATATTTATGATGGTGTAGCTTTTAATAAATTTTTCTTGAATATTTTACCATTGTATTGTATTGGAAATTTGTGAGAATTTTGCAGATAAAAATTGATTAAATCCTAGTCTTGAACATAGGTTCAGTTTTTTTGTATTTTGTAGAATTTCATTCATGAAATGAAAGAAAATTATTAGCACTCTTAGATGAAAATCGCTGTCTATCAAGGTGATTGACAGGTTTCTTAAGGCTGGGATATGGGGTGAGTCTTCCTTCAAACATTGTTTTGGATTTGTCTATTTTTCTATGCTAGAGTTTCTTATTTTTTTGTAACTTTATGAGTTTCGGTAGAATCACAGTAGATGTTAATATGGATAGTTAATCTCCATGGCGCTTATTAGATAGGAGATGTGTTTTCATATCACCAAAAAACTGTTATGAAACTAGCTCCAAAAATAGAAGAAAAGAGAGATCAACGCCTTAGAAATCAACCACTTTGAGGGGCCCGACAACCTGCAATACATTACATAAAAGAACAATTATGGATGCTACAAAAGACAAAAACTCCTTCTATATACAGGGGTCCATGGGGTCATAATATAATTCTAGATAACCTAACAATAATGATTTAAGGGAACAATAATAACAATATGGGGGGTACAAGGGTACAAAAATAAGAATAAGGGGGCTACACTAATAACAATAAGGGACTACACTAGTAATATGGGGACCTAACATGCCCCTCTACCTCAAAAAAGTGTTGTCCTCAATGCTTGAGTAGCTCTGGATACTTCTGTATACAATTCTCATCCTCCCATGTAGAATCTTCTGTGGGTAAGTTCTTCCACTTAATGAGATACTCTAAAATTGATCAATTTCGTAGTCGTCGATTTCTTATTTCTGTGAATGTTTCATGTTCCAATATGATTTTTCCTTCCTCATCAAGTTACAGAAATATTGTTTGAATTGGAATTTTTTCACCTATAACTTTCTTTAAGCATGAAACATGGAAAAATAGATGCGCTCACGAAGAAGCAGGAACCTCCAATTTGTACGCCATAGTACCAATGTTTTGCAACAACTTATAATCACCATTGCCTTTTGTGATAATTTATTATCCTTCTTAGCTTGCTTGAGGGACATTTTTTTGTGTGGTTGTAGCTGTTAAAATACCCAGTCTCTTACATCAAAACTTCTCTCGCTACGATGTTGATCTTCCTGTTGTTTCATTCGATTTTGTGCCAAATTGAGGTTATCCTTTAAGAGTTGGAGAACTTGCTATTGATGATCGATGTGATATTCCACTGCTTGCACCTTATAATTTTCTCTTAAAGATGATGTGATGGACGGTGGATGATATCCCTAATGTGCCATAAATGGGGTCATTTTTTTTGCAGTATGGAAGGAAGTGTTATACCACCATTCAGGTAGAGGTAACCACTTAACCCATTTTTTTTGTTTATTAGATACAAAACAACGAAGATATCCTTCCAAACATTTGTTCACTATCTTAGTTTGACCATAAAATTGAGGATGATAAGATGAGTTATGAGCTAGTTGAGTACCCAAACAAGAAAATAATTTCGTCCAAAAATTTCCAGCAAAAATGGGATCTCTGTCACTTACCATAATCTTTAGGTTTCCATGTAGCTTTTAAATTGTTTCCATAAATGCAGTAGTAACTGTAATTGCTTTAAATGGATGAGATAATGCACAAAAGTGTGCATACTTGGTATGTCTATCAAATACCACCATGATGATACTCTTTCCTTCGGACTTAGGTAAACCTGTGATAAAATCCATTGAAATCTCCTCTCAACATTGACATGGAATGGATAAAGGTTGTAGAAGACCCGAGGTCTTAATTGTCTCAACTTTATTTTTCTGAAAATCCAAACATTCTTCCACAAAATTTTGAATATCAGATTTAAGGCCATCCCAAAAAAATTCATTCTTCACCCTCTTGTAAGTTTTTAAAAATCCTGAGTGTCCTCCTAAAGGAGAAGTATGCAAATCCAAAAGAAACTTTTATTTTTGTTGGGAATTCTTAAAAAGGTATAAGTGATATTTGTACCATAAGGAATCATTTTTCCACCTAAATGTATCCAATGTACTTGGATCTTGATTCAAATTTTGAATAAGTGTCCACACTTCTTCATTCTTCTTCCATTCATCCCTTGCTTCGGTTATCGAATCTGGTTGGATAATAGAAATTTCACAAAGCAATGCTTCCACCTCTTCATCATTTCTTGAGAGTGCTTATGAAACAACATTCAACTTCCCTTTTTTGTAGATGATTTCAAATTCATAACCCAACATCTTTGTGACCCATTTTTGTTGTTATTCTTAAGATAGTCTTTGTTCCAAAAAGTGTTTAAGACTATCATGATCATTTTTTACCATGAAGTTCCTTCCCATTAGGTAAGGTCTCCATTTCTTTAGTGCATGTAGTATTTCCAACAGTCCCTTCTCATAAATAGCTATCTGTAAATACTTTCCTTTGATTGGACAACTTTCAAAATTTTTTGAAACCAAATCTAAAAATAGAAGAAAAGAGATATCAACTCATGTTAGGTCCCTATATTACTAGTATAGTCCGTTATTGTTGTTAGTGTAACCCCCTTTTTTTTATTATTGTACCCTTGTAACCCCCATATTGTTATTATTGTGCCCTTAAATTATTATTGTTAGGTCGGCTAGGATTACATTGGGCCCCACTAGGATTACATTGTGGCCCCATGGACTCCTATATATAGAAATGAGGTTTTTTAATTTGAATCATCCAATAATTTTTCATTCATGTAATGTATTGGAGGTTTCCCCCTCGAAGTGGCTTATTTATAAGGCGTTGATATCTCTTTTCTTCTATTTTTGGAGTTGGTTTCACAACATTTGGTATTAAAGGTTTGAGATTCTAGGGTTTCGCTGCTCCAAACAGGTCATCGTGTAATTTTCGCTATAACTTTTTTTCTACGAAGGTTTAGAATCTAAAAATTTTAGAGTGAGAATAAAAATCATGAGGAATATCGTCGTAAAATTTCAGAGCTTGGTTCGCAATATTTTTGGAGATATGATCTATGCAAGTTAGGTCATTTTGCAAGCTCTTGAATTTAACCTAAACAGGTCATCGTGGTATTTTCATAATAACATTTTTTCTATGAAGGTTCAGAAGCTGAAATTTTTAGAGTGAAAATCCGAACTCCAGAGGAACATTGTCACAAAATTTCAAATATTGGTTCGCAATATTTTCAGAGATATGATCTGTGGAAGTTAGGGCTTTTTGAGGCTTCTGAATTTCATCTCAAAGAGGTGATCGTGAGAAAATATTCATATATCTCTCTCTGAGCATCGGATTGAAATGCCCTAAAAAGTGGCTACAAGTATACGGACTGTAATTTTCTATCAATTCTAGAGCTAAATGAGGAAACAATGACATGTGGAAATTTGTACAATTTTGCTCTACTGAACCAGTCCAAAATTGGGTCACTGTGGGAGATTGGACATAACTTTGCCTTGAAGAATCCAAATCAGATCAGACCTATGGAATTTTAAAGATGCTTCAGAGGGGCTACTATAGGGCTAAATATTAGATATTTAGAATCCACAGTTATAGAGATAATTCAATTTCAATATCGAGCTCCTCCAAAGCAAGTAAAAGGTGTGTATTTTTTTTATTTTTTTTTTCCGAATTGCATAAGTCTTGTTTGAAGAATCAAGTTGAATTGATTCCAAGGGCATATTGTAGAATATATATCTGTATTGGATGGACCCTAAAAATAATTCAACACCCATTAATCCTTTAGAAGGCTCTACTACGACTCATGAAGACGAAGAATGGCAACATGACATATCAAAATTGCAAGAGCAAGTGCAAAAAATTTCAGTCTCGCAAAGAACAAAAAAAAATGAAATGGAAGTTTAGAAGAAAGGCGTGGAAACTAAGATGGATGGTTTGAATAAAGGCGTGGAAGCTAAGATGAATGGTTTGGAAGCTAAGATGGATGGCATGGAAGTGGGCATGGAAGCTAAGATGGATGACATGGAAGCTAAGATCGATGAAAAAATAAAAGACAACATGGAAAACATGAAGAAGGATATAAAAGTAAACATCAAAGGTTTGGAATAGTTGATACAAGAAATGTTTCCTAATGGTGAAAATATAGTAGAGGAAACTCATGATGAGAACAAAATAAATGTTAATCGTGATTTCATAAACTATACTATTGGAGGGAAGAACCACCATATTCCAAAAATGGATATAAGGAATTTTGATGGAAAGGATCCTGTAACATGGATACTACAGATGGAGCAATATTTTGATCTCAATAATGTGAAAAACACACAAAAGATACGCATTGCAACTTTACATTTATAATAAAATACATTTGTATGGTATCGATGGCTTTTCTCCCGTAAAAAAAAAATCACTTGGTTAATTTTTACGGAGGAAATGATAGCACATTATGAGGATATGAAGAGCAAAACCTTATTTAGCCAATTGATAAATCTCAAACAAAAGGGTTTAGTGGGGGAGCACATTAAGGAGTTCCAAAAATTGAATATAAGCGTAACTGATATTCCAAAGGAACACAGGATTTATCTCTTCATAGGTACTTTAGAGGATAACATCCAACATGAATTTCGCATTTTGGAACCTGATTCATTGGAGAAGGCATTCAGGTTGAAAAGAAAAATTGAATGTAAAATTATGGAGATAAGGAAGCCTACCACTCACTTCTATAAAGAGGGCAGTGTTGCTACTCCCAGATTTCAACAACCTACAAGGTTGACACCATAAAAATTGGAAGAAAAAAGAGAAAAAGGGCTTTGCTACAATTGTGATAGAAAATACACTAAAGGTCATAAGTGTGCTAAGAAGAAATTATTTCACATATCTTGTGAAGAGGAAGAAGAAAATGAAAAAGAAGAGGATATACACCAGGAACCAACCATAGAAGAGGAAAAAATGAGTTTGACCATATTGTGTAATGCATTGGAAGGAATTACCACTCCTCAAACTCTCAAGATAGAAGGACATATCAAGAAGAAAAAGGTAATAGTGTTGATTGATTCAGGTACTACCCATAATTTTATTCATTGTAAGGTATCCAAGGAATTGAATTGTTTCCTATACCCATCTCTAGAATGTCAAGTGATGGTTTCAAATGGAGGAACTATAAATTTCTCTAAAAAATGCCATAATATCAAGCTATCCATGGGGGAATATCTATTGAATAGTCCAATTCTTTCCATCCCAATGGGAGGTGTTGATGTCGTAATAGGAGTACAATGGTTACAATCTTTGGGGACAGTAGCTTTTAATTTTCAAGAACTTTTCTTGATTTTTTTTTTCAAAAGGAAAGGAAATCGAATTACGTGGTATCATAGGGAAGCTAGGAAATATAATAAGCTCTAATGTCATGACAAATCTTTTGAAGAAATGACAACAAGGCGTAATTGCACAATTATGCTCACTAGAAGTTCCAACATCAAAATCATCTATTTCTCCATATCTCCAAAGAGTCTTGGACAATCATTCCAATGTGTTTGATACTCCCAAAGGACACCCACCTATTCGTGATCATGATCATGCTATTAATTTGATTCCAGGAAGTGTTCCTCCAAACAACCGACCTTAAAAATATCCTTCTGTCCAAAAGAGTGAAATTGAACGTATGATTGCAGAAATGTTAGAGGCTGGTATAATTCAACCTAGTCAAAGTTCTTTCTCTGCGCCTGTAGTATTGGTACACAAGAAGGATGGATCATGGCACATGTATCCCGATTATAGGGAGCTCAATAAGCTCACCATTAAAGATAAATTTCCCATTCCTGTGATTGATGAATTATTGGATGAATTACATGGAGCAATTTATTTTACCAAGTTGGATCTTTGTTCAGGATATCATCAAATTAGAATGAAGACTGAAGATATTATGAAAACAACATTTTGAACTCATGAGGGTCATTATGAATTTTTGGTCATGCCTTTTGGCCTTACCAATGCACCTTCTACATTTCAAGGGTTGATGAATTCCATTTTCAAACCTTCCTTAGAAAATTTGTGCTAGTATTTTTTGATGATATACTAATCTACAACAGGTCTTGGAAGGATCATGTTGAACATGTTGACAGGGTGCTCAAACTATTGCAGGAGAAACAATTATATGTAAAAACATCCAAATGTTTCTTTGGAGTACAAGAGGTGGAATATCTGGGTCATATTGTATCTCACGAGGGTGTTAAAGTAGACCCTAACAAAATTAAAACCATTAAGGAATGGAAAGTCCCCACAACCATAAAGCAGTTGCGAGGATTTCTTGGGTTAACAGGGTATTATCGCAAGTTTGTTAAGAATTATGGGAGAATAGCAGCACCTCTAAAAACATTATTGAAGAAAGATGCATTTTCATGGACTCCTGAAGCAACTAAGGCCTTTGAACATCTTAAAGAGGCAATGTGCCTAGCACCGGTCTTAGCTACGCCAGACTTCACAAAAACCTTTAATGTGGAATGTGATGCCTCAGGAAATGGAATTGGTGCAGTTTTAATGCAGGAAGGAAGACCCATTGCTTTTGAAAGTCGTCCAATCAAAGGAAAGTATTTACAGAAACCTATTTATGAGAAGGAAATGTTAGCAACACTGCATGCACTAAAGAAATGGAGAACTTACCTAATGGGAAGACACTTCAAGGTAAAAACTGATCATGATAGTCTTAAACACTTTTTGGAACAAAGACTATTTTCAGAAGAGCAGCAAAAATGGGTCACAAAGATGCTGGGTTATGACTTTGAAATAATCTACAAAAAAGGGAAGCTAAATGTTGTTGCAGATGCACTCTCAAGAAAGAATGAAGAGGTGGAAGAATTTCTTTGTGAAATTTCTATTATCCAACCAGATTGGATAACCGAAGCAAGAGATGAATGGAAGAAGGATGAAGAAATGTGGACACTCATTCAAACGTTGCAGCAAGATCCTAGTACATCTGATACATTTATTTGGAAAAATGATTCCTTATGGTAAAAAGATATTTTATATCTTTGTAAGAATTCCCAACTAAAACAAAATATTCTTTTGGAATTGCACACGTCTCCTTTAGGACGACACTCAGGACTTTTAAAAACTTACCATAGGGTGAAGAAAGAAATTTTTTGGGATGGCCTGAAATCTGATATTCAAAATTTTGTGGCGGAATGTTTGGTTTTACAGCAGAATAAAGTTTATACAATTAAGACCCCGGGTCTTCTACAACCTTTATCCATTCCAAGTCAATGTTGGGAGGATATTTCAATGGATTTTATCACAGGTTTACCTAAGTTCAAAGGAAAGAGTGTCATCATGGTGGTAGTTGATAGACTTCCCAAGTACGCACACTTTTGTGCATTATCTCATCCATTTAAAGCAAGTACAGTGGATACTACATTTATGGACAAAATTAAAAAGCTACATGGAAACCCAAGGATTATTGTGAGCGACAGAGATCCCATTTTTACTGGATATTTTTGGACGGATTTATTTTCTTTTTTGGGTACTCAATTAGCTCATAGTTCATCTTATCATCCTCAATCCGATGGTCAAACTAAGATACTAAATAAATTTTTGGAAGGATATCTTCGTTGTTTTGTATCTGATAAAAAAACACAATGGGTCAAGTGGTTACCTCTCGCTGAATGGTGGTATAACACTTCCTTCCATACTGCGGCAAAAATGACCCCATTTATGGCACTTTATGGATATCATCCACCATCCATCACATCATCTTTAAGAGAAAATTCGAAGGTTCAAGCAGTGGAAGATCACATCGAGCATCAACAAGAAGTTCTCCAACTCTTAAAGGACAACTTGAATTTGGCACAAAATCGAATGAAACAACAGGTAGATCAACATCGCAGCGAGAGAAGTTTTGATGTAGGAGACTGGGTATTTTTACGGCTACAACCATACAAACAAATGTCCCTCAAGCAAGCTAAGAAGGATAATAAATTATCGCCAAAGTACTATGTTCCTTACAAGGTGTTGCAAAAGATTGGTACTATGGCATACAAATTGGAGCTTCCTTCTTCTTCACGAGTGCATCCAATTTTCCATGTTTCATGCTTAAAAAAGGTTATAGGTGAAAATCTTCCAGTTCAAACAATATTTCCAGAGCTTGATGAGGAAGGAAAAATCATACTGGAACCTGAAGTGGTCACAGAAATCAGAACTTGACAGCTATGGAATCAATCAATTTCAGAGTATCTCATCAAGTGGAAGAACTTACCCACTGAAGATTCTACATGGGAGGATGAGAATTTTATACAGAAGCACCTAGAGCTACTAAAGCGTTGAGGGCAACAACATTTTGAAGGAGAGGGGCATGTTAGGTCCCTATATTACTAGTATAGTCCCTTATTGTTGTTAGTGTAACCCCCTTATTATAATTTTTTGACCCTTGAAACCCCCATATTGTTATTATTGTGCCCTTAAATTATTTTTGTTAGGTCGGCTAGGATTACATTGGGCCCCCCTAGGATTACATTGTGGCCCCATGGACTCCTATATATAGAAAGGAGGTTTTGTAATTTGAATCATCCAAGAATTGTTCATTCATGTAATGTATTGGAGGTTGGCCACTCGAAGTGGCTTATTTCTAAGGCATTGATATCTCTTTTCTTCTATTTTTGGAGCTTGTTTCACAACTGGTAATTCTATCAACTACCACCATGATGACACTCTTTCCTTTGGACTTAGGTAAGCCTGTGATAAAATCCATTTAAATCTCCTCCCAACGTTGACTTGGAATGGATAAAGGTTGTAGAAGACCCGGGGTCTTAATTGTATCAACTTTATTCTGCTGGAAAACCAAACATTCCACCACAAAATTTTGTATATCAGATTTAATGCCATCCCAAAAAAATTCTTTCTTCACCCTGTGGTATGTTTTTAAAAATCTTGAGTTTCTTGCTAAAGGAGAAGTGTACAATTCCAAAAGAATATTTTGTTTTAGATGGGAATTCTTACAAACATATAAGCGATCTTTGTACCATAAGGAATCATTTTTCCAACTAAATGTATTAGATGTACTAGGATTTTGCTGCAACTTTTGAATGAGTCTCCACACTTCTTCGTCCTTCTTCCATTCATCCCTGGCTTTGGTTATCCAATATGGTTGGATAATAGATATGTCACAAAGCAATGCTTCCACCTCTTCATTATTTCTTGAGAGTGCATCTGCAACAACATTTAGCTTCCCTTTTTTCTAGATTATTTCAAAGTCATAACCCAACATCTTTGTGACCCATTTTTGCTACTCTTCTGAAGATAGTCTTTGTTCCAAAAGGTGTTTAAGACTATCATGATCAATTTTTACTGAAGTGTCTTCCCATTAGGTAAGTTTGCCATTTCTTTAGTGCATGCAATATTGCTAACATTTCCTTCTCATAAATAGCTTTCTGTAAATACTTTCCTTTGATTGGATGACTTTCAAAAGCGACGGGTCTTCCTTCTTGCATTAAAATAGCATCAATTCCATTTCCTGAGGCATCACATTCCATAAATAAAGGTTTTTGTGAAATCTGGTGTAGCTAAGACCGGTGCTAGGCACATTGCTTCTTTAAGATGTTCAAAGGCCTTAGTTGCTTCAAGAGTCCATGAAAATGCATCTTTCTTCAATAATGTTGTTAGAGGTGCTGCTATTCTCCCATAATTCATAAAAAAATTGCGATAATACCCTATTAACCCAAGAAATCCTCGCAATTTCTTTATGGTTGTGGGGAATTTCCATTCCCTAATGGCTTTAATTTTGTTAGGGTCTACCTTAACACCCTCATGAGATACAATATGACGTAGATATTCCACCTCTTGCACTCCAAAGAAAAATTTGGATGTTTTTGCATATAATTGTTTCTCCTGCAATAGTTTGAGCACCCTGTCAACATGTTGAACATGATCCTTCCAAGACCTGTTGTAGATTAGTATATCATCAAAAAATACTAGCATAAATTTTCTAAGGAAGGGTTTGAAAATGGAATTCATCAACCCTTGAAATGTAGAAGGTGCATTGGTAAGGCCAAAAGGCATGACCAAAAATTCATAATGACCTTCATGAGTTCGAAATGTTGTTTTCAGAATATCTTTAGTCTTCATTCTAATTTGATGATATCCTGAACGAAAATCCAACTTGGTAAAATAAATTGCTCCATGTAATTCATCCAGTAATTCATCAATCACAAGAATGGGAAATTTATATTTAATGGTGAGCTTAATGAGCTCCGTATAATACGAACACATGTTCCATGATCCATCATTCTTGTGTACCAATACTATAGGAGCAGAGAAAGAACTTTGACAAGGTTGAATTATACCTGCCTCTAACATTTCTGCAATCATACGTTCAATTTCGCTCTTTTGGACATAAGGATATCTATAAGGCCTGATGTTTGGAGGAACACTTCCTAGAACTAAATAAATAGCATGATCATGATCACAAATAGGTGGGAGTCCTTTGGGAGTTTCAAACAACTTGGAATGATTGTCCAAGATTTTTTGGAGATCTGAAGAAATAGATGATTTTGGTGTTGGAACCTCTAGTGAGCATAATTGTGCAATTACGCCTCGTTGTTCTTTCTTTAGAATATTTGTCATGACATTAGAGCTTATTATCTTTCTCGGCTTCCCTGCAATACCCCGTAATTCGACTTCCTTTCCTTCTGAAAAAAATTCAAGAAAAGTTCTTGAAAATTAAAAGCTACTGTCCCCAAAGATTGTAACCATAGTACTCCTATTACAACATCAACACCTCCCATAGGAATGGAAAGCATTGGAATATTCAATACATATTCCCCCATGGTTAGCTTGATATTATGGAATTTTCTAGAGCAATTTATAGTTCCTCCATTTGCCACCATCACTTGACATTCTGGTGTTGGGTATAGGAAACAATTCAATTCCTTGGCTACCTTACAATGAATAAAATTATGGGTACTACCTGAATCAATCAACACTATTACCTTTTTCTTCTTGATATGTCCTTCTACCTTGAAAGGTTGAGGAGTGGTAATTCCTACCAATGCATTACACAATATGGTTGGACTCATTTCTTCCTCTTCTAGGGTTGGTTTGTGGTGTATATCCTCTTCTTTTGAATATTATTGTTCATTTTCTTCTTCCTCTTCACAATCTATGTAAAATAATTTCTTCTCAGCACACTTATGACCTTTAGTGTATTTGCTATCACAACTATAGAAAATCCCTTTTTCTCTTTTTTCTTCCAATTGTTGTGGTGTCAACCTTGTAGTTTGTGCAAATCTGGGATTAGCAACACTTACCTCTTTATAGAAGTGAGTGGTAGGCTTCCTTGTCGCCATAATTTTACATTCAATTTTTTTGGTCAACCTGAATGCCTTCTCCAATGAATCAGGTTCCAAAATGCGAACTTTATGTTGGATGTTATCCTTTAAAGTACCCATGAAGAGATCAATCCTGTGTTCCTCTGAAATATTAGTTACCCTTATATTCAATTTTTGGAAGTCCTCAATGTGCTCCCCCACTAAACCCTTTTGTTTGAGATTTATCAATTGGCTAAAGAAGGTGTTTCTCTTCATATCCTCATAATGTGCTATCGTTTCCTCCGTAAAAATTGACCAAGTGAAATTTTTTTACGGGAGCAAAGCCATCAATACCATACAAATGTATTTTTTTCTAAATGTAAAGTTGCAATGCATACTTTTTGTGTGTTTTTCACATTATTGAGATCAAAATATTGCTCCATTTGTAGTATCCATGTTACAGGATCCTTTCCATTAAACTTTCTCATATCCATTTTTGGAATATGGTGGTTCTTCCCTCCAACAATAGAGTTTATGAAATCACGATTAACATTTATTTTTTTCTCATCACGAGTTTCCTCTACTATCTTTTCACCATTAAGGAACATTTCTTGTATCAATTTTTCCAAACCTTCGATGTCTACTTTTAGATCCTTCTTCATGTTATCCATGTTGTCTTTCATTTTTTCATCGATCTTAGCTTCCATGCCCACTTCCATGCCATCCATATTAGCATCCAAACCATTCATATTAGCTTCCACGCCTTTCTTCAAACCATCCATCTTAGTTTACATGCCTTTCTTCAAAAATTCCATTTCATTTTTTGTTGTTCTTTGTAAGAGAGAAATTTGATGCACTTGCTCTTGTAATTTTGATATGTCATGTTGCCATTCTTCGTCTTCATGAGTTATAGTAGAGCCTTCTAAAGGCTTAATGGGTGTTGAAATATTTTTAGGGGCCATTTTAGAATCCAATACTGATATCTATTCTACAATATGCCCTTGGAATCAATTCAACTTGATGCTTCAAACAAGACTTATGCAATTCGGAAAAAAATACACACCTTTTACTTGCTTTTGAGGAGCTCAATATTGAAATTGAATTATCTCTATAATTTCAAATCCTCAATATTTGAAATTAAACCCTGTAGTATCCCTCTGAATCTTCTTTCAAATGCCCTAGGTCTGATCTAATTTGGATTCTTCAAGGCAAATTTATGTCCAATCTCCCACAATGACCCAATTTTGGATTGGTTCAGTAGAGCGAACTTGTACGACTTGCCACGTGTCATTATTTCCTCCTTTGGCTCTGAAATTGATAGACCAAAAATTATAGTCCATTTACTTTCTGCCACTTTTTACAGCATTCAAATCTGATGCTCAGAGAGAGAGCTATGAATATTTTCCCACAATCACCTCTTTGAGATGAGATTCCTAAGCCTCACAAGCCCTAACTTTCACAGATCATATCTCCAAAAATATTGCGAGCAGATATCTAAAATTTTACGAGGATGTTCCTCAGGCTTTTGGCTTCATACTATAAAAATTTTAGCTTCTGAACCTTTGTAGAAAAAACGTTATTACGAAAATACCGCAATGACATGTTTATGTTAAATTCAGGAGCCTGCAAACTGACCTAACTTTCACAGATCATATCTCCAAAACTATTGCGAACCAAGGTCTGAAATTTTGCGATGATGTCCCTCAATATTTTGGCTTCTTACTCTAAAAATTTCAATTTCTGAACCTGCGTAGAAACAAAGTTATTGCGAAAATTCCACGCTTGCCTGTTTGGAGCAGCAAAACCCTAGAATCTCAAAGCTTTGATACCAAATGTTGTGAAACCAGCTCCAAAAATAGAAGAAAAGAGATATCAATGCCTTAGAAATAAGCCACTTTGAGGGGGCCCTCCAATAAATTATATTAATGAACAATTCTTGGATGATACAAATTACAAAACCTCCTTTCTATATATAGGAGTCCATGGGGCCACATTGTAATCCTAGTGGGGCCACAATGTAATCCTACCTGACCTAACAATAATAATTTAAGGGCACAATAATAACAATATGGGGGTTACAGGGATACAATAATAACAATAAGGGGGTTACACTAACAAAAATAAGGGACTATACTAGCAATATAGGGACCTAACACAAAAGTAATGGGTCTTCCTTCTTGCATTAAAACAACCCCAATTCCATTTCTTGAGGCATCACATTCCATAATAAAGGTTTTTGTGAAGTCTGGCGTAGCTAAGACTGGTGCTAGGCACATTGCCTCTTTAAGATGTTCAAAGGCCTTAGTTGCTTCAAGAGTCCATGAAAATGCATCTTTCTTTAATAGTGTTGTTAGAGGTGCTGTTATTCTCCCATAATTCTTAAAAAAAATGCAATAATACCCTGATAACCTAAGAAATCCTCGCAAATAATTTATGGTTGTGGGGAATTTCCATTCCTTAATGGCTTTAATTTTGTTAGGGTCTACCTTAACACCCTCGTGAGACACAATATGACCCAGATATTACACCTCTTGTACTCCAAAGAAACATTTGGATGTTTTTGCATATAATTGTTTCTCCTCCAATATTTTGAGCACCCTGTCAACATGTTGAACATGATCCTTCCAAGTCTTGTTGTAGATTAGTACGTCATCAAAAAATACTAGCACAAATTTTCTGAGGAAGGGTTTGAAAATGGAATTTTTCAACCCTTGAAATGTAGAAGGTGCATTGGTAAGGCCAAAAGGCATGACCAAAAATTCATAATGACCCTCATGAGTTCAAAATTTTGTTTCCAGAATATCTTCAATCTTCATTCTAATTTGATGATATCATGAACGAAGATCCAACTTGGTAAAATAAATTGCGCCATGTAATTCATCCAATAATTCATCAATCACAAGAATGGGAAATTTATCTTTAATAGTGAGCTTATTGATTTCCCTATAATCTAGACACATGCACCATGATCCATCCTTCTTGTGCACCAATACTATTGGAGCATAGAAAGAAATTTGACTAGGTTGAATTATACCATCCCCTAACATTTTTTCAATCATACATTCAATTTCTCTCTTTTGGACATAAGGATATCGGTAACGCCTGATGTTTGGAGGAACACTTCTTGGAATCAAATGAATAGCATGATCATGATCATGAATAGGTGGGATTCCTTTGGGAGTTTCAAACACCTTGGAATGATTGTCCAAGACTTTTTGGAGATCTGGAGAAATAGATGATTTTGATGTTGGAAGTTATAGTGAGCATAATTGTGCAATTACACCTCGTTGTTCTTTCTTCAGAATCTTTGTCGTGACATTAGAGCTTATTATCTTTCATGGCTACCCTATGATACCTTATAATTCGATTTCCTTTCCTTCAGAAAAAAATCCAAGAAAATTTCTTGAAAATTAAAAGCTACTATCCCCAAATATTGTAACCATTGTACTCCTAGTACAACATCAACACCTCCCATTGGAATGGAAAGCATTGGACTATTCAATATATATTACCCCATGGTTAGCTTTATATTATGGAATTTTTTGGAGAAATTTATAGTTCCTCCTTTTGCAACCATTATTTGACATTTTGGTGCTAGGTATAGGAAACAATTCAATTCCTTGACTACCTTATAATGAATAAAATTATGGGTACTATCCGAAACAATCAACAGTATTACCTTTTTCTTCTTGACATGTCCTTCTATCATGAGATTTTGAGGAGTGGTAATTCCTACCATTGCATTATATGGTATGGACAGACTCATTTTTGCTTCTTCTAGGGTTGGTTCCTGGTGTATATCCTCTTATTTTGAAGTTTCTTGTTTATTTTCTTTCTCTTATTCACAATCTATGTAAAATAATTCCTTCTCTGCACACTTATGACCTTTAGTGTATTTTCTCTCACAATTATAGCAAATCCCTTTTGATATTTTTTCTTCTAATTGTTGTGGTATCAACCTTGTAGGTTGTGGAAGTCTAGGAGTAGAAACACTTCCATATTTATAGATGTGAGTGGTAGGTTTCCTTGTCACCATAATTTTACATTCAATTTTCCTTGCCAACCTGAATGCCTTCTCCAATGAATCAGGTTACCAAATACGAACTTCATGTTGGATGTTATCCTTTAAATTCCCTATGAAGACATCAATCCTTTTTTCCTCTCAAATATCAGTTACCTTTATATTAAATTTTTGGAAGTCCTCAATGTTCTCCACCATTGAACACTTTTGTTTGAGATTTATCAATTGGCTAAAGGTGTTGCTCTTTATATCGTCATAATGTGCTATTATTTCCTCCATAAAAATTGACCAAGTGACAATTTTTTTACGGGAGCAAAACCATCGATACCATACAAATGTATTTTGTTCTAAATGTAAAGCTTCAATGTGTACCTTTTGTGTGCTTTTCACATTATTGGGATCAAAATATTGCTCCATATGTAGTATCCATGTTACAGGATCCTTACCGTCAAACTTCCTCATATCCATCTTTGGAATATGGTGGTTCTTCCCTCCAACATTAGAGTTTATGAAATCATGATTAACATTTATTTTTTTCTCATCATGAGTTTCCTCTACTATATTTTCGCCATTAGGAAACATTTCTTGTATCAACTTTGTCAAACCTTCCATGTCTGCTTTTAGATCATTCTTCATGTTTTCGATGTTCTCTTTCATTTTTTCATCGATCTTAGCTTCCATGTCATCCATCTTAGCCTTCATGCCAGCTTTCATTCCATCCATCTTAGCTTACATGCCATTCTCAAACCATCCATTCATTTCTTAAAACCATCCATCTTAGCTTCCATGCCTTTCTTCAGAACTTCCATTTCATTTTTTGTTTCTCTTTGCGAGAGAAAAATTTGGTGCACTTGTTCTTGTAATTTTGATATGTCATGTTGCGCTTCTTCCTCTTCATGAGCAATAGTAGAGAGTTCTTAAGGCTTAATGGGTGTTGAATTATTTTTAGGTGGAATTTTAGAACCCAATACTGATATCTATGCTTAAATATGCCCTTGGAATCACTTCAAACTTATTTTTCACACAAGACTTACGCAATTCAAAAAAAAAAATGCACACCCTTTTCTTGCTTTTGAGGAGCTCGATATTGAAGCTGAATTATCTCTATTATTTCATATCTTCAATATCTAAAATTCAGGCTTGTAGTAGCTCTCTGAATATTCTTTCCAATTCCATAGGTCTGACCTAATTTGGATTCTTCAAGATGAAATTATAACCAATCTCCCACAACGACCTAATTATGGACTAGTTCAGTAGAGCGAACTTGTATGATGTGCCACGTGTCACTGTTTTCTCCTTCGGTTCTGAAATTGATATACCGGAAAATCCAGTCTGTGTACTTGTAGCCACTTTTATAGAATTCCAATATGATGCTCAAAGAGAGAGTTATAACTATTTTTCCATGGTCACCTCTTTGAAATGAAATTCAGGAGTGTGAAAAAACCCTAAATTCCACATATCATATCTCCGCCAATATTGCGAACGAAGATATGAAATTGGTACAGGAACTTCCTTAGTATTCCAGCTTCACTCGATAAACATTTCAGCATCTAAAGCTTCATAGAATAAAATTTATAGAGCACATGCCACGATGACCTGTTTTAGGTGAAATTAGGGAGCCTGAGAAAACCATAACTTCCACAGATCATATCTCCGACAATATTATGAACCAAGATTTGGAATCCTTAGAGGACCTTCCTCAGGTGTTTTTCTTCACTTTGTAAACATTTCAGCTTTTGTACCTTCGTAGAAAAAATGTTATAGCGAAAACTCCATGATGACCTATTTGGAGCAGCGAAACCCTAGAATCTAAAGCTCTGATACCAAATGTTATGAAACCAGCTCCAAAAATAGAATAAAGGAGATATCAGTGCCTTAGAAATCAACCACTTCGAGGGGGAAACCTTCAATACATTACATAAATCAACAATTCTTGGATGCTACAAATGACAAAACCTCCTTCTATATATAGGGATCCATGGGGTCACAATATAATCCTAGCTGACCTAACAATAATAATTTAAGGGAACAATAATAAAAATATAGGAGTTATAGGGGTACAATAATAAAAATAAGGGGCCTACACTAATAACAATAAGGGACTATGCTAGTAATATAGGGACCTAACAAAAACTCTTCAAAAACTCAAGATTGAAAACAATTTGACAATCGTAAATTTACTTAAAACGTAAATTGAAAGGCATGGAAAAAATACCCTTCTTCAAATTTTTGTTTGAAAGGAAAAAAAATATTTGAAATTCCAGGCGTGATTGCAAGTATCAAATGCATATCTTGTCTATATGCTGAGGAACCTGGTAGGAGGAAGAGAACGAGATGGTTGTTAGGAAGGAATGAAATGTGGCGACCACCACTCCAATGACTCCCAAAACCTACAAAAAAAACAAAAGAACCATAAAAACATTAATATCATCTCAACCATTAAAACAAAAAAACCAAAAAAACAACTAACAAAATCACATCATACCATTATTCCTATCGTTGTTGGAAAATTCCTCCAACATATATCCTCCAATAGTAAACTAATGGTAAAATAACTAGGAATAAAATCTTATAGTGGCCCGTGGACTGCTATATTTATAAGAAATAGTTCGAATGAAGTATTTAAAAATTTCAACCGAAATATTAGTCTAGTCAAACTAATAGTTCAGTTGAAATATTATTGTCATTTTTTCTAACTCTCACTAAAAAACCTATTAATGATTGGCATTAACATGAACTATGAAAAACATTCGACCGATTTATTTTTAAAAGTTTGGCTGGAAAAATATAAAGTTCGGTCGAAAACATGAGATTGTGAATTTTTCGAGCGCGTTTCTCATAAATGTATAACCCACCTTTGCGTTTCCACCCTTACTTCTTGTTAATATTAGAAAATAATATTTTTCAAATTAGGAAGATCACTAACTATGAACTGAGTTACAAGGAGATGATTTTATTGATTTTACAAAATCTCACTTGGTTTATGAAAATTTCCTATAACCCTAAACAAGTTGACTTTGGTGGAAGAAATTTTAAAGTAAAATTGAATGCATCAAACATAGTCTTACAAACAATTCATTGATTCAATAAAAGAAAGGAGCATGGACTAGTGATCCAATTATGATTAAGAAAATATCCTTCATAGATTCTACCATAAGACCTAAAACCTTATATACCCAAATAAAAGTAATTATCCATATTACTACCTTGATGAAATCCCTCCCCCCCGCCCCCCGCCCCCCGCCCCCCATAAAACATGTAAATGTTATAACGGAAAGCAATCCCAATAATTATGAGAATGGAATCCCCAATTTCCAAGGACTGAGTTTTCCCTGGATTATAATTTCTTCTTATTTAGCAACACCAATATGTAATTATCCTAGAAAAAGCTATCACATAACACTGAATTCTGATTCTCGTATGATGTATCATAATTATTAGTGGTCCCATTTTACCTTGAATCCACCTTCTATCAATCACTTAAGAAGCGATAGGAAATACCTTCCATTATGACCCAAATTTGTTTTTCCAAGATATTGGCCCATATTTTTCTAATTAAGTACATTTCATTTCATTTTATAAATTTTAAGCTTTATTATGAATACCATTCTAGGATCATAATTTTCCAAAACAAAATTGATTGCCTATTCCTTTTTAAGGAGATTCTCCAAATTTATATAGTTTCCCTCATTGGCCTTGCATTCTTCAAATCTATAAATCCCATGATGGGATGGTTTGATTCTTTATACCTAGTTGTATGTATTTACACTAGGCATAGCCTCATTAATTCATCTCCTCATATATTTTTTTCCCTTTTTAGGAAGGATTTCATATATAATATAGATGAAATGCTTGTGGAAAAGGTTGAGAGGGCTCCTATTGACCTATATTATTCTTTTATTTTTCCCAATTTAGACATGATAAAAAATATTTCATCTACTTATCTTATATTATTGATAATTTTGATTTATCAATTTATTGACACATCCTATTCCAATTTGTAATAATGTTATTAAAAATTTACCTTCTTTTGCATCTTCCCTTGTGTTTAAAATTTTTTCCATGGTGACCACAAAGACTCTTATGCCACAAGTTATTCTAGATATTCATTCTCAATATATAAAAAAAAATCACCATCAATTCTATAATATCACTAATATTACAAGTAATTTCCCTAAATCATTCTTTCCTTGTACATTGAATAGCACATTCTTATGCATTGTGGAGCCTCACCTTTTGATAATTCTTAATTTTCAAGTGCCCCTTCAATCAAGTATACACAAAAATAGAGATGAGTATTTAAAATGAATAGTTTCCCTATCCTAAGCCTAATTAAATAGTTATATTCAAACTATTGATATGATACTTGATTTATTATAATTAAAGAGTCATCTTTATCGCTTACTAGAATTTAAAAATGTCACAAAATAAATTTTTTCCATCCTTAATTATACCCAAAGTTTTTTGTTACCAAATTTTATTTATTATTATTTCTTCACCCCCACACCCATGCCCCCCATTTTATACAAATTACTCACATGCACTTGAAAATTTTTCTTGTACTAACCACACATTTGGTCAAATGATAATTTAATATAAATCCAATAGAAATTTCAAGTTGTTGTGCTATACAACAACCCCCATTTATTTTAATAAATGGGGACCCTTTAGAAATAAATAGGAAATTTATTTTTAGTTTTAAAACAAAAATATGGGGAAATAGAAGTTTTCTTTTAAAAGTTTTCTGCTTTATTTCTTGAGCACATCACAAAATGCATAGCTTATAACTTAAAATGACTCACAATCCTTTAGGTTACGTGAGCTGTGGAATGCGCTAACCTTTTTCAAACATATGTTTTAAAAATCTTGCAAACACTTCAATTATCGTTATAAACTTTGTTTCACATCGCACCTTATTTGACAATCAAATCATAAATTAATTATATATAAGTGTGATTGCGCGAACCCGAAAAGCCAAAAAAACATCAAAGATAAATATTTAAAGTCCTTTAAGCATGGCTGCATGGATTTTCAAATGCACATTTTGAATTTCGCATAACTTAGCCATAAAACAAAACTATTATCGCATAAAAGTTGTGATGTGTGATTTGCGCACATTGCATTTCGTAATATTTATGGGTAAACATTATAAGTGGATAAAATTTATCTATGGCAATATGTGAATTCACGACATTTAATTTCTCAAGCATGCGAAATGGTTTATGTGATATCAAAATGAAATTCGAGATCTAATGGCTTTAAGTTCATTGATATATATTTCGTGTGAAGGTGTAAGAGATATGACTTTGAAATTATTATCGATGACTGATTGTTATATTTGAAAGGATTCATATATATTCACGCATGTTTGATATAAAAAATGTTGGCTCTCTATTCTCTACATTTTTAATGCTCTCCATGTTTACTTGAAATCATGAAACCATTTAATGAATTACAGAAGATTGAAATGAGCAAGAAGGGAAAAGAGATTTCTCAAGCGCTACCTACTGAAGACTCAGAGATGTCTCCCTTATTCTTAGATACTACTTGCAACAAGGAATGTGGCAGTTCCTCACGAGAAACAATGTATAAATTATTTGAAGATGAAAAATCAAGATTAATAACCGAAATCTCTACAACAGGCACGACATCTACTTTAGACATGATGTACTTTGATGTTGCATGTTCATTCATCCACAAGGTAGTAGCAAGATAGAAAATTCCCCCTTACAAAAACATGATTAAGTGGGTAATTGACCACTTAAGCATAGATGATAGGAAATTCAAAGATTCAAAGGGAGAAGACATAGGGTATTTCAGGGCAGAAGACTTAAAAGCCATGTATCATCCACCCTCCCTGCAACAAAATTATGACAAAGTTTTTCTGCAAAGCTTTAGATCAGAGCATCTAGATCTCATGAAATTCATCAAAGAATGGAAGGAAGACAAGGGAAAGTTGAAGCGAGATAAACTCGTTACGTACCCAATTTCCCAAATTCCTTCCCCTTATTGTTATGCTGCTGGTATTTTGTGTATATTGTTTACCAAACCTGATAGTATTAGGTTTTCAATATAATGGGTTCTATTGATTGACACAATTGTCAATTCATCAATTATTAATTGGGAAAACATCCTATCTAATATTTTAGCCAAACACATCACCTAATATAGGAATAAAAGGAGTGCTTCATCTAGAGAGACACCTCCCTTTTATATGTCTGCATATGTCATTGATGCCATATGTTTTAATTATAGTTTTCCTACCATGGGATTGAAATGGACTACCTAAGACCCTAACCCAATCCAAATTTACCATAGAGACCTATGGGATTCAAACTTCCACCTGCATTTCTATAAAATTTGTTATGGAGTCATATTTCCTATGCACCAAATGATATTCAATAAAACGACCCCTGGGGTTTCTAAAGAGGCCAACACAGATATTATTTCTCTGGATAGGTGGTTTGCAGAGAATAATTTTACATATGTCAGAGTATTCAGAAGTTATGCTTCTCCCCACGTCTCACCTTATTATGTTCCTAATAAGTTTCTTGCATGAGAGATAGCTTACCAGCTTGTTAATGGTATCACTAAACAACTAAAAGATGCTAAGAAGGTCTTTTGGCCTATTTTCCCTATACAGTGCGGCACTTTTGCACTGTATGATATTGGGCATACCTACAAGGAGGTTTCCAATATCAATCTATTGAAATTGGTATAAATTCCAACGAATTTATACGATCCAAATTATGTAATTAGAAATTGCACTACAGAGCTCAAAATGAAGCCTTTTGTAAAGGAGACAAATGGATATGATGATCTCTTCCAAGGCATAGAAAATTTTTCAGATATAACCAAATTTTCGTCTAGCCAATTGAGTCAAGATTATTTGGAAGCTTTCCAAGTATATAGAAATATAATATTGCAGAGAGTTCCTCTCAATTTGTTAACTATTGAAGATTTCCACAGACCTACTCCAAGTATCAGCTTGGATAATGAAGCAAAAGACATGTCAAAGGATGAATCTGGTCAATCAAAGCATCAATCTCACAATTCAGATCACTCTGAAAATGAATCTGAATCCAGAAAGGATAGCACAAAAAAGATAATTGATCAGGTAATCCAAGAAATAGAGATGCATGAGTGAAATAAAGAAATGGAACAGAGACAACTTCTCTAGAAGTTTAGCACAGTCACGACACGCTAGATCAGTTTGAAAAGTCACAAATGAAGAATTTTTGTAGTGAATGGGAAGATTTTTCTAAAGAAATAAAAACTCCTAAGGCTAATCCAAATAATGATCATGTATCTATTTTTCAGACACCTGAACATTCCTAGAAGATAGTGGAAACTATTAATCCACTACAACAAGTTCCAGAAACTCATGATCAAGAGATCATACAGGCCTACCCTATAGAAATTGTAGTTTTACAAATTGAAGAAATTCATTCATTGGAAATTTTCTACAGTCCTAGCTATAAGGCTGCAGTTAAGAGGAACAAAAGAAGAAGAACTGACGAAATAGTCTCAAATATCACAGATGAATCAGTTTATGTATTACGGAAGGATTCCTTAGATGACCCTATAGAAAACCTAAATAAATTATCACAATACGTAGGGGCATATGCTACTGCCACCATTGATAAAGCTACTAAAGTTAGAGTGTTGCTGAGGAAAAAGGAAGAGAGAGTACAAGAACTAGAGAGGCTATTAAATCAAGAAAAATCCAACGCCAATGAGTAAATCAAAGCAAATATGGCCCAATTTCAAAATAATTTCGAAAGATTTAAATTGTAGAATCAAACAAAGATCAATGAGAAACAAGCACAACTGGAAACAACAATGACTAGGATACAGAACCAACTGCAACTAGAGAAATTCATAAAAGAAGCACTGGATGTCAATGCTAAGTTAAAGAAAGAAAATGAAGTACTTTTTCATCAAGCTTCTATGATTGACTCTTATTGTGATTCAAATAAAATACTGATCCAGCAGATAGCTGTCTAGAAACTTAAATGTGAAAGACTTGAAAAGAAGATTGATGAAAACATTCAGTGGCAAGTATCAGAGTCAAGAAAATAACTTCATCTACCTCAAGTAGTTAAGTTTCATAATAAGATCCTATTTAGAGATTGGGAAGCACAAATAAAATAGGCAGAGAAAGCAGCAACGAAAACATCTAAATTATCAAATGGAATTATTGAATCTCTATGTGAACAACTGGTAAAGGTATAACTTCTCAAAGAGAACATGTCTGAAGTGTTTTCAGAAGCAAAAGAGATAGAAGCACAGTGGAAGAAGAAAGAAGACACATAGGATGAAGTAATTAAGAAGGCAAATAAGTTTGACCAAGAAAATTATTGGAATTTTTTGGTCAAACCTTATCATCAGTATCAGATTCTGCAATCCTTAACAGATTCAAAAAAAATATCGTAGCCCATACTTTCAAATGCAGTATTCAAGGGACAGGTCAGAACAAGGATTTCATAGCCAGCTCAGCTCAATCCTATGATAGATATTTGTCAACTTCGTGACCAACTCTAGAAGAAAGGGCGAAATTCATAAATCAAAATTGTTATTTTATTTTCGTAGATTGTAGTTTAAGTTATTCATACGAGGATGGTTGTTTGAAGCCTCCTATATATTTTTGTAATAATCTATTATTAGAACATAGTTAGTTTTGTATTTAAACTGCTCTCATGCCTTTAGAGATGGGTCTAGAAATTTGTCAAAAAAAAATAGCAAAGAATGCACTATTGTAAGTTTCTGAATGCCTTAATGAATTTACGGAGTGCATATGTTATCCTTTGACAGTTAAAGTTGTTTAGTTATGGTGCACTATTGTACTCTTTAAATTGCTTGAAAGTGAGAAGGATCATATCAATTACTATCAATTTACATGAGTAGGAATTCGTACTTATGGTACTTTTATTCAGGGTGAAAATGTGAAGCTGGGTTACACTTTTTGCCCTTTTTTGAGAAAAAATTTTCATTTTTTTCGGTTCTTCAACTTTCTGCAAACTATAACAATTTTTCTATGTAGAATTTCATTTTGCGATAAAAATAAAAGTTGTGAGAAATTTTTTTAGCTTTCTATTACTTATTTTTTGAAATTTTTTTATGCAGATTTGATATGTCAACTTAGCATTTCTTTGAGTGTGTGTTTCTTAACAATCAAAGGATTCATAAGAAGTAATGTTATGTCGCAATGTTGTATTCATTGAAATTTTTTTGTTTTGAAAAAACAAAATGTGTTACAACAATCTAGACAGAGTCTACTTTGTTTTCGTCATATTTACAAAGCCAATGGATGCATATCATAATTACTAGAATTTTTTGAAGTGGTCCAATACGAAAAACTGCGTATTTTGGAAATGTTTCGCGTGGCAAGAAATTTCTTAACATATAAGTTATAAAGTAAAAATCTAAAAGCTACCCATTAGAGTCGACAGACCAATGTAATGCCCCATAATTTTTTCAATTTTTTTTACAATGTATTTTGGGAGATACAAAATTTTGATTTCACTGAATCACAATGACCCTCGGAAATTGTTTGCACCCATTTTATTAAAAAATAATTAAAATTAATAAACGTCTACGAAATTCCATAAAAGTTATATTTCTTGAAAGTAGATTCAATTCTGAAAATGCTTGTCTTGGTTCTGACAATTAATTAACAACCTTTCATGGAGTTTAATCAGTCCAAAGTTGCAGAACCATTTTCAGAGCCTGTTTTTTGCGTAATTGGTGACGCGTTAGTTTGGCCGAACTTTTAGTCCAAGTTCGGCCGAACTATGTTTTCCGTTTATGGGTCGCTAAATCTAACGTCTTAATAGTTCGGCCAAACTTCTTCTGAAAAGTTCGGCCGAACTATTGTGTAACTCTCCGTCGGCCGGAAAGTTTTTGGAGCCCCCTACAAAAAACACATTTCGCGTCAATATAAATTGCCACGAAATGATTCACAATTTTCGCACATTTCTCACTTCATCTCATTTTACAAAGACTTGGTTTGGGTTCAAAAACTTTTCTTCAAAGTTTGGGTTTAAAGAACTTTTTTGGAAGACATTTTTTGGAGGCGGCATGATTTTTCTTGCAGGTATGTACGTGTTTTGTGTTTTTTAAAGTGTGTGTGTTTGGATTGGATTACGTATTTTTTACAAAAAAATTACACTGAATTTTTTTTAAAATTTTTTTAAATTAAATATTTTGTGATATTTTTTTTAATTGAGTTATTGTCTAATTTTTTGAAGGAAATTCTTTGAACTTCATACCCTATTATCATGGGAAATCGAAGAACTTGTGTGAGAAAATATGATCGAAAAAGAGACCCTGAGGCATGTAGAGAAGAGACGAGACAATATCGCAAAAGAAAGTTAGAAGCCCTCTCAAATATTGAAGAGGAAAATCAACCTCAAGCAGAAATTGAAGCAAGTATGTAAATGTAAATATTATGATCCATTGATATATATTTAAAATTTTCCTAATGTAAAATGTGAAGCTTAATTTTTATTTGATGAACTAGTTTGATAAATATTTTTTTGATGTAAACAGACAGAGATATTCCTCAAAATATTGAAGAAGAAAATCAACCTCAAGCAGAAATTGAAGTAGGTATGTAAATGTAAATATTATGATCTATTAATATATTTTTAAAGTTTTCCCAATGTAAAATGTGAAGCTTAATTTTTATTTGATTAACTAGTTTGAAAAATATTTTGTTTAATGTAAACAGACAGAGATACTCCTCAAAATATTGAAGAAGAAAATCAACCTCAAGCAGAAATTGAATCGGGTATGTAAATGTAAATATTATGATCTATTGATATATTTAAAATTTTCTTAATATTTATTGACATATTTATTAATTTAGTTATTTATTGAATATGTACTATTTTTTCGAATATGTACAGATGAAATCACTATCGATAATGAGATGTTAGAAAATGTCGACACTCACACATATGGAGATAAAAAACCTGATCATGTTATACGATATCGTTTCGATAGAATTTTTGAAAATTATTTCAAAAATGAGAAAGTGACAGTTCAAGCTCAAATGTTGAAAGGTCTCCTATCATCAAGGAAATTAAAAGAAGCGACGACACTATTGGGTATTCGAAAATCAACCAAAGATAAAAAAATGAAAGAAGAGGTGATAAAAAATATGAGTAGTGCTATAGAGTCAATTAAGAGATCTAGAGATAAACATGTTTCAAATATACGTAGAGGAATACAGATGGCAATGGTTTCACCAAGTACTCAAGAGAATCGTTTGATAACATCTATGGCACGAGCACTGGGAACCTCGCGAAAAACTCTGCACAAACATCGAAAATTTCGACTGCAAATAGATGTAAATGATGAACTTGCTTGTTGGAGAGCTATTTGTAGGCAACCATACAAATATAGACTTGGAGAAGATGTTAAAAAAATAATATATGAATATTGGAAGAACAATTCGCGTGTTTCACCGACTGCAAGGCATGTGATGCGAAGAAGAATAGTACGAAATCAATACGAAGAACATGAAAAACATCTCTTGGAAACCACTCAAATAGATTTATTCAACAAGTTCAAATAAGAGAATCGTCAAATTCATGTTTCACTCAGTGCTTTTGTTCAACAAAAACCATGGTATGTAAAACCTATCACCGTACGCGACACTTGTTGTTTCCGTTATCATGTGGAATTTGAGTTATATTATGACACATTCATTGATTTCGCTATAACATTATGGAAGGATTCACCTCCTCCTTCCACTATTCGCGAATTCATATCTCAAATTCTATGTGAAAGAGAAAGCGATGAACTATTTTACAAAAAGAAATGTGTCGGTGGTAAAAAATGCGATGATTGTGGAAATTTGACTAAATTTAAAAAAAAATATCGTATTGATATAAATGATCAATCATTTTCCAACATGAAAGTGAAATGGAAGAGATATGAATATATCGGTACATCGATTCAAGGTGCAGATAGTGTTAAAAGAATCAAATTACGAGAAGACGAAATTTTTCTGATAGATTTTTTGAGAAAGTTTGAGGTAGAAATTTACAAATACACCAAGCATTCCCATAGAGCTCCATGGTAAGACTTGCAATTCAAAAAATATCGTGAAGTTTTTCCACCAAGGACCATTTTGTTAATGATTGATTTTGCAGAAAACTACACATTTGTTCCACAAAAAGAAATTCAGAGTGAATACTATCACTCTAACCAAGTCTCCATGCTCGTCCATATTCTATATAGACATGCTGAACAAAATGTCGATCATATAGAAAGCACGAGTGAAAATCGACATATCATTAAAGAATATCATTTTTATATCAGTGACGATCGTACACATGATACATGTTTTGTACAACATTGTTTTGGAAGAATTTATGATTCATTGAAAAATTGTGGAATAACATTCAATGAACATTGGATATGGTCAGACGGATGCGCAGGTCAATTCAAATCTGCACAATCATTTTTTTGGTTGTGTTGTCTTCATAAGAAAACCTGCATTAAAAATTGTTGGAATTTCTTTGAGACTGGCCATGGAAAAGGAGGACATGACAGTGCAGGAGCATGCATAAAACGAGTACTTCAAAGATATCAAATGAACCACTCTGCACGCCGACTTGTGAACGCTGAAGAAGTTGTTCAATGGTGCAAAAGTGCTCTAAGCCATGAGATTAACCCATCAAGAGAAGTGCGAAGGTACATTCAATTTAATTTATATTGGAAATCTAATTTTAAACATTGTACATTTATCAAGCAATGATTATTTTTAATTGTATTTTCATATCATATTTACAAATTCTTTTTCTAATTTTCCATATAAAGGTTTTTCTGGCATATTGGAATTGGAGACGTAGATAGATCAATTGGAAATGACGTTGAAACAATAAAAGGGACTCGAAAATTGCATTCAATTCAAACAAAGTTGTCCAAAAATGTGTTTGTATTGGATAAAAGAAAATATTCTTGTTTTTTTGATGTTTGCATAGACAACACAAAATCCAATGACGTTTGTGAAAACAAAATGTATGTGAACGATTGGAAACATACAGAGCTAAATACAAAGGGAAAAATCTTTGTTGCAATGTTTGAAGAAATGCAATCAGAGGAAACTACAATATCATCCGATGGTGATCGAGTTTCTGATCTTGTTAGAGAAGGTAACATTTGAATTACTTTCTAATGATTTAAAGATCTAGAAATAAATTTAAATATGCATAATTAAATGTTAAATTTATTTTATTGTGCGGGAGATGTTTTTGCTGTAATTGCACCTATTGACAACGATGAAAATGTGAAGTATTATTTGATGCGTTGCACTGAACAAAAAATGAAATTATTACAAGACTATAATGATCACGGATTTCAGTATGACAAAGGGTCTATTATACTGAAAGGTTATTTTTTCAAACAAACTCATCAAAGTGGAGACTTTGTTTACTTTGAAGACTATGAACCTGATTCCATAAGTTGTCAATATAGTCACTTGGTGTGTGCAGCACGCATCAAGTTGATAGAAGTTCAATCAAAGAAAAAATCGAAAATTAAGAAATGGAAAATGTCAAAATCCGATCATGAATGGATTATTGAGGATGGAATTCCATTAGAATTTTTTTGAGTGAAGTGTCCAACAATTTATTATCTTTGGATTAAATATGTTTTATAACTTCCAGTACTCAACTAAAAATTGAGCTGCTTATGTTAATTTGTGGTTTTCACATGTTACAAATTGTTTGGATACAAGCACGTGCTCTAGTATCAATTGAAAGTAGTTTTTCTATACATGTGCATTGATTAAAAATGTTATATGTATTGGATATATATATGTATATATATTCTAGAATGAAATTAATTGTTCTTGTATATGTTCTCCGACCATATGGTACAAATTATTTCACTTTATTTTTTAAGGTCAGATTCGGTCCCCATATGGCCTAGCCTCCAAGGGACGAGATAACAAGTGGTTGTCCCCACTTGCCCGAATCTCAGATTTTAAGTACAATTTTACTGTTTATGTCAAGCATCTTACATGATGTCCTAGCCAAAGATAGATTCTCTTTGTTTCAAGTTTCCGGTAAAAGTTGTCACCGAATGACCTGCTCGAACTCTTGTAGTAAACACCATACCTTATCTCTCTTGCTCTCCAATATTATTAGGTTTAATTATTATAACACAAAAATCGCTCTACATTGTCAATAATTTTTTGCGCTTACACTAAAATCAATGAACACTATTAATCCAATGTTTTTACAAGTAATGCACCATCATACATGCAATTATATCAAATTAGAAATCAACATATACAATGAAATCAATGGGGATTGTCTTGTTACAAGTAACATAATTTCAATTTACCATATGTGCAAATGTAGGTTGAAACCATCCAAAACTTTAAGTTGTAGATTGAAACCATCCAAAAATTTAAGTTTTAAAACCCTTTTGATTATATATTGTGCAACATTAAAACATTAAACATTTAAATTTCATTAAATATCACATGCAAAATGTAGATTGAAACCATCCAAAACTCGAGTTTTAAAAAATTCACATGCCATGCCAATTATAATTCAACTATCCAACAAAAACATTTAACAAATTAAATATCACATGCCAAAGTTGTTTCAATTTTCCGGTAAAAGTTGTCACCGAATGAGCTACTGGGATATTATAAATACTAACTTTGTAAGATCATTTGGCATTCGGAAAAATTTGAAAGTCTTAGACTGTTAATCAATTTAAAGTATCATTCACCCTAGGGAGTGTAAAATATTCAATGTAGGTTGGTGACGATGCTCACTCCTAGCTTGAAGAAGCTCCAATGACCAATTCTTTAATGAATTCCAATGCACTAGACCAAATTTGGTTCAACCTACTTGGTTTTTCACCCAATAAATTCCAAGGATGGACTATCTGGACAAACTGCTGAAATTGAAAAGCTTGACATGGAGATATGACAAGGTGAACAAAGACTTCAAGAACTCTATATGGAAAGGGCGCACTTGAAGGAAAGAAGCACCACGTTGCAGGCTAAAGTCAAGAACATGGAAGATAAGACCAAGAGGGACTTTCTTGATCCGAAACCTATTGGTTTGAAGAAAGAAAATGCATGTGTTGGCACACTTGGAAAAGAAGAAGGACACACTATGAGGATTGGTGCACTTCGTTTGGAAGGAGTCAATATATGTCATATTGGAGCAATTAGATAGAATTCGAAAAGGAAAGAGCTTGAACCAATTCAAGCAGACCCATGATCAGATTGTTCTATGGAGCTTCATGAGAAGAGATATGTGAAAAGGACTGTTAAGCCAAGGGCTAGTTCGAAAGACATATTGGAAGAGGAAATGTTGAAGAAGATTGCGGAAGTAAGGCGCAAGACAAGGAGGAGGAATGATGATGAAAGTTCCTTGGACTTGAGATTCGTGTCTACAACCGTACATGGGAAAAAATTCTCTTCTTTGATAGACACGGGAGCTACCCATAGCTTCCTAAGTCGAAAGGCAACTTCATCTCTTAGAAAGACGAAGGCTAGCATGGAGAAAGAGTTGAGTGCTTTCAAGGCAGTCAATTCGAGGATGAAAGCAGTGACTGGTGCCATGAAAGGCACACATGTGAGAGTAGGGTCATGGTTTGGAAAGATAGACTTAAGAGTCATTGACATGGATGATCATTCTATGGTGTTGGGATGAGACTTCATGGTTGCAGCACAAGCCATACCAATGATGGACCAAGACATTCTCTTAATTCTTGATGATGGAAAGACCGTGATGGTTCCTATGACAAGGAAAAGCCATTTGGGATATCAACCAAGAATGGCTTCATTGATCCTATATGAAAAGGACCCAGATATGGACCATACTAATATGGAGCAAAGGGAACTTGGATCTATGACTCAAACAAAAAAAGGAACAACACATGTTTGATTTTGTTGAGAGAGACTTGAAGGAAAGAAGGAAAGGAGCTGATATAGCTTCATTTCTTGAGCATGTAGCAGAGAAATCTACTCAAGATCTTCACCAGGATGATGTGAAGAAGGACACTTCTTCATACATGGGACCGGGGAAAGATTATGCAGGTAGAGATCCAGATGGCATTGTTGAATTTTGCAAATATGCTATGGGCATATACGACTTTCAACTGACAAGGGACAAGATTGGGACACTTGGATGCACTCAAGAGGAGGTTGATGCTGTTCACGAGTACCTTAAAACTCAACATCAATCTGATACATGGGTGGATGAAAGTTAGGGAGGTGGCTTCCTGGCCCTTGCTTTGAAATAAACCTTTGCAGAAAGGGGGTGTGGTAACTTAGTGCATGGAGGACCACACCACCCTCAAACAAAGGGGCTTTGTACAAAGGCCCACATGCATGGATAGATGCTTAGGTGAATGTGGCTACCTTGATAGCACATTGGAGCAACATCATAGACCGCATATTGCAGATGGAATGAAGGGAAACTTCATGGACCTGAATATAGCGCATAGATTGGTGAGAGGACATCTCTTACTTTGATGTTGGAGGATGTGAAACTTAGTGGCACATGGATTAACATCATGGACAACATGTTGAGATGGAGATGAAGAACACTTCACGGACTGAAAACATGGCACTTGGACTTTGGACAGATTCTTGGTTGAATTGATGAATGTGACAAGAGCTAGAGAAAGACTAACGGATGGCATGAGGATGTACATTCTTATGAGGAGGACACATAGTTGGACTAATCACCTAACTTGTTCGAATCATGAGGGCTAGCAATGCTACGGAGGTGTGCTAGATGTTACAAACATATGGATGCTACAAGCATATAGATGTTTGACGGAAAGATATGGTTATCAATATCTTCTTAGGTCCCTTGACGGATGATGTTGTCAAGGGATGACAACGCTTTGAAGTGGAGGAGGATGTAAGGCCCCACGACTTCATGGGCGCGTTCGGTGGAACGGGCGCGCTCGTTGGGCGTTTGGACGAGTTCAGGCGCACCTCGAGATATTTGATCCCTCTCGGCGCTTGATAGATCCGTAGTTAAGATGGATCTAAGTTGGTTTCAATCGTGTGCAACCAAGGAAAAACTATCGATAAAATGAGAAACATATGATTAATTTTATCAATAATATGTAAATACATATAATATTAATATAACCATTTTAAATATGCTAACTATGTTTGAGATTTATCAGTCATTTTAATTTTAAATTTTCTTAGTTACCTCAATTTGTTGAGATGATAAATATTGTAGAATAACTTTAATAATGGAAAATGATCAAATAAAATTTTTGAATGCAAAGTGACAATGTAATAATATTGAATGATAGAATGTGAATAATTAGAATGTAATCAATTACAAATAGCATTTATTGTGATCAATCTTAAACTATTCTCTTCTTCTATTCTTATTGTCACCCTTATTAGTTTTGTCATCTTTCCGTATCGATTTTATTAAAAAGAAAGTAAAAATCATAAATCGTAAACCATTTAAATATTTAACTCGAACTCTTGTAGTAAACTCCATACCTCAAGTCTCTCTTGCTCTCCAATATTATTAGGTTTAATTATTATAACACAAAAATCGTTCTACATTGTCAATAATTTTTTTCACTTACACTAAAATCAATGAACACTATTAATCCAATGACTTTACAAGTAATGTACCATCATACATGCAATTATATCAAATCAGAAATCAACATATACAATGAAATCAATGGGGATTGTCTTGTTACAAGTAACATTTCTATTTACCACATGTGCAAATGTAGGTTGAAACCATCCAAAACTTTAAGTTTTAAAACCCTTTTGATTATATATTGTGCAACATTAAAACCTTAAACATTTAAAGTTCATTAAATATCACATGCCATGCCAATTATAATTCAACTATCCAACAAAAACATTTAACATTAAATATCACATTTAACATTAAAACCATCCAAAAATTAAATAAAACAAATTATATAATAACATTGTAATAAAATATGTCCAAAATTTGTAAATCTCACTTGAGTATCAAATTGTATCAAGTTTAACAAATTTTAAAACCATCTAAATTTTGAAATCAAATCTATTGTAAATCATGTCCATACAAAGGAGGATCTAGCGTCTGGGTCTCTGTCTGCGCCCTATCCTGTGAATAGGAAACCTACATACACAATGCACATGTACTTGAACATTAAAATTTGAAGTTTTAAAAATGAATGAGAATATATATATCTAGAACTTCATGTAAAAAATATATATATAACAAAAAAATCATGCAATACCTCGTAAGGTTCCCTCTCCATTTGATGAACAGGTTCTCCCATAGGAACATCTGTAGTGGTAAACTGTACAATATACATGTACAGTTAAATATAAATATAAATATATATATATATATATATATATATATATATATAATTTATATAAATTAAAAAATTTCAAATGAAAATGCACGTGTACATATATAAACTTATTTTCAATAATATTAAAAAAAGGAACTAAAGACAACTTGTTCAAATGCTGTGGATGTTCCTATCTCCATCGCTAGAGTCCCCGGATTAAAGAAATCTTCTATAGGAACCTAAATTCAAAAATTTTTAAATAACTCAAAATATAGATCTCTCTCTCTCTCTCTCTCTCTCTTTCTATATATATATATATATATATATATATATATATATCTCAATTTTTAATGGAACTTTTTGAGGTAGAATATATATATATATATATAACTTTTAAACATAAATTTTAAACTTGTGAAAAATTGTCCATACTTGTGGCTCATCTCCCAATGAAGTAGAAGGTACATCTCCTAAGGAAGAAGAAGGTACCACCATCCCAAAAACATCAGACGGAATCGGTACCTGTTAAAACATTTTATCAAATTATATATATACATACATGTACATGTGTGCCAACAATTATTTATTTTAGAGTCACTTAAAAAACACTAACATACATGTGCCAACATATCATGATGGTCAGACCCATCTGCATCGTTTGAACCGGAGGTCCCAAACGTAATATTAACATTTTCATCACGCATCATGCCTGAGAACTGCAAATGGTGTTTTAACATATAATCATACATTTTTGTTAGATTAATGTACACATACAAATAAATGTACACATGTACATACACATGTATTTATTACAAATTGTACACATGTATATGTAAATATAATTTCAAACCCTAAGGTCACTAACACATACCGTTTCGGTGCCCTCTTCCTCACGAAAAATTAGGTCTTGCAGACCATTGCGACAATTTATTGTGTATGTTCGGAGATCTTCAACATTCATGTTGTAAATCTCCTCATCTGTATGATAAACAAAATTGGCACGTGCATTTTCACGTGCTCTTTGTCGATTTAAGCCAATATCGACTCCACTCAATCCGCTATGAACATTTTCGATCATAACATCTCTTGCTTCACGACTTATTTGAGAAGTCGCATCCATCTTTGATCGCAGGGTTTCGACTCGAGACGGTCGACTCACCAATGGCGGCTCAGGGTGAGGCAACTCCACATCTCACTTAGCGCCCTTACGTTGATATAATCGACCTCTCCCCGGGCCAAAAAATTCTGAAGGAAGGTCATTGTAGTCGGGTTTCATACCCAAAAAAAATTTTGCATAAAACATTTGTGCAAAATAAACAGGAACCTCATCGTTCCATGGAAGCCTTCCAAAGGCCGCAAGATGTCGATCATACAAATATTTTGCTTTGTCTGGGTGCTTGAAATACTGCACCTTCAACATTTTTATTTTTGGCCCTTCCTTATAATTAAACATTGACTTAGCATCATCTCTTGAAACTTTTTTTTTATGTCCTGCCATTTATCGGGACCTGTCACTGTTTCTTTTCTCTTTCTCATCATTTCTACAAACGAATCAGTCGTTGGCCCCAAATTTTTGTACACTTTTACCATTTCACTCATTGAATGTGTAACTATTTCGAGGCTTTGTCTACTCTCAGCAGGTAGAGACAAAGCCTCGAGATCTCTTTGCAATTTTGCATGAAGGCTTTGACACCTTTTTAAGGTGCATTTCACCATGTTCGTTTCCCATGGTATATCAGTAATCTCAGCCGGATAAGTTGTGCTGGGTTGACAGCCTTCTTCTTCAATGTAGCGCGCTGCCCTGCGTCTTTTTTGACCACTGGCTCGAACATTTTCAGCCTCTGCATCAATATATATATAATTTCGTATATTAGAAAAAACACGTGTAAAAAAATTTGTACAAATTTAATGAAAAAATATTGAAATTGATGGAAACCTTGATGTTGTTAGTTAACATCTTCTCCAACATGACCCTGCTGAGAACCAGACCCAGAATGACATTGCTGAGAACCAGACCCAGAGTGACCCTATTGAGAACAAGCAACCGTTGATTGGCCTTCGGGGGAATAAATATCACCCCCTTCCCGCAACTTGCTACCACTCATACCTCGACCAGTTGAACCTTGGCCACGCTCCATGGATGGAGTAGAAACCCTTCTCCTCTTGCCTCCTAAAAATTAAAATATGAAACTTATTAACAACTAATTTCACTCACAAAGTTAATAAAAAAATCAATTCCATATGTACACACATGTATGGATATTTAAGATTATATTTAAATACCGTGAACATCCTCCGATCCCTGAACCTCCATATGGGATTCGACTGATCTTTGTCTTTCATCCTCCATGATATATATCTATTGGTCGACATTCACAAAATAGATTTCAAAAAATCAATTTGTAATTTAGTGTACACAAATTATGTAGAACACAACTTTCAAAGCAATAATTAATCATGTGTGAAACTAAATTTAATCGAAAAAGATATTATAAAAATGATAAGTTCACCAAATTGCGCTTTACATAGTGGGAGCACACTTGGTATAAAATTTAATACTTATACACTTTAGTTTGTGGAAGAAATGACACATGTACATAGTTTACCTTAAAGTTGTTGTGTTTTATGGATATTAAAATGAAGAACTTCTATTTAGATCCATTCCATAGATTGACTGTAGGGGCATTTACTAGATATGTCACCTTTCATAAAAGATGAGATCCAGAGGCTACCTGGCCCTTTACAGACTCTGCCTATAGAACTTGTAGAAGTAAACACTAGAGGCATTAACAATATCAAAGAACGTTTCCATGCTCAGACATGGGAATGTGTCTCTTTCCCTACGCAAAAAAATAGTTCAAGGTAGTTAATCTTCATAGACATGTCATCAAGCAAGTCAATGTGATCATCCCCAACTTACTTTTTATGAAATTAGGTTTGGAATCCTCTACAACCTGGTGGATGGAGTTGAATGGGAACTAGGTTGAAAGGCCTTTACAAAATACATGCTAGTGAATAACACTTACTAGGTTATGCCAACAAATAAAGTGGGAGAAATGTTTTCTCCTCGAGGTTGTCCAATTGGGTGTGTAATACCAACTTCACACATTTCCTCACAGGTTTCTCTCTTAGGTTACAAATGTCTTCCACCTTATTAACTTTATATATTTTTAAATTTCTCGAGGATTAACTAGATTGCTTGCTTAAGTGGCTCTTACTTGGAAAATATCCTAAGATGAGTTTGACATGATGGTCATATGAGGTTGGAAGCTACTTGGTGTAATTTTCCTTAAATCTTCAAAAAAACAGAGCAAAAATGTCATTTTCGATCATTTTTTATTAGCTTCTGCATATAGCAAATGTTATCACAATTGCAACACAATCATGTTCCTTGAGCATGAATTATTAATGTCACAAGCCAAATGGCAAGGAAATTTTCATTCATTTAGGCAAAAGAAGGCTATGACATTAAGGTCCATGCTAGAAAAAATTATGCAAATAAAGTTGCTAAGTCTTGATACTTACCATGTGTTTCAAAGCCATAACGAAGGTTCGCTTTGAGAGTGTCCTCTCAAAGCCCTGTCTTGAGATGAAATTTAATTCAATGTCTGTCTTAGAGTCCTCTCAAAGCCCCATTTACTCATGCATGGCAAGCTAGCTACATGTGGAATTCATATTTTCTTTCATAAAATTCTAGGAATATTAGAAGAATCAGTAAAAAGTGAGATAACCATCTCAATATGCCCCCCATAATTCATTTTATAAAAGATAAATTTGTAAAATCCCTTTCGGTAATAATGGTCGTTATTAATTAATTAAAAAACATAATTTATATAATAAAAAACTGACAAATAAATTTTTTGATGAAAATGTGCTATGAAAGTAAAGGTTTAAAGGAAAACATGTACAACGCATAGTCGAGTACAAGGAATAATTGAGCCAAATTATTATCTATTTATTGAACTAGAAAGGACATATAATTATTACACATGTTTAATTTACATTCAAATGCTTCTTTGATTTATCTCCTATAGCTTAATGTAATGCTAGATATATAATTTAAGTTGAAGGCCCATGAGATAAATATGACTTCTATGTGACATTTGTATTGAATCATCTATTTGTTGTGTTATATGAACATAATTGGTGCACATATCTAAAGATTCCATATGCTCATTCAAGACCATATGTAATCCTCATCTAACTTAGCCAGGGATTTGCAATACTATATTTGAGTTGGCTAGCTCCATTTCAAGATATTATGGTTATCCAAGAGGGGATATAAAAAATGAAAAGAAGGATGTTGTAGGTTATCCAAGTTGGACATAGAACCAGTGGAGAAACCCCTTCCCAATTGGCTAACTTAAAATGATCCTAAACACATTTTTATTTAACTAATGAGGGAGGTAGCCCAATAAAACTAGTTTGTCCATATTCTAATCAAGTTGGTATCGAAGTACAATTTAGCTCATTTTAGTCAAGGTTAGTTAGAAGAATTAGCTATTGGTTTCTGTCTTCAATTTCCTCTCAAAATTAATGTGTATGTGCTTTTGAGAGACACACTAGACCTGAATAAGGTCCAAATTTTTGATGAAAATGTGCTATGAAAGTAAAGGGTTAAAGGCAAACATGTACAAGGCATAGTTAATACAAGGCATAGTTGAGCCAAATGTTGTTAAAAGATGCATCATTGAAATGGTTTGCTAACAGATGGTTAGATTTCTTATCTAATTAAGGCCTTTCATGTATTTTGATGTTTCATGAATTTCTTTGCAAATTCAAAGTATGGTGCATGTTGCATGAAGCAAGATGTTGAAAGTAGAGTTACGTTGACACACTTAAATGCAACAAATATGAAAATTTGTACCTGAGCTCTATTATTTGACTTGAGTCGATTGTTTGAAGAGGCATGTTTTGTCAATTTGTGTTTGGTTGATGGTTTTGTACACCAATATGTAAGAGTACATGGAGATATTCACATGATGTGAATTTTTTTTCTTTGAAGGAGAAAAATGATATGTCAACGAGCTATGTTTCTTGCATGATTTGTTTTCAGTTTGATGGTTTTGTTTGTGACAAGACGTCACAAGATTTTGGGAAGGTCCACTCTTGAGCGAGAGCCTCATGATTACAACCTAATCATGAGAATCAAATGGGAGTGCATCCTTATTTTGAAAACAAATATGATTCTGAGCTACCTAGGACTCGAACCATTATTGTTAAATTTGAAATATCATGGTGTGTTGTTTCAATCCCTGAATCCACAATCCTAACATAAATTGTTTTATTCCTTTTTTGCAAGATTTAGTTGGTTACATTAAAAGTCATTTGAATTTAAAATTCTTGGCTTAGTGGCAAGAAATCTTGACCATTATTCTACACTTAAATACATATCCAATGGTGCAAGAAAAACATCAAACGAAGTTCATTCAAAATTTATGCCTTTAGTAAGTTGACCTATGAGATAATGAAATTTTAGCCCCATTACTCATGCATGGCAAGCTAGCTACATGTGGAATTTTAACAATACTCTAAAATGTCTAAAATCACAAACGTCGTTAATGGTTGACATAGTCAAATCTTACACCTAGTTGGCTATCACACTAGGTTAAATACTTGGCCACTAGGAGGAATAAGAGTTCCATTTTGTGTTATTGTATTTTGTTCCATAGTTGAAAATACAACTAGGAGTGTGAAGTTAGAGAGAAAATGTATGAAGTTAAGTTTTTATAGCAACCTTACACGCTAAAAGTCTTAGCTAACTCTAGAGAGATTACCTCTTTCTTTGTACTCACATATTTTCCATACCATAAAAGAGAGAGTAGAGCATGTTTACATTTTAGTGTTGTTTTTCTCCCATAAGGATTTCCTAGGGAAAAAGGAGTCTAGAACATCATTACTTTTTAGGGTTGCTTGTCTCCCATAAGGATTCATAGGAAAATAATTGTGTTGATTGTCTAGATATATATGTATGTGTGTGTTTCATTATGTTTTATATTTCTTACATTTATGCCCTCCTATTTTTATTTCCAATCAAGGTTTATAAAATAACATGAGAAGCAACATGAGACTTGGAACAATCATTTTCATTATCTATATGGAAGGCAAGAAGGATTATATACCCTTAAGCTTAAACTTAGTTTGTCAATTTTTATCATATATTTTTTGGTAAGGGAAAATGTTTTTTATCTATAGTACAAGTCATGAGTTCCCCAATTTTACCTTATATGTAAAGCATGATTCTAGGATTACTACAATTTGTACTTGGTTTTTTATTGTGATGATGCCCTATCTCAATCTAGACATAAGTGATGATGGTCTTCTCCAAATCAACTCATGTATCCTCATTAAATTTATACAAACATTTCAAGTTCATATTTTCTTTCATAAAATTCTAGGAATATTAGAAGAATCAGTAAAAAGTGAGATAACCATCTCAATATGCCCCCCATAATTCATTTTATAAAAGATAAATTTGTAAAATCCCTTTCGGTAATAATGGCCGTTATTAATTAATTAAAAAACATAATATATAATAAAAAATTGACAAATAAAATTTTTGATGAAAATGTGCTATGAAAGTAAAGGTCTAAAGGAAAACATGTACAAGGCATAGTTGAGCCAAATTATTATCTATTTATTGAACTATAAAGGACATATAATTATTACACATGTTTAATTTACATTCAAATGCTTATTTGATTTATCTCCTATAGCTTAATGTATTATGCTAGATATATAATTTAAGTTGAAGGCCCATGAGATAAATATGACTTCTATGTGACATTTGTATTGAATCATCTATTTGTTCTGTTATATGAACATAATTGGTACGCATATCTAAAGAGTCCAAATGCTCATTCAAGACCATATGTAATTTCCTCATCTAACTTAGCCAGGGATTTGCAATACTATATTTGAGTTGGCTAGCTCCATTTCAAGATATTATGGTTATCCAAGAGGGGATATAAAAAATGAAAAGAAGGATATTGAACCGTAGGTTATCCAAGTTGGACATAGAACCAGTGGAGAAACCTAAGGAAAAACTATGTTTCCAGGTCAAACCTTTGTAGAGGTTCCAGTACCTGAGAGTAAAATCCAGTTTGGGGCTGTTAAATTCTAACTATACTGGTAATTGTGCTAGGGGGGAGAAATAGGATGTAATTTCCTCTTCTCACAGTTGGGAGTCTTGTTTTTCATGTGGATTCAACCAAACATATTGTACATATTAAATGACGACATAATTATTACAGATGTTTAATTTACATGAAAAAATGCTTCTTTGATTTATCTCCTATAGCTTAATGTATTATGCTAGATATATAATTTAAGTTGAAGGCCCATGAGATAAATGACTTTTATGTGAAATTTGTATTGAATCATCTGTTTGTTGTGTTATATGAACATAATTGGTATGCATATCTAATTTACATTACTAATATGTCATGCTTCTTTAATTTATCTTTTATAGATGACCGGAGCATCCCTTTTTAATATATTCCTTTTGACTTCGGATATGTGGGCAATATTCATCCACATATTTTTCTATCATAAAGCAGTGAGTAAAATTGTATTCCATTTGTGTCAATGTTAATGTTAAGCACATGGATTAAAGTTTTATATATATTAGATGAGGAGGCTATGTATTACATATGGTCTTGAATTGATTTTTAGAGTCTTTAGATATATATCTAAAGAGTCCAAATGCTCATTCAAGACCATATGTAATCCTCATCTTGTAGGAAATATGATGCAGGATGTTGTCCTTGATGGCAACCCACTGAATGAAGATGAAGACATCTGACTGTTGACATGTGTTGTCCTTGATGGCAATTCACCTAATGAAGTTATGCTTGGCTTGATGGACTTGGTAAATGATGTAAATCTTATGTGATATGTTGTTGAGTGTTGTCCTTGAAAGGCAACCCACCTGATGAAGATGATGACAACTTAATGAAGTTGTGCTTGAGAGAATTAGTTCCTGATGAAGAAAATATGGTGTTTCTACAGTGTGTACAGAAGGCAATGAAGAAAGGATTTCAGAATGTGCTCAAAATATGATGAAAAGAGTATGTCTCTTTGTATACGCGGATTGGCCTAGGGGAAGTCGCGTATGCACGCGGAAAGGAACGTGCCAAGTAGCGTATGGGCTAAAGCGCTCAAAAAGTGCAAAACCAAGGGTAACCACCATGGTATTGACCCATTGTATTGGGTAATGATCCGCCTAATTGACCCCATCCAGGTAGTTTTGGGCTCATGGTTTTGTTTTGGCCCATGGTATTAAAAAAGGGGCTCATGGTATTAAAAAAGGAAAACCTATATAAGGAGAAGAAATTCATTATGCAAATCAGAGGTGTGGGTGCAAGATGTTTGAGCTTGAATGAATACTTCTCTCTGAAGTATATCTGAATGGAAAGGGTTACACTTGAATGATAAATCTGATTGTATGATGCACCAATGATGAAGAAGGGGATCTAGATCTGAATTGCTCTTGTATTTGTTAGATCTGATTAGGGAAGGCTTAGATCTGTGATGAGGCGAGCATCAAGGCGAACATCTGTCTGAAGAAAAAGGGGAGATCTGAACTGAATATCTGATCTGATGAAGTATGCTGCTCTGTAATGATTGAAGATCTATACGCTACTTCGCCGCGGAGGAAGCGCGTATATACGCAGCTTCAGCGAAGAGAAAGCGCGTATGCGCAATAAAATATACACTGAGGTATACGCGGGTTTGTGTGGACGGAAGCGCGTATATACGCGACATCAGTGAAGTAAAAGCGCGTATGCAAACTAGGGTTTGCTGAAGCAAGGGGTATGAAATATCTGATCTGTTCTGCTGTGTTTCTGCTATCTGATCTGTGTTGATATGTATCTATTGATGATGTATGGTTGTGCTTAAAAGTATGGAAAGGGTTCGGTCTGGAAATATGATGAATTGTGGCCTGCAAGTTGTGTTCTATTGAAGTGGTTGGATCCAGTGTGAAAATTGATGAAACTTGGTCCAAGGTGGTGCTGAAGGTTGTAGCCTTCAGTCAGGGGGTTGTAGCTCCCTTCCAGGTGAGGCTGGTAAACGAGATCGGGGGGTCGTAGCTCCCTTCCAGGAGAGGCTGGTAAACGAGTCAGGGGGTTGGAGCTCCCTTCCGGGAGAGGCTGGTAAACGAGCGCAGGTGGGTGCCTGCGTGCTGGTCAAGTCTGCGCCAGCACATATGTTGTAAGATGTTTTCTCTATAATAAAATATTGAAGGCTGAGCAACTGCGGCGGTGGTTTTCTCCCGACTTGGGTTTCCACCTAAAAATCCTGGTGTTCATGTGTGATGCTTTGTGTCATGATTTATTCTGTTCTTACTGCACATGTTTACTGCTTATTGAATATCTGATGAATAAATGAAGGAATGATTTGAGTGAAGAATTAATGACATAAATAGATATCTGTGTATACGCGAGTTTCGTAAAGTGTATCCGCGTATATACGCAAGTCTGGTTCAGGAAAGTAGCGTATGCGTTTTAGAAACAGAAAAAGTGAAAGTTTTGAATATGCAGTAAATACTGATTCACCCCCCCCCTCTTAGTATTTTTCCCAACAATTGGTATCAGAGCAGGTCCTTCTGCAGAAGCTTGATCGCTTGAAGGAGATCCGTCACAATGGGAAGTATACATACAAAAGCCTTGCTGAATTTTGGTGCAAAAGTATGGGCTCTCGCAAAAGAATGTGAAGAAGAAAAGGGTACCTTTGTGGATTCTCTAGAAGACAATAATCTTATTGAAGAAAACATTCAACTCAAAGTGAGCCTAGAAGAAAAGAACATAATCATTGAGACTTTTAAAAATCAGCTTGAAGCAAGAGAAAAACGCATGGAGGATCTAGAATGTGAAGTAGTAAGTCTAAGGAAGGATAATGAGAAATTGAATTCTCTCAATCTCAGATTTTCTAAAAGTTCAGAAACCTTGGATGAGATTATCAAGGTACAACGGTCTCCCTTTATAAAAACAGGTCTTGGATGTACTGGGGAATCTTCTCGGACATCGGCACCAAATTCTCTAAAAGCAGCCACTGCTGGTTCTCTACATTCAGCCACTCAGCGAGGGAACAAAGGATCTTTACAGGTAAAGCAAGATCACCTCAATTCAAGAAACACTAACAGGGAGATCTTTCAAAATGGCTACAACCAACAGGTAAAGTCTGATAGAAGATTTCATGATCACAGAAATTTCTACTTCAATGGTCAATGTTTCACATGTCACAACTTTGGTCATAAAGCTGTTCAATTTGTTGCATATAAAACCATCATGACCAGAGAAGCAGGAAAGATAAGGATGAATGATGAACCAAAGAAGAACACCTATAACAATTTTTCTCCTCTTCAAAATGAAGTTGAATGTACTTATTGCAATAACTTTGGTCATGAAGAATCTGAATGCAGGAGCAAGGTCCAGCCCAAAGAGCATGTTCCCTCAAGCTCTAAAGTGTGGAAAAAGAAAGAATTACCAGTTGAAAATTGTGGGATAGCGTTATTTGCAGAGGGTGAAGAGAATCAATGGTATATTGATAGCGGGTGTTCAAGACACATGACAGGTGACAAAAGCAAACTGCATACTTATAATTCTCTAGAAAAGGAAAAGAAAGTTACTTTTGGAAATGATACTCCTGTTGTTATTAAAGGAAAAGGGTCAGTATTTCTAAAAGAAAAGGTGAAGGCTAAATATGTCATGTATGTGGATGGATTAAGGCATAACCTATTGAGTGTTAGTCAAATGTGTGATCAAGGAGCAGAAGTGGTCTTCAGTTCCAAAGAATGTGTGGTTCGTGATCTTGATACAGGTAAAATCATTATAAAAGGAAAAAGAAACCCAAGCAATCTGTATGTACTCAACGGCATAGAACAATGTTACTTAAGCAAATCATCAGAAAATTGGCTATGGCATCGAAGACTAGGACATCTGAGTTTCTCTCAAATCAACAAAGCAAGCAAACTTCAAGCTGTTCGTGATCTTCCCAAGATCAATCTTCCAGAAAGTACCATATGCAAATCTTGTCAATTTGGTAAGCAGACCAGAGTCCGATTTAATGCCAAAGAAGGTTCATCAAGTAAGCCTCTTGAACTCATTCATACTGACATTTGTGGACCTATGAGGAAAAAGTCATTACGTGGGGAAGAATACTATATCCTATTTATTGATGACTACTCCAGAATGTGTGAGATCGCGTTTATTAAACACAAAGATGAAGCCTTTGAAAAATTTCAGAAGTACAAAGCACTGGTAGAAAATGAATTGGATTCAAAAATAAAGTGTCTTAGATCTGATCGAGGGGGAGAATATTCATCAAATGAATTCTTTGAGTTTTGTGAACAACATGGCATTAAAAGACAGTTCTCTGTAGCAGGCACTCCACAACAAAATGGTGTAGCAGAAAGAATGAATAGAACAATTGTTCAAATGGCCAGAGCTATGCTTGCTGACTCTAATGTTCCTAACATGTTTTGGAGTGAAGCAGCACGTGCAGCAGTTAACATTCTCAACAAGGCTCATGTCCGGGTAAACAGTGATAAAACTCCATATGAACTCTGGTATGGAAAATCTCCCACTGTAAAGCATTTTAAAGTTTTTGGAAGTAGATGCTTTATCAAAAATAATGATGAAAAACTTGGCAAGTTTGACCCTAGATCAGATGAGGGGATACTTCTTGGCTACTCATCTTCAAGCAAAGCATTCACATGTTACAATAAAAGGCTTCAAAAGGTTGTTGAATGTATTGATGTTGTTATTGACGAGTCTCCAGCAGCTCCTAAAGAAGAAAAACAAACAACAGAAGAAGATGATGATGACATATGGCCTTCTACATCAGATGGAAATGATATAGACAGTGAATCAAATGAAGAACCTGAAAATGATCTATCTGAAAAAGCTCCATCCAGATACGTTCAAAAGAATCATCCCGAATCTCAGATTTTGGGAGACAAGGAATCAGGTGTACGAACAAGGAGAACTCTTGTAGGATCTTCTAGTCATCAAGCACTTCTATCTACAATTGAACCACACAATGTCAATGAAGCCATCAAATATGAATGTTGGAATAATGCCATGGATGAAGAAATTGAGCAAATTGAAAAGAATGACACTTGGGATTTGGTACCAAGACCTCATGATAAAAATGTCATTGGAACTAAATGGATCATCAAGAACAAGTTAAATGAGAATGGGGATGTTGTAAGAAACAAAGCTAGACTGGTTTGCAAAGGGTATACTCAACAAGAAGGTATAGACTTTGAAGAAACGTTTGCTCTTGTAGCTAGACTTGAAGCCATAAGAATGTTTCTTGCTTTCTCAAGCTATCAACGAATCAAAGTTTATCAAATGGATGTTAAGTCTGCTTTTCTTAATGGTGACCTAGAAGAAGAAGTATATATAGAACAACCGGAAGGATTAATTTTGGGAAATGATGCAAATATTGTTTGTAGACTTAAAAAGGCTCTGTATGGACTCAAACAAGCTCCAAGGGCTTGGTATTATCGTCTTGACAAATATCTTCATCAACAAGGATTTTCAAAGGGGTCTGCTGATAGCAACTTATACACAAAAGTTGAAAATGACAAACTATTGATTGTGGTTGTATATGTTGATGACATCATTTTTGGAAGTAATGAAGAATCTATGAGTCAAAAATTTGCCTCTGTCATGCAGCAAGAATTTGAAATGTCTTTACTTGGGGAACTAACATTCTTTCTTGGCTTGCAAGTGCATCAAAATGCAGATGGTATATTTCTATCACAAGCAAAATATCTTAAGCAAATTATGAAGAAGTATGGCATGGAAGAATGCAAACCTGTAAGTACACCAATGATAACCGGATGCAGTCTCAGTTCTAATGATGATTCTCCCTCTGTGAATCAACCAGAATACAGATCGATGATTGGAAGTCTACTTTATCTCACTGGGACCAGACCAGACATTATGCATGCTGTTGGGATTGTTGGACGATTCCTAGCTAATCCAAAAGAGTCTCACCTTCAGGCTGTCAAAAGGATATTCAAATATCTACAAGGAACTCAAGACTTTGGTCTATGGTATCCAAAGGATGCTGATCTTACTCTTCATGCTTACACTGATGCAGATTGGGCTGGAAGTGTTGATGATCGGAAAAGCACTAGTGGTGGTGCATTCTATATGGGACCACGGTTAGTATCTTGGTTCAGCAAGAAGCAAAATTCTATTGCCTTATCTACAGCAGAAGCAGAATATGTGGCTGCCGCATCTTGTTGCACTCAACTCTTTTGGATGATGCAAAACTTACAAGATTTTCAAATCAAATGTACTCCTCCTGTCCCCATTAAGTGTGACAATACAAGTGCCATCAGTATTTCAAGGAATCCTGTTATGCATTCGAAGACCAAGCACATTCCCATCAAGTATCACTTCTTACGTGAGCAAGTGCTTGAGCAAAAGGTGAAGTTGGAGTATGTTCCCTCCAAAGAACAAGTTGCTGATATCTTTACCAAACCTCTGCCCAGGGAAGCGTTCGAGTATCTAAGACAGAAGCTGGGAGTGTTCTCTGCCAGTCAAAAGAACAAATCTGCATAAATTTTAGAAGATGGCTTGGGATACGCGGGTTTCCTGAAACACAGTCGCGTATATACGCGAGTTCCTGCACAGAAAACCGCGTATGGTTGGTTGCTGACAATTTTTGGTTGGTTCAGCTCTCTTCAGCACAGCTGCAGTGCTGTTTGGTATCTCTGATACTGTTTGGTATCTCTGGTGGTGTTCCAGTTCTCATAATTCTGTTTCTAATGTTTTGATGAAGATGCCTTGATGATTTGTTGGTGGAAGTTTTCGGGATGCACAAACTAAGGGGGAGCCTTAGTCATTTGGAAAGATTGCTTGGTTGCACAGATTCAGGGGGAGCATTAGCTTTGCTGAGTATAATGCATTGTTGGCATTGTGGTGTTTCTAATTTATAATCTCTCTTGAGGTCGTTCCAGTGTTGGTCTTAAAGTCATATTTGTAATTTGATGAAAAGGTCTTGTTAAGACCCATGATGTAAAATTGTAAATATTCAGTCATGTAAGGACTTGTCAAATTTGTAAACCCACTTGGTTGGGTAGCTGAGTCAAATTTGTAAACCCACTTGGTTGGGTAGTTGAGTCTCATATGTAAATCCACTTGGATGGATAATTGATGTAAGTATGAGTCTTTGGTAATAGGAAGTTCATAGAGTCATGTACTTCTTTGAAAAATATGTTTGAAGATTCAGCATGAACTCAGGGGGAGTTTGGCCACTTCAGCACATATCAGATCTGCAGAATGTTTCTTCCACATGAGGAGAAAATGGGGAGAGTGTTGGTTTTGATCCGCCCTTTGCCCTTGATGTCAAAGGGGGAGAGTGACATGGTGTTTGAATGAAGAGAAGATAATGATGTCAAATATTTGGGAGAGTGACATATTTGGGAGAGTAACATATGTGGGAGAGTGACATGCTACCTATCTGTTGTGGTAACCAAACACCATCATGGTTGCCATCAAGTCCAAAGGGGGAGATTGTAAAAAATATGATGCAGGATGTTGTCCTTGATGGCAACCCACTGAATGAAGATGAAGACATTTGACTGTTGACATGTGTTGTCCTTGATGGCAATTCACCTGATGAAGTTATGCTTGACTTGATGGACTTATTAAATGATATGATATAATGTTTGTTGAATGTTGTCCTTGAATGGCAACCCACCTGATGAAGATGATGACAACTTGATGAAGTTGTGCTTAAGAGAATGTGTTCCTGATGAAGAAAATATGATGTTTTTACAGTGTGTACAGAAGGCTGTGAAGAAAGGATTTCAGAATGTACTCAAAGTATGATGAAAAAGAGTATGTCTCTTGGTATATGCGGATTGGCCTAGGGGAAGTCACGTATGCACGCGGAAAAGAACGTGCCAAGTCGCGTATGGGCTAAAGCGCTCAAAAAGTGCAAAACCAAGGGTAACCACCATGGTATTGACCCATTGTATTGGGTAATGATCCACCTAATTGACCCCGTCCAGGTAGTTTTGGGCTTATGGTATTGTTTTGGTCCATGGTATTGAAAAAGGGGCTCATGGTATTAAAAAAGGATAAACATATATAAGGAGAAGAATTTCATTGTGCAAATCATGAGTGAGAGTGCAAGATGTCTGAGCTTGAATGAATACTTCTCTCTGAAGTATATCTGAATGGAAAGGGTTACACTTGAATGATAAATCTGATTGTATGATGCACCAATGATCAAGAAGGGGATCTAGATCTGAATTGCTCTTGTATTTGTTAGATCTGATTAGGGAAGGCTTAGATCTGTCATAGGCGAGCATCGGCGAACATACGTACGAAGAAAGGGGTAGATGTATTTGAATATCGATCGATGAAGTATGCTGCTACGTAATGATTGAAGATCTACACGCTCGCCGTGGAGGAGCGCGTATACGCGGCCCGGCGAAAGCGCGTATGCGCAATAAAATATACAACGGGTATGCGGACTGGTTTGTGTGGACGGAAGCGCGTATATATACGCGACATCGATGAAGTAAGCGCGTATGCATACTAGGATTTATTTAGACGAGGGTATGAAATATACGATGCGATATAGCGTGTTTACGCTATACGTGTGTTGATATGAATGTTTGTTTATGATGTATGGTTGTGCTTAAAAGTATGGAAAAGTTCGATGCAAATGATGAATTGTGGCTGCACGCGTCATAAAGGTTGTAGACTTGGATCAGGTGTGAAAATTGATGAAACGTGGTCAATTGAGGTGCTGAGGGTTGTAGCCTTCAGTCAGGGGGTTGTAGCTCCCTTCCAGGTGAGGCTGGTAAACAAGATCAGGGGTTCGTAGCTCCCTTCCAGGAGAGGCTGGTAAACGAGAACAGGGAGTCGTAGCTCCCTTCCAAGAGAGGCTGGTAAAAGAGCGCAGGTGGGTGCCTGCGTGCTGGTAGGAGGCTGCGCCAGCACATATGTTGTAAGATGTTTTCTCTATAATAAAATATTGAAGGCCGAGACAACGACAGCGGTGGTTTTCTCCCGACTTGGGTTTCCACCTAAAATCCTGGTTTTCATGTGTGTTTCTTATGTGTGATGATTTATTCTGTTCTTACTGCACATGTTTACTGCTTATTGAATATCTGATGAATAAATGAAGGAATGATTTGAGTGAAGAATTAATGACATAAATAGATATCTGTGTATACGCGATTTTAGTAAAGGGTATCCGCGTATATACGCAAGTCTGGTTCAGGAAAGTAGCGTATGCGTTTTAGAAGCAGAAAAAGTGAAAGTTTTGAATATGCAGAAAATAATGATTCACCCCCCCCCTCTCAGTATTTTTCCCAACAATTGGTATCAGAGCAGGTCCTTCTGCAGAAGCTTGATCGCTTGAAGGAGATCCATCGCAATGGGAAGTATACATACAAAAGCTTTGCTGAATTTTGGTGCAAAAGTATGGGCTCTCATGAAAGAATGTGAAGAAGAAAAGGGTACCTTTGTGGATTCTCTAGAAGACAATAATCTCCTTGAAGTGGGCATTCAACTCAAAGTAAGCCTAGAAGAAAAGAACATAATCATTGAGACTTTTAAAAATCAGCTTGAAGCAAGAGAAAAACGCATGGAGGATCTAGAATGTGAAGTAGTAAGTCTAAGGAAGGATAATGAGAAATTGAATTCTCTCAATCTCAGATTTTCTAAAAGTTCAGAAACCTTGGATGAAATTATCAAGGTACAACGGTCTCCCTTTATAAAAACAGGTCTTGGATATACGGGGGAATCTTCTCAGACATCAGCACCAAATTCTCTAAAAGCAGCCACCGCTGGTTCTCTACATTCAGCCACTCAGCAAGGGAACAAAGGATCTTGACAGGTAAAGCAAGATCACCTCAATTCAAGAAACACTAACAGGGAGATCTTTCAAAATGGCTACAACCAACAGGTAAAGTCTAATAGAAGATTTCATGATCACAGAAATTTCCACTTCAATGGTCAATGTTTCTCATGTCACAATTTTGGTCATAAAGCTTTTCAATGTGCTGCATATAAAACCATCATGACAAGAGAAGCAAGAAAGATAAGGATGAATGTCGAACCAAAGAATAACACTATAACAATTTTTCTCCTCTCCAAAATGAAGTTGAATGTACTTATTGCAATAACTTTGGTCATGAAGAATCTGAATGCAGGAGCAAGGTCCAGCCAAAAGAGCATGTTCCCTCCAGCTCTAAAGTATGGAAAAAGAAAGAATTACCGGTTGAAAATTGTGGGATAGCGTTATTTGCAGAGGGTGAAGAGACTCAATGGTATATTGATAGCGGGTGTTCAAGACACATGACAGGTGACAAAAGCAAACTTCATGCCTAATTCTCCTAGAAAAGGAAAAGAAAGTTACTTTTGGAAATGATACTCTGCTTGTAATTAAAGGAAAGGGTCGGTATTTCTAAAAGAAAAGGTGAAGGCTAAAGATGTCATGTATGTGTGGATGGATTAAGGCATAACCTATTGAGTGTTAGTCAAATGTGTGATCAAGGAGAAGAAGTGGTCTTCAGTTCCAAAGAATGTGTGGTTCGTGATCTTGATACAGGTAAAATCATTATAAAAGGAAAAAGAAATCCAAGCAACTTGTATGTACTCAACGGCATAGAACAATGTTACTTAAGCAAATCTTCAGAAAATTGGCTATGGCATCGAAGACTGGGACATCTGAGTTTCTCTCAAATCAAAAAAGCAAGCAAACTTCAAGCTGTTCGTGATCTTCCCAAGATCAAATCTTCCGAGAAAAGTATCATATGCAAATCTTGTCAATTTGGTAAGCAGACCAGAGTACGATTTAATGCCAAAGAAGGATCATCAAGTGAGCCTCTTGAACTCATTCATACTGACATTTGTGGACCTATGAGGAAAAAGTCACCACGTGGGGAAGAATAATATATCCTATTTATTGATGATTACTCTAGAATGTGTTGGATCGGGTTCATTAAACACAAAGATGAAGCATTTGAAAAATTTCAGATCTTCAAAGCATTGGTAGAAAATGAATTAGTTCTAAAAATCGAGTGTCTTAGATCTGATCGAGGAGGAGAATATACATCAAATGAATTCTTTGAATATTGTGAACAACATGGCATAAAAGACGATTCTGCAACTGTGACACTCCCAAACAAAATGGTGTAGAAGAAAGAATCGAATAGAACAATTGTTCGAATGGCGAGCTATGCTTAACGACTCTAATGTTCCTAACATGTTTTGGAGTGAAGCAGCTCGTGCAGCAGTTAACATTCTCAACAAGGCTCATGTTCGGGTAAACAGTGATAAAACTCCATATGGACTCTGGTATGGCAAATCTCCCACTGTAAAGCATTTTAAAGTTTTTGGAAGTAGATGCTTTATCAAAAATAATGATGAAAAACTTGGCAAGTTTGACCCTAGATCAGATGAAGGGATACTTCTTGGCTACACATCTACAAGCAAAGCATTCACATGTTACAATAAGAGGCTTCAAAAGGTTGTTGAATGTATTGATGTTGTTATTGACGAGTCTCATGTAGCTCCTAAAGAAGAAAAACAAACAACAGAAGAAGATGATGATGACATATGGCCTTCTACATCAGATGGAAATGATATAGACAGTGAATCAAATGAAGAACCTGAAAATGATTTATCTGAAAAAGCTCCATCCAGATGTGTTCAAAAGAATCATCCTGAATCTCAAATTTTGGGAGACAAGGAATCAGGTGTACGAACAAGGAGAACTCTTGCGGGGTCTTATAGTAATTTGGCACTTCTATCCACAATTGAACCACACAATGTCAATGAAGCTAGCAAATATGAATGTTGGAATAATGCCATGGATGAAGAAATTAAGCAAATTGAAAAAGATGGCAGGATTTGGTACCGAAGACCTCATGATAAAAATGTCATTGGAACTAAATGGATCTTGACTAACAAGTTAAATGAGAATGGGGATGTTGTAAGAAACAAAGCTGAAGCCATTTTGCAAAGGGTATACTCAACAAGAAGGTATAGACTTTGAAGAAACTTTTATCATAGCTAGAGTTGAAGCCATAAAGATATGTCTTCTTTCTCAAGCTATCCATCGAATCTAAGTTATCAAAATGGATGTTAAATACACTTAGTAATGGTGACCTAGAAGAGGAAGTATATATAGAACAACCGGAAGGATTCATTTTGGGAAATGATGAAAATATTGTTTGTAGACTTAAAAAGGCTCTATATGGTCTCAAAAAAGCTCCAAGGGCATGGTATTATCGTCTTGACAAATATCTTCATCAACAAGGATTTTCAAAGGGGTCCGTTGATAGCAACTTATACACAAAAATTGAAAATGATAAACTATTGATTGTGGTTGTATATGTTGATGATATCATTTTTGGAAGTAACGAAGAATCTATGAGTAAAAAATTTTCTTCTGTCATGCAGCAAGAATTTGAAATGTCCTTACTTGGGGAACTAACATTCTTTCTTGGCTTACAAGTGCATCAATCTACAGATGGTATATTTCTATCACAAGCAAAATATCTTAAGCAAATTCTGAAGAAGTATGGCATGGAAGAATGCAAACCTGTAAGTACACCAATGATAACCGGATGCAGTCTCAGTTCTAATGATGATTCTCTCACTGTGAATCAACCAGAATACAGATCGATGATTGGAAGTCTACTTTATCTCAGCAGGTTGGGGCAGACATTGCTCCATCTTCATTGGGATTGTTGGACGATTCCAAGCAATCCAAAAAAGAGTCTCACCTTCGAGAATTTGTCGACATTGTCGAAAAGGATATTCAATGATCTACAAGGAACTCAAGACTTTGGTCTATGGTATCCAAAGGATGCGATCTTATATTCATGCTTACCTTTGATGCGGTGGGCTGGAAATGTTGATGATCAGAAAAGCACTAGTGGTGGTGCATTTTATATGGGGCCCCGGTTGGTATCTTGGTTCAGCAAGAAGCAAAATTCTATTGCCTTATCTACAGCAGAAGCAGAATATGTGGCTGCCGCGTCTTGTTGCACTCAACTCCTTTGGATGATGCAAACCTTGCAATATTTTCAAATCAAATGTACACCTCCTATCTCCATTATGTGTGATAATACAAGTGCCATCAGTATCTCAAAGAATCCTGTTATGCATTCAAAGACCAAGCACATTCCCATCAAGTATCATTTCTTACGTGAACAAGTGCTTGAACAAAAGGTGAAGTTGGAGTATGTTACCTCCAAAGAACAAGTTGCTGATATCTTTACCAAACCTCTGCCCAAGGAAGCGTTCGAGCATCTAAGACAGAAGCTGGGAGTGTTCTCTGCCAGTCAAAAGAAAAAATCTGCATAATTTTTAGAAGATGGCTTGGAATACGCGGGTTTTCTGAAACACAGTCGCGTATGTACGCGAGTTCTACCTGGCTTGCGTATGGTTGAATTCTTGTGCTCATAATTTTGGTTGGTTAATCTCAAATAAGTCAAGTTAAACGGTCTTCATTTGGTATCATTGGTATCTATGATCTTGTTTGGTATCTACGATGGTGTTCCGAGTTCTCATAGTCTGTTTCTAATGTTTTGATGAAGATGCCTTGATGATTTGTTGGTGAAAATGTTCAGGTTGCACAAACTAAGGGGGAGCCTTAGTCATATGAAAAGGATGCTTGGTTGCACAGATTCAGGGGGAGCATTAGCTTTGCTGAGTATAATGCATTGTTGGCATTGTTGTGTTTCTGATTTATAATCTCTCTTGAGGTCGTTCCAGTGTTGGTCTTAAAGTCATATTTGTAATTTGATGAAAAGGTCTTGTTAAGACCCATGATGTAAAATTGTAATATTCAGTCATGTAAGGACTTGTCAAATTTGTAAACCACTTGGTTGGGTAGGCGAGTCAAATTTTGTAAATTTGTAAACCCCTTGGTTGGGTAGTTAGAGTCTATGTAAATCCACTTGGATGGATAATTGATGTAAGTATGAGTCTTTGGTGATAGGAAGTTCATAGAGTCATGTACTTCTTTGACAAATATGTTTGAAGATTCAGCATGAACTCAGGGGGAGTTTGGCCACTTCAGCACATATCAGATCTGCAAAGTGTTTCTTCCACATGAGGAGAAAAGGGGGAGAGTGTTGGTTTTTGATCCGCCCTTTGCCCTTGATGTCAAAGGGGGAGAGTGACATGGTGTTTGAAGATAATGATGTCAAATATTTGGGAGAGTGACATAATTGGGAGAGTGACATGGTACCTATCTGTTGTGGTAACCAAACACCATCATGGTTGCCATCAAGTCCAAAGGGGGAGATTGTTGGAAATATGATGAAGAGTGTTGTCCTTGATGGCAACCTTTGAATGAGGTAGAAGACATTTGTTGACATGTGTTGTCCTTGATGGCAATTCACCTGATGAAGTTATGCTTGACTTGATGGACTTATTAAATGATGTAAATCTGATATGATATAATGTTTGTTGACAATATGATGCTGAATGTTGTCCTTGAAAGGCAACCAACCTGATGAAGATGATGACAACTTGATGAAGTTGTGCTTGAAAGAATATGTTCCTGATGAAGAAAATATGATGTATCTACAGTGGGTATAGAAGGCAATGAAGAAAGGAATTCAGAATGTGCTCAAAATATGATGAAAAGAGTATGTCTCTTTGTATACGTGGATTGGCCTAGGGGAAGTCGCGTATGCACGCGGAAAGGAACATACCAAGTAGCGTATGGGCTAAAGCGCTCAAAAAGTGCAAAACCAAGGGTAACCACCATGGTATTGACCCATTGTATTGGGTAATGATCCGCCTAATTGACCCCGTCGGGGTAGTTTTGGGCTTAGGTTGTGTTTTGGTCCATGGTATTGAAAAAGGGGCTCATGGTATTAAAAGGATAAACACTTAAAGAGAAGAAATTCATGGTGAAAATCATGAGTGTGGGTGCAAGATGTCTGGGCTTGAATGAATACTTCTCTCTGAAGTATATCTGAATGGAAAGGGTTACACACTTGAAACATAAATCGATTGTATGATGCCAAAATGATGAAGAAGGATCTGGAGTCTGAATTGCTCTTGTATTTCATTAGATCTGATTAGGGAAGGCTTAGATCTGTGATGAGGCGAGCATCAAGGCGAACATCTGTCTGAAGAAAAGGGGTAGATCTGAACTGAATATCTGATCTGATGAAGTATGCTGCTCTGTAATGATTGAAGATCTACACGCTACTCCGCCGTGGAGGAAGCGCGTATATACGCAGCTTCAGCGAAGAGAAAGCGCGTATGCGCAATAAAATATACACTGAGGTATACGCTGGTTTGTGTGGACGGAAGCGCGTATATACGCGACATCAGTGAAGTAAAAGCGCGTATGCATACTAGGGTTTGTTGAAGCAAGGGGTATGAAATATCTGATCTGTTCTGCTGTGTTTCTGCTATCTGATCTGTGTTGATATGAATCTGTTGATGATGTATGGTTGTGCTTAAAAGTATGGAAAGGGTTCGGTCTGGAAATATGATGAATTGTGGCCTGCGAGTTGTGTTCTATTAAAGTGGTTGGATCCAGTGTGAAAATTGATGAAACGTGGTCCAAGGTGGTGCTGAGGGTTGTAGCCTTCAGTCAGGGGGTTGTAGCTCCCTTCCAGGAGAGGCTGGTAAACGAGATCAGGGGGTCGTAGCTCCCTTCCAGGAGAGGCTGGTAAACGAGTCAGGGGGTCGTAGCTCCCTTCCAGGAGAGGCTGGTAAACGAGCGCAGGTGGGTGCCTGCGTGCTGGTCAAGTCTGCGCCAGCACATATGTTGTAAGATGTTTTCTCTATAATAAAATATTGAAGGCTGAGCAACTGCAGCGGTGGTTTTCTCCCGACTTGGGTTTCCACCTAAAAATCCTGGTGTTCATGTGTGATGCTTTGTGTCATGATTTATTCTGTTCTTACTGCACATTTTTACTGCTTATTGAATATCTGATGAATAAATGAAGGAATTATTTGAGTGAAGAATTAATGACATAAATAGATATCTGTGTATACGCGATTTTAGTAAAGGGTATCCGCGTATATACGCAAGTCTAGTTCAGGAAAGTAGCGTATGCGTTTTAGAAGCAGAAAAAGTGAAAGATTTGAATATGCAGTAAATACTGATTCACCCCCCCCTCTCAGTATTTTTCCCAACTAACTTCACCAGGGATTTGCAATACTATATTTGAGTTGGCTAGCTCCATTTCAAGATATTATGGTTATCCAAGAGGGGATATAAAAAATGAAAAGAAGGATGTTGTTGTAGGTTATCCAAGTTGGACATAGAACTTGTGGAGAAACCTAAGGAAAAACTATGTTTCCAGGTCGAACCTTTGTAGAGGTTCCAGTACCTGAGAGTAAAATCCAATTTGGGGCTGTTAAATTCTAACTGTACTGGTAATTGTGCTAGGGGGGAGAAATAAGATGTAATTTCCTCTTCTCATGGTTGGGAGTCTTGTTTTTCATGTGGATTCAACCAAACATATTGTACATATTAAATGACGAATTTCGCTCTCCCAATCATTTCTAAATCACCTATATCACCAAGAAAACATGTTTTAAAAGAACATACTTTAGTATGGGAAAGACCATAGGTTTCAAATATTACAAGAAGGTTTTTGATATCGTTGAGAGAATGTGGAAAATAGAATCCATAAACAAATTATTTTTCAAAATGTATTACTTTCAAAGTATCACCAAGGAATGTACAAGGGTGTTCAATGAATTAACGCTATTTATTTAAATTCCATGATGTATATCTTACTCATAATTTTAACAAATTATTAAATAATGATCTAGATTGGATAATTATATTATTTGTCATATATTTTGATGCTTATAGAGTGAAAAAAATGAAAGAATCAACTTGTAGGGTCATTTTAATGGTGGGTGGAGAATTTGGGTCTAAAACCTTTTGGAGTCATTTTGAGGTATTAAATGACATTTCTGGGGGTCAAACGATTATCCCTTGTGCCGAAATCTTGACCATTATTCTACACTTAAAGACATATATCCAATGCTACAAGAAAAACATCAAATGAAGTTCATTCAAAATTTATGCCTTTAGTAAGTTGACCTATCATGTTGACCACCATGGTACGAGAGAATGACATTTTAGCCCCATTACTCATGCATGGCAAGCTAGCTACATGTGGAATTTTAACAAGACTCTAAAAGGTGTAAAATCACAAACCTCATTAATGGTTAACGAAGTCAAATCTTACACCTAGTTGGCTATCACGCTATGTTAAACACTAGGGGTAAATGTTTTTTTAACTATAGTACAAGTCATGAGTTCCCCAATTTTACCTCATGTAAAGTATGATTCTATGATTACTACAATTTGTACTTGGTTTTTTATTGTGATGATGCCCTGTCTCAATCACTTGGCCATCTCTTGATGGGTATTTAAATCTTTATAACAATACTTAATTAAAATTTATAACTATTTGTATTATGTGAAATTATGTATAAAATGGTATACTACTTTTCATAAAATTGGGTTGAGTTTATCATATATTTCAATGAAAGTTGATTAAATATGTTTTCTTTAAAAGGATCTAACAATTTTGGTAAGGTATGAATTTGCAATTTTGTGTGGCTCTCTATCAACCTTCACTTTCTCATTTCTAGAAAACATCTACTTGATTGAATTCGTATACCCACTTTCTATTCAAATGCATGAGTTTTGAACTCTCAGTAACTATGTTTTTCCACGCAGGAAAATTATGTCACATTTTATACCAACTCTAAATATTATTTTGAAGTTTAAATTACTGTTATTCTTTTATATAATTTAACATTAGATATAAGTTTAAATTGAAAGCTACTTAGATGAAATATAGCTTAGAGATGGCATTTGCAAATTATTATCTATTTATTGAACTAAAGGACATAATTATTACACATGTTTAATTTACATTCAAATTCTTCTTTGATTTATCTCCTATAGCTTAATGTAATGCTAGATATATAATTTAAGTTTAAGGCCCATGAGATAAATATGACTTCTATGTGACATTTGTATTGAATCATCTATTTGTTGTGTTATATGAACATAATTGGCACGCATATCTAATTTGTATTAATAATATGTCATGTCATGCTTCTTTAATTTATCTTTTATAGATGACCAGAGCATCCCTTTTTAATCTATCCCTTTTGACTTCGGATATGTGGGTAATACTCATCCGAATATTTTTCTATCATAAAGCAATGAGTAAAATTGTATTCCATTTGTGTCAATGTTAAGGTTAAGCACATGGATTAAAGTTTTATATAAGATACATTGCCACGGTGTACATTTATATCTAAAGAGTCCAAAACCTCATTCAAGACCATATGTTTTGTTGGTGTAGTTTGATTGGTTATATTGCATTGCTTTTGCATTTTTTGCTGTGGGCCTCCACATCTAGTGATTTTAGGTAAAAAGATTATTTACATGGAATTTTTATGTATCCTAGAATGTTTATTATTTATCACTACTAGCCTTGGTGATTTAGTTGTTTGTTTTCTTGCTACGTGGTTACCCATATTTAATAGTTGTTCATGTTTAATTCATTGTTAAGGCTTTTTATTGGCCTATCAGGATGTATTTTTCTCAAATCCATAATGGCTAAAAGAATGAAATTTATCTATGAAAAAGAGAGGTCATATGGAAAACAAATTGTTTGCAAGTGTTCTTTTGAACCCATAGAACTTGCAACCCCAATATGGATACAATACTAAGTAATACATAGCCTCCTCATCTAACCTAGTCAGGGATTTGCAATACTATATTTGAGTTGGCTAGCTCCATTTCAAGATATTATAATGTTAGATTATTATTTCTATAGATTTTGATTATGGTAGTAAAATGTTACAAAAAACCGAAAACTACAAATAATATTATTCTAGATATATGTAAAAAGGACATGGTAGAGAAAATCAAACAATATTAAACTTTTCATAAATAGTTTCTAGATATAAAAACATTTTCTAATTTTGATTGTAAATTCCAAGGCTTAAAGCAATAATTTTTCTAATAAATTTTTTTAATTAATAAATAAAAAAGAAGCATTTTCAATCAAAATCACATCCAACATATAATAAAAATAATAAAAACAATTTAAAACTTCATACACTGACATTACTATATGGTAAAGAGCATAAAAATATACAAGCATAAAATCCTTTTATATAATAATGGAGAGCTTCAAATATACAAGAAAAAAAATCTTTCAGTTTTAAACAATCATATTTTAAACAATTAAAACTTGGAGAAAATCATTTGTTTTTGAATTTCAATTATATAAAAAATTAGTCAAATATTTCAAATCTGTTTTTTGGCTAGTTGCAGAGTGTAGGTGCACTTCTAGCTAGAGAGAGACTCCAAGAAGGGGTCATTATATCTGCATTTGAATAATGACGCAGATCATGAATACTCCTACCCAAGTCAAATCATGTTGAATCAGAAAAATATGTATTGTTGACTTATATACAACACATTAAGATGTTCAAAAATTATTGTGGAATAGAAATTAAGATAAATAAAAATCATCACACTATTGTACCATGCACTAATTTATTCGACATGTGATAATGAAAACGTGAAAAACTGTTAATATAGTCACAATTTTAGGTAAGAAACAAAATTTACTTTAGTTACCATAAGGTAGCATAATGGTTGAATTTATAGTTATCGAACCCCAAAAGATTTGGTGCCAAAAATTGTGACTATCACTTCTTTATTGACTTAGCATTGGATTAGTAGTCTTTAGGACGTTGTTCATTCTGTAATGTGGCTTTCAAGATTTTTCAAGGTTTTCCAAACCCACAGAAAATGACCATGACTCTCATTCCTCACTACTTTTGATCTTCCTTTCATGACAGAACTCTATGTTAAACTTCAGTTGTCCTAGTTACTTCATTATCACTCATATAAGAAAATGTTTTAAGATGTAGTTAGCATATCCTTAAATGGATGCAATGATCTCACAATACAAAATTGGAGTCATAGTTAGCAAAAACTTCCTCAAGGTAACTTCCATAGAACCTTAGTGTAATTTAATCCAAAACAAGGTCATACAAATGTGGCATGTATAGTTGTAATCATATGTAGTAAAATTGTGTACAAATACCTGTGTTAAGTTCTATGAATTAATATTAATTTAGAACCTATCATTTATTCAAGATTCAACCTATATGTGCATGATTAACAATGATAATATTAGTCCTATAATTTGGTATACACACTGGCAAAATAAAAATTCATAATTTCATCTCTTACGACATATCAGTGGTCCCTAGGAACTTTGCTTCATCATTTAAAATATTGTCTTCATCAACTAACAATGATTGTTGCAAAAACATTTTCCTCACCATTTCCATGGATTGCAACATTAAAACTATCCTTCCTATTCACATCAATTGTTAGTGGTAATGGCACTACCATAGGCTACCCAAAAGTGGAGAATATGTGCTCCATGTCATATTTCTTACTTGGAAAAAACGAGTTATTCCAGTATGGTATCTTGGGAATCCTAAAAGGAAGAAACCTTTGACAATATGAGATCATTTCATATAACCCAAGAACAAATTTAGTTCCTAATATCTTCACGATTTAAAAAATACCAGGTAAGGAGGCTCATTACTAGAAATCTAGAGATCCTTACTCTTAAGTTAAATAAAAAATTGAAACACAGGTTCTTATTTTTTGTGGGTTGGATTCTGCTGCATTTCCTTTATTTAGAAAAATATATTTATGAAGGGAGCATCATTCACTTATGATCCATACCGATTCCTCTAATGCACATGAGTAATGCGTAAGAGTTTTTTTTTTTTTCAACAAAGAAAAAACGTTGTTTTTATATTTATGTGAAAAACAGTCCATCAGTCTAAGCAATCTCCTCTGGTAGGAAGATGCCCTATGCTTAGGTGAATAGGGTAATCCATGGCAGAGGGGAGAAAAAGAAGCACATCCCCCTACAGGAACCTGTCAAGAGGCCTAAGGAGATCCAATTGATATCAGAAATACAATATAGCCCATGCCTACATGCAAATAAAAGATACTATCCTAGCGAAAATACATCAGGCCGCAAATGACCCAGGGAGAAAAGAAATAAAATTGTGCAGCAGAGAATAAAGCGACATATATACAGACCAAAATTTCACAGAGGAAAAGAGAGCACCCTGTACTCTATCATCCAAATTGATCCCAATATAAAAGTAGCTCATCCAGTCATGACAGAAATGGGGAAATTCTGTTGCGACCCAGAGTGAACACAGAAAGCAGTCAAGGCATGTATACCAGTTAACAAAATCTGGAGCTGATCAATTGACCACTCGGTGAGCCATTCAATAGAAAGAAATACCCTGTACAGATGAGGAGGGCTATACACCAGAAACAATTTAGAGAATCTGCAGGGTCCAATAGATAGAGAGACATCCAGCCACACAAGAATCCAAGGATATAAACCCAACTGTTGAGTGCCAAGTAGCATCCCCAGGAAAAGAAGATGTATAATGAAGTTCCGAATATCCTAAAACCAGCAGGCACGTTCCTGCCTCAATACGAAAGTCCCCATAGATATCCGGGAAGAAAAGGGTCAGTGAAACAGTCGACAAAGGCAAAAATCGGCCCCAAAAATAGATACAGAGACCAGTGTGTGGATAAGCAGCCCATTAATGTGAATTACACATAAAAATCACGATCAACAAACATTATTGCAGGATATATTAATTCATAATGCAATTTATCTAGGAAATGATTAGATTTTATTATATGTTTCAATCAGTAATTGAGTGATTGTAAATAATTGAAGCATGTTGCAAGTTTTGATTTTCCTAACTTATAAGGATTGCTAGGAATTACACACATAAATGGATATGGATTTATATCTACAATACCCGTCATGAATGCTATTTGAGCGTGGGAATTCATTACAACAAGCAATTTAACGTAATAACAATTCATTACAACAAGATAATAACAACATTCGAGCCTTACCCGCGCGGACGGCAGGAGCAAGAGGGCGGCGACAGCAGCAACAGCGCGAACACGGAGGCAATAACAACGCGCGAACAATGAAACAGTAAACCATAAACCTTCGCGGGTGATTTATTTATAGAAAATAGTTCGGCCGAACTATTTTAAAAGTAAAAGGTCGGCCGAACTCATAGTTCGGCCAAAATTTTTTAGTAGTTCGGCCGAACTCTAATTGCCGGTTTTCCAAACTCCGGCAAAAATTATGTTTGCCAGTTCCGTCAGTGTGCCGTCATTGTAAAAGGAATCTAGAGTTCGGCCGAACTTTATAACAAAGTTCAGCCGAACTTTTTAATAGTTCGGCCGAACTTTTAAAAATTTTCGGCCGAACTATTATTGGAAAAAAATTTCGGGCCCCGATTTTCACAAAAGTGTAACCCAGCTTCACGTTTCCACCCTTAAGTCTTTTTTTATAGATTGATAATCATCTTTTATTTCAATATATATTTAAAACATTATTATACATGAATGTTACATGCACTTCTGTTCTAATATTTATGTGTAGTTTCTTGTTGAATATATAATCATACATATGAATGTGATATATTTTTCACAATTCTTATAGTCAAAATATTTCGTTAGAAGAATCATTTTACATAATTTTCATCTCTTTAAATTTTTAAATGATCTATATTACTAATAGTTGAAGGACATCATAGAGGAAAACACATCCCAGGTATATAGTAGAATAAGTAGTTTAGATAGATGCATATGTTAGATTAAAGTCATTTCCATTTGCATGCCATATAGTCACATACCCTCAAAATCATCCTTATTGGGAAATTGGTCCCATTATCTCCAGTTGGAGCCACTATACAAAATGGAAAAGGAGCTGCTTTATGGTCCGGACCAAGTGGTTTTCCCCCATGTTTCGGCAACAAAATTATGAGGCCTCAAAATGCTGGTGCTAGAAGGAGGGCCTGAACCAATGTGAATGGAAAAAAGGTCTAATCAATCTAAAGGTCAATCAAATAGTCTCTCTCCCTCTAAATCCTCATCATCTTCCAGAAAATTATCTAGATCTTCATCTTTAAAATCTAAAGTTGATCATCCTTCTCCAAAGTCTCCTAGTGATACTCAACCCATATTATCTCCTGATTCCCATCAAGCTTCTCTAGAAGTTCATAATTTGATAGAAAAGTTAGAGAGAGTGTTTATTTATGCTAAAAAGCCCGAATATTCTCAAATATCGGATATCACTATTTCTTCTTCTTTACAAACTCGAATAATATTAACTCGATCAGAAATTCAAAAGACAAGAATTCTCCCTTTTGAATTTCCCATCGATAGTACCCGAAAGAGACTAAAGAGGACCCAATCAGAGTTAATCGCCAGCGATATCTTATCCCATCCACTTCCATTACCTCTGTTCATTTCCACAACTTTCATTCCAAAAATTAGTGTTACTTTGACTAGTTCTAGTACTCAAACTACTATCCATTCAACTAGTCCTAGCACTCAGCCTACCTCTTCTTCAACTCAAACTCCACCCAACCAACCTATCCAAAATCCAAATGGTAGGCCAAGTACCTCCACCAAATGTGAACCCATGGAGAAATCCAAGGGCTATAAACATGCCCGCTCCTCTTCATGCTCTTCCCAAAAATCCTAAAAGATGGCTACCTAAATTTAATCTTGATGATGGTCTTTTGGCAGAAGAACACGTCCACAATTTTATGTTAGTTGTCAATTTAAACGAAGTAGTTGAAGAGGATTTCATTGTAATATTATTTCCATATACTATAAAAGGATCTACAGGATCCTGATATTTTTCACTACCTGCCGGCTCTATAACTAGCTAGAATATGTTCGAAGAACAATCTCTAGCTAAGTTTGGGGATGACAGGACCACTACTACACTCATCAATGATTTTTCAAATATAAAATCTAAAATAGGTGAGAAGATAAAATCTTTCAACTCAATATTTAATAAATTACTCAACAAAACTCCTACCACAGTAGTTCTTGGGGCATAAGTTCAAATTTAGTGGTATATTTCATCCCTTCCATCTAATATATCTATTTTTGTTGATAGAACGAAATTGGAAACACTTGCAGAAAATATGAAAGAATCTCTATCTATCAGAAATCAAAGAAAGTGTTTTTCAAATATGATTCTAAGAATAAGGCACCAAAAGATCCTTTCGACATAAAAGGTCTTCAAAAGGTTTTAAAAACCATGACAAATTAGATGGAATATATCAAGAAACAAGTCATTGAAAATGCTAACTCAAAAAAGACTTTCAGAAATTTTAAGAAATTTCAATACTCTAATTCTCAACCTCCAAATATCATATCTAATATTGAATCTAGTCAAGAAGAAGAGGAAGAGAAAACAGAGGAAGAAAAGGATAACGAAGAAGAAGAAGTTGAACTAAATGGAATGTAGGATTTTATCCTACCAAATGAAGAACAACTTGAAGCTTTACCTATGAGCACACGGAGGAAAAAGACTACTAAAGCAACACATCCAAATCAACAACAAAAGGTTTCAATTCCTACTAAAGACAAATCAGTAAGAAAAAATTCTAATTCAAAAGCTACACAAACAAGTCTTGTTACTTCAGACACTCCACCTACATCTAAGATAATGGTTGTCTCAAACACCATTGAGTATTATGTAGTAGAAGATATCAAGAAAACCAGGGCCAAAATTTTAATTCATGAGCTTACTAAATTGAGGCAGCAATAGAAAATCATACTTAGAGACTTAAATGTGGTTCCTGCTTCAACCCTACCTGCTCCAGTGATAGTACAAGCCGCTAATGAAATGGGTAAGCCACCTTCTCCTTCAATGAAAATTGATTCTAGAAATTTGATTATGATAGGTGATCGATCCATCTATCATACTCCTCCTTTTCTCTTAACCTATGATATCTACAACAAAAATTTCCATAACTGTTTGATAGACTCAGGGGCTTCCTCAAACATAATGCCAAAATCAGTTTGTGCTAAATTGAATATAGCTCCACAGAGTTCACCTGTTCATATAGTACAACTTGATATAACCATAGTAGAGGTGGTAGGAGAAATACATTTTGTTTCCATGAGATTGTCATCAAACCCCAAATTTACTCAAATAATTGATATATTAGTGGCTGATATTCCTGAATTTTACGGCTTAGTTTTAAGTCGTGACTGGTCTGAAAAACTACATGGTTATTTTTCAACAGACTATTCACATATGTGGTTACCATACAATGGAAATCCAAATCAAATTTGCGTAGACCATGAAAATTTTATGAAGTATATATTCACTGATCTTGAAGGAGTAAATGAGAAAATAACGTTCAATAAAAAAATTATTGGAAACTACTTAGCAGGGTCATTTTTGGGAAATTTCAATGCTCAACCATCACCTTTCTTTGATAATGCAGTTGTTTCTCAAATTGAGAATTTTTCCCACCCAGATAATTACAAATGTATAAATTTTACAGATAGGAAAGTAGTTAATTCTTTTTTTTTATTCTTTATTTCGACAGTTCAAAATCCGAAGATGGTGCAGGTGCAGGTTGCATTTTAATAAACCCAGAAGGAGATAAGACCATGTTAGCCTACAGGTTAGAATTTGGTTTTAAAAAAAATGTAATTGAATATGAAGAATTAGTTCAAGGCTTGTTAAAAGCCATTGATCTTAATATCAAACATCTGAAACTTCTAGGAGATTCAAAAATCATAGTTAGACAGGTAAGAGATACTATTCATTATAATTCAGGACATTTAAATAATTACCAATCATTAGTCCAAGAATTAACCATTCATTTCTTATCCTTCAACATCTCTTCTATACCTAGAATACAAAATGGTAGTGCAAATCTACTCGTTAATGTAGCCTCGAAGTTAATCCCATCCCAAGAATTTGGTTCCGATAGATTTTCTATTGAATTTATTTTTAGACCATCTATTCTTGATAATATTACCAATTGGAGAGTATTCAATAATGATTCAGATATCATATATTTTTTAATATCTGAAGGATCTTATGATAGTCAAATTTTGGATGAAAATGAACATGACATTCAGATTAAGAAATAACAAGATGAAAATACTATTCCCAAATCTATTGTCAAGTTAGAAGACCTATATGATCTAAAAGATGGGTTTAAAAGAGTAACTAACCCAAAAACACAAATCTCTACTTTAAGATTTGAGTTAGTAAATCTAGGAACTGAGGAAAAACCTCAAAATGTAAATCTAGGTCTTGGTCTTTCTTTCGAAGAAAGATTATCATTCATCAGATTGTTTAGAATGTATGAAAGTATCTTTTCTTGGGATTATACTGATCTTAAGGCATATGATACTTATTTCATTCAACATATGATCCGTATGATCTTAGAAGAAATGCCTATATAACAAAAATTGAGGAAGATTGATCCAAATCTAGAGAATCAAATTAAAACAGAATTGAACAAACTCCTCAAGGAAAAAATCATCTTTCCAGTTAGGCATTCTAAATGGGTATAAAATTTGGTACCTGTCAGGAAGAAAAATGGGGATATTAGAATTTGCATTAATTTTAGAAATTTAAACAAAGCTTGTTAGAAGGACAATTTTCCATTACCAACCATTGAACAAGTACTGCAGACAGTATCTGGTTCTAAACTCATGTCCTTTCTAGATGGATTTTCATGATATAATCAAATTCTCATACATTCATATGACATATTGAAAACTATGTTCAGAACTAGGTGGGGAACGTATGCCTATCAGAAGATGCCTTTTGGATTAATTAATGCAGACGCCACTTTTTAGAGAGCTATAGACTCAGCTTTTACGGGGCTCATAAACAAAACATAGTTATTTATTTAAATGACATTATAGTCTTCTCTAAACAAGTAACCGATCATGTAAATGGCCTATAACAAGTCTTTGAGTGATGAAAAAGGTGTGGCATCTCATTGAATCCCAAAAAATCATTTTTCGCATTAGATGAAGGAAAATTTTTTAGGATTCATTGTGTCAAAAAGTGGTATCTATATTGATCCTGAAATAATTGAAGAAATTAAATGAATTCCTTTCACTCATAACAAGAAAAATATGCAGTCATTCCTTGGGAAAATTATTTTTGTTAAAAGGTTTGTCCCTGACTTTTCTCAAATTGTTTTTCTTGTACAAAACATGATTAAGAAAAATTCTCTCTTTAATTGCGGACATAATGAAAGAGAAGAATTTGATTTGATCAAATAATCAATTATAAATGCTCCATTCTTTACTACCCGCAATTTTCTTAATCCTTTTACATTATACACTTTTTCATTGGATACATCATATGTCGTTTCTTTAACACAGCTAAACGACCAACAAATTGAAGCACTGATATCATTTTTAGGTTCAAATTTACAAGGTGCAAAAATAAATTATACATCTCTAGAAAAGCAAGAATTCACTGTCTTTAAGGCTATAAAGAATTTTATACATTTTCTCCTAAAGACTCACACTAGAATAATAGTTCCATTCTCTACAGTAATACAACTCTTGATGCAAAGATAATTAGGATATAAGAGAGCTAACTGGGTTGCCGCTTTACAAGCATATGATGTAGAAATTAGACCCTCTAAAATTGTTAGAGGTCAAGGATTTTGTAGAATTATTACAGGAGCATCCCACCTATCATCAAAAGAAGATTCAGATAATAATGTGAAAATATCAAAGGTAAGCCTCAATGATGCTCAATCACAATATGTTGATCTTATATTCTATTTGAAGAATGGCTATGCTCTGAATCAACTTAGTTACAAAACAAAACAAGCTTTAAGATTAAAGGCTAAACAATATGAGTTAATCAACGATATGTTATGTAGGAGAAATTTTGATTCTATACTTTTAAGATGCTTAGAAAAATCTGAAGCAGAGAAAGTTTTGCAGGAACTCCATGATGGACCAGTTGGAGGAGATTTTGGAGGAAATACAACAACACACAAAATCCTACATGCAGGTTATCTTGGCCTACACTTTTCAAGTATGCTCATGAATATGAAATAAAATGAAAAGTGTGTCAAAGTACATCTAGAAGATAATGGAATCCAACATTCCCATTACATCCTGTCAATATCAAACAACCTTTTGAAGAATGGGGATTAGATATAACTGGTGAGATTGTTCCTAACTCTTCTAAACAACATAGATGTATCCTCAAAGCTACATATTACTTTACTAAGTGGGTGGAAGAAATTCCATTAAAAATAGCCAACTCTGAGAATATCATTGATTTCATTTACCAAAATATCACAACCAAGTTTAGCTTACCTACTGCTTTGATGCTTGATAATGCATCTTACTTCTTAGGAATTGCTATGATGGAATTTTCAATTAAAAGAGGTTTTAAAATTAAGTATTCTGCAAATTATTATCTGCAAGGAAATGTTTTGGAAGAATCCATAAATAAGAACTTGATTAGAATACTCAAAATAATTTTTGATCAAAATCAATGAAATTAGCACAAGTCATTAATTTTTTCTCTTTGGGAAAATCGAATAACTCAAAAAGCTTCTATTGGAACCTCTCCATTTAATATTTTCTATGGAAAATAAGTTGTACTTCCCACCAACATAGTTATTCCCTCTCTTTCCTCAATACAATTTATTGATGAACCTCCTACTTCTTCTTTACAGCTTAGACAATGTCAGATTCTTAAGTTAGAAGAAGAAAGAGAAAAATCCAAAAAAACACATGCTCATCATACAGAGATAGTAAAATTCTCATTTCATTCAAATTCTGTTACTCCAAAAAAATTTCAAATTGGTGATTTGGTATTGAAATGGGACAAAGTGCATGAGGAAAAAGGTAAACACACGAAGTTTCAAAAATTTCGGCCAGGTCCATTTCAAATAATTGAAGAAATAGACCCATCAACATTATTATTACAATATCTACAAGCCAAAAAAGATTCTTTTCCTGTTAATGGGAATATTTTGAAGAAATAATTTTCATAGGAGGTAACCCCTTCTATTCTTGTATACTAGTGTATTTTTCTTTTCCTTAGAAAAAATAAAAAGTTGCTTAGTATAAATTTTTGGCTTTTCAAAATAAAATCTCAGATGATCCTTTTTTATTTATCACTTATAGAATAAGAAGTGTTAAGGAAACAATTGAAATATTCGAAAGACAAATAGATTTTATTTTTACTGAAAGATGTAATTTCACTGAAATTATTTATTCTATGATCAACTCTCATCCTTATGTAGCATGACTATTAGGTTATCAGTCAAACATAGTAAAGACACTTTTACAGAAAAGCAATCTAAAAGTAGACATTATCATCTAGGATCCTCAAAACGACTAATGATTCACCCCATCCGGGAAAAATTATAAATTTTTGGAAGAAATTAAAAAAATATTATAATTAGAAAAACTTAAAAGAATATAATTCTCATCAAGAGCTTGATTACCATTTTCATATGGAAATAGTTGAACCGACATTACCATTACTGCCTACCAAAACAGGGTAATGACTTGAGATTATATCAAGAAGACAAGGGGTCTCATCAAGGGCCAAATTGATCAATTTGATTATAAGTAGTGAATGAAATTTTCATCATTTGGTTACCAAGCCAAGATAATGGTTTTTAATAAAATAAAAAAATAATACAAAAATGAAAAAGTTTCAAAAAATTAGAAATTATCTTTTGAAAATTTTAAGAAACACTAGATGGGATAGTGAAACATTGCTAGGTAAAAGGTAAACCTACCAAAAGCTTAAATTTCTTATTGGAACAGAGGCTTTACCTGTGATGAAAGAGTCAAATTTTATAAAATGTTGATCTGTAAGGGCCACCTGCTTTATCTTTTTTGAACTGAGTAAAGACTGATATAGATTTTCATACTTATATATTTAAAAGAGGAATTCTTATGAATAGTAAATAAGACAAATTTCATTGCTTAGTAAGATATTATTTGTTTGAAATTTCATTCGTGCAACTATTTTTATTTTAAAAAAAAAAATTTAGAAATTTCAAAAAGTTAGTTAAATATATCCGGTTCTCCCAAGTGAATCGCCAATTGTTGTGCTATACAACAACCCCCATTTATTTTAATAAATGGGGAACCTTTAAAAATAAATAGGAAATTTATTTTTAGTTTTAAAACAAGAAAATAGGGAAATAGAAGTTTTATTTTAAAAGTTTTCTGCTTTATTTCTTGAGAACATCACAAAATGCATAGCTTATAACTTAAAATGACTCACAATCCTCTAAGTTACATGAGCTGTGAAATGTGCTAACCTTTTTTGAAGATATGTTTTAAAAATATTGCAAACACTTCAATTATCATTATAAACTTTGTTTCGCATCACACCTGATTTAACAATCAACTTATAAAGTAATTATATATAAGTGCGATTGTGCAGACCCAACAAGCCAACAAAGCATCAAAGATAAATTTTTAAAGCTGTTAAAGCGCGTCCGTATGGCTTTTTCAAGGCGCATTTCACATTTCGCATAACATAGCCATAAAACAAAACTATTATCGCATAAAAGTTGCAATGTGTGGTTTAAGCACATCACATTTCGCAACATTTATGGGTAAACATTATAAGTGGATAAAATTTATCTATGGCGATATGTGAATTCATGGTATTTAATTTCTCAAGCATGTGACATGTCTTATGTCGTATCAAAACAAAATTCAAGATCTAACATCTTTAAGTTGATTGATATATATTTCGTGTGAAGGTGTAAGAGATATTACTTTGAAATTATTATCGATGATTGATTGTCATATTTGAAAGGATTCATATCTATTGGCGCATGTTTGATATAAACAATGGATTTGAATGTCTATTATCTATATTTTTAATGCTCTCCCTATTTACTTGAAATTAGGAAACCATTTAACGAATTAAAGAAGATTGAAATGAGCAAGAAGGGCAAAGATATTTCTCAAGCGTTGCCTACTGAAGACTTAGAGATGTCTCCCTTATTCTGAGATACTACCTGCAACAAACAATGTGGAAATTCCTCATGGGAAACAATGCATAAACTGTTTGGAGATGAAAAACCAAGAGTAATAACCAAAATCTCTACAACAAGCATGACATCTACTTCAGACATGACTCACTTTGATGTTGCATGTTCATTCATCCACAAGGTAGTAGCAAGACTGAAAATTCTCCCTTACAAAAACATGGTTAAGTGGGTAATTTACCACTTAAGCATAGATGACAAGAAATTCAAAGATTCAAAGGGAGAACACATAGGGTATTTCAGGAAAAAAAGACTTAAAAGAAATGTATCATATACCCTCCCCATAGCAAAAGTTTTTACAAAAATTTTCTGCAAAGCTTTAGAGCAGAGCATCCAGATCTCATGAAAGTCATCAAAGAATGGAAGGAAGACCAGGGAAATTTGAAGTGAGATAAACTAGGCACGTACCCAATTTCCAAAACTCCTTCCCCTTATTGTTATGCTACCGTTATGTTCTGTAGATTGTTTGCCAAACCTGATAGCACTAGGTTTTCAATAGAATGGGTTCCATTGATTGACACAATCATCAATTCGTCAATTCTTAATTGGGAAAACATCCTATCTAATATTTTAGCTAAACACATCACTGAATATAGGAATAAAAGGAGTGCTTCATCTAGAGAGACACCTCCCTTTTATATGTCTGCTTATGTCATGGACACCGTCTATTTTAATTCTATTTTTCCTACCACGAGATGGAAATGGACTACCCAAGACCCTACCTGAATCCACATTTACCACAGAGACCTCTGGGATTCAAACTTCCACCTTCATTTCTATAAAAAAAATTATGGAGTCATATTTCCTATGCACCAAATGATATTCAATAAAAAGGCCCCTAGGGTTTTTGAAGAGGCCAACGTAGATATTCTTTCTATGGCTTGGTGGTTTGAAGAGGAGAATTTTACATATTTCAGAGTATTCAGAATTTATTCTTCTCCCCACGTCCTACCTTATTATGCTCATTATAAGTTGCTTGTACGAGAGATAGCATTCCAACTTGTTAATGGTATCGCTAAATAGCTGAAAGATGCTAAGAAGGCCATTTGGCCAATTTTCCCTGTACAGTGTGGCACTTTTGCACTGTGTGATATTGGCCATATCTACAAGGAGGTTTCCAAGATCAATCTATTGAAATTGGAAGAAATTCCAAAGAGGTTATATGATCCAAATGATGTAATTAAAAATTTTACTACAGAGCTCAAAATGAAATCTTTTGTAAAGGAGACAGATGGATTTGATGATCTCTTCCAAGGCATAGAAAATTTTTCATATATAACCAAATTTGCATCTTGCCAATTGAGTCAAGATGATTTGGAAGATTTCCAAGTATATAGAAATAAGATATTGCAGAGAGTTCCTCTCAATTTGTTAACTATTTAAGATGTCAACAGACCTTCTCGAAGTATCAGCTTGGATAATGAAGAAAAATACATGTTAGAGGATGAATCAGGTCAATCACAACATCAATCTAACAATTTGTATCACTCTAAAAATGAATCCGAATCCAGAAAGGATAGTACAGAAAAGATAATTGATCACGTAATCCAATAAATAGAGATGCATGAGCGAAAAGAAAGCAATGGAACAGAGACAAATTCTCAAGAAGTTCAGCACAATCATGACACACTAGATTAGTCTGAAAAGTCACAAACGAAGAATTTTAGTAGTGAATGGGAAGAGTTTCTAAAGGAATAAAAACTCCTAAGGCTAATCCCAATACTGATCAAGTATATATTTTTTCGACACCTGAACATTCCCAGAAGATAGTGGAAACTGTTAATCCACTACAACAAGTTCCAAAAACTCATGATCGAGTGATCATACCAGCCTACCCTATAGAAAATATAGTTTTACAAATTGAAGGAATTCCTTCATTGGACATTTTCTACAGTCCTAGCTATAAGGTTGTAGTTAAGTTGAATAAAAGAAGAAGAACTGATGAAACATTCTCAAATCTCACAAATGAATCAATTGATGTATTATGGAAGGATTCCTTAGATGACCCTACATAACACCTAACTAAATTATCACAATACACATAGGAATATGCTACTTCCACCGTTGATAAAGCTACAGAATTTAGAGTGTTGCTGAGGCAAAAGGAAGCCAGATTATAAGAACTAGAGAGGTTATTCAATGAGGAAAACTACAACTCCAGTAAGCAAATAAAAGAAAATATGGCGCAATTTCAAAAGGATTTCGAAATCCTTAAATTGTAGAATCAAACGGAGATCAATGAGAAATAAGCACAACTGGAAACAAAAATGACCAGGATATATAGTGAACCGCAACCAAAGAAATTCATAAAAAAAGCATTGTATTTCAATGCTAAGTTAAAGAAAGAACAGGAAGTATTTTGTCATCAAGCTTCTATAATTTAATCTTATTATGATTCAAATAAAATACTAATCCAGTAGATAGCTATCCAAAAACTTGAATGTGAAAGACTTGAAAAGAATATCGATGAACACATTCAATGGAAAGTATCAGACTCAAGAAAAGAAGTTGATCTACCTCAAGTAGATAAGTTTCATAAGGAGATCCTATTCAGAGATTGGGAAGCACAAATCAAGCAGGAAGAGAAAGAAGCAATGTAAAAATATAAATTATCAAATGAAACTATTGAATTTGTATGTGAACAACTGGTAAAAGAAAAACTTCTCAAAGAGAACATGTCTAAAGTGTTTTCAGAAGCAAAATAGATAGAATCACAGAGAAAGAAGAAATAAGACACACAGGATGAAGTAATTAAGAAGGTAAATAATTTTGATCAAGAAAATTATTGGAATTTTTTTATCAAATATTATCATCAGTATTAGATTCTGCAATCCTTAACAGATTCAACAAAAATATCGGAGCCCATACTTTCAAATGCAGTAATCAAGGGACAAGTCAGATCAAGGATTTCGTAACCATCTCAGCTGAATCCTATGATATATATTTTTCAACTTCGCGACTAACTCTAGAAGAAAGGGCGAAATTCATAAATCAAAATTGTTATTTTATTTTCCTAGATTGTAGTTTAAGTTAGTCCTACGATGATGGTTGTTTGAAACCTCCTCTATATTTTTATAATAATATGTTATTATAACATAGTTATTTTAGTATTTAAACCCCTCTTATTCATTTAGATAAGGGTCGAGAAATTTGTCAAAAACATTTGCAAAGAATGCACTATTGTAAGTTTTTGAATGCTTTGATGAATTAATGGAGCATATTTGTTATCTTTTAACAATTAAAGCTGTTTAACTGATGTTGAACTATTATAATCTTTAAATTTCTTGAAATTGAGAAGGAGGGGATCAATTACTGTCAGTTTACATGCATAGGACTTCATACATATGGTACTTTTATTCACTTGTATTAAATCTTTCTTTATAGATTGATAGTCATATTTTATTTCATTACATATTTAAAACATTATTATAGGTGAATGTTACATACACTTATGTTCTAATATTTATCTATAGTTTCTTATTGAATATATAATCACACATATGAATGCGATATACTTTTCACAATTCTTCTGGCCAAACTATTTTGTTAGAAGAATAACTTTACATAATTTTCATCTCTTTCCACGGTTAAATGATCTATATTACTAACAGTTGAAGGATATCTTTTCAGATCACATAGAGGAAAAAACATCCTGGGTATATAGTAGAATGAATAGTTTACATAGATGCATATGATAGATTAAATTCATTTCCATTTGCATGCCATATAATCACACACCATCAAAATCGTCATTATTGGGAAACTGGTCCCATTATCTCTAGTCGGAGCCACTATACTAAACGGAAAAGTAGTTGCTTTCAGGTCCAGACCGGGTGGTTTTCCCCCATGTTTCGGCAGTGGAATTTAGAGGCCTCAATGCAAGTATAAGAGTATTCTAACATTCCAAGATTTTTCTGTAATAGAAAATTCTCTTAGAAGTTTCACCAATTTATTGATCAACATCGATGTCAAAATCTAGATCAAAATTATGTTATGAAACCAATCTTCTCTATCACATGCCTTATTCGCAAGGAATGGTTTTCATATTTTTGACAATTTCTACTTCAATTCTCTAGGGTCATGTGACTCTAATACAACTTCAAACATTTTTTCATTCATAAAAAATATATTATATTGTTCTCTATCAACACGAAAACCATATTAATATCAATCAAATTGAATATCTTTAGTACTTTAAAAGGATTTATAAGTAGATAGCTTGATTTTTCTTTGCTTATTTTATAAAACAATTTACCACACTTATGATCGAGGAGGATATTGAAAAATATCTCCAAATTTTACCATTCCAAAGAGAATCGCATAAGGTGTTTGGTAAAAGGGGAAATTATTTAAATGTGTAAATTATTAACTCTTTAGGTGGGTTTAAGTTTTCATGTACTTTATTTTAATCTTTAAAAAGGAAATTGATTTAAGTGTCAGAATTCGTCTTGCAATTAGTTTCCTAGTCTCAAGGAGAAGTTGAGAGTCTCATGGGCTTGGGTTATATTCTCATGGATAGGGTTAGGATTCTCTCTCATTTTTTCCCTTAAGTTGTTGTAGATCCAAATTTTGTGGATTTTGTGGTCTCCTTAAGAATTTTGTAGATCCTCATTTTGTGGATATGGTCTCCTTCGAATATGGTGGCGTGAGAATTATTTAAATTCCTTATGTGAGATTCTTCTTTTAGAGATATTTTTTGGAGTGAAAATGAAATTGTAATCCTGTTCAAGATTATGTTATAAACTCTTTGAATAAGCATAGCCCTTTTGGTGTTGGAGAATGGCCACTTATCTAAGAGTCTTAAGTCTTTTTTCTAGGAAGAAGGTAGCTCTATTGGGAGCATGAGCCACATATTATGTGATGTTTTCAACCCTTGTTGTAAATAAAGAGAGTGCCTCTTCTTAAAGGAGAGATAATAAAGAAAATAATGCATTACGGGGATCCAAATAATATGTAGCCAAGAAGTCTCATGAACTTCTTTATGAAGATGAGTTTGCAAATTGTCTTCATGTGATTATCTATGTTTGCTTTGTTTGCTTGAAGTAGAACTATGTTACCAAATTGCATGAATGAGACTGTGAATTTGTTAGCTATATAAAGTATTTTTGAGTAAGGAAAAACAAAGAAATTTGATAAAAATTTAATATTAGGATCATTTTTTATATTAGATAAGGTTGATTGTTTTTCTTAGTGTGAATACTTTCCAATTTTTAAACTCAATAAAGGAGAAGGATATGAAAATGGAAATTCGAAGAAATGAGATTCCTTCTAATCTTATTTTTGTAAATCTTTTTGAAAACTCATCTTTTCTTAAAGGATTCTTAACCATGAAGAAAATAGTGGAGGAAATGTATGTTGAGGAAAAAGAAAGTGTTGATTTGTAGAAGCAGTTGAAAAAATTAGAAGATTAGAAGTAAGAGCTTCTCTAGGTAGACTCAAAGAGATGGAGCTACAATTACAAGTTGTAAACTATATAATTTATCTTTGTAAGTAGTCTATAGGTACATATGGGTTCATATTATAAAATTCAGAATTATTGGGTATTAAATTAAAGGTATTTGAATTCATATAGATCTTAGATCTTCATCTAGATAAATTATTCAATGTGATGATATTGTTTCGTCTATGATGTATTTACCTCTCGAAGGATTATCTCAACTATAAGATCTAGATAACACCCCTAATTACGTCCAACATGTATTAGAACGGATCACCAATTTACTATAATCATCTACTTGACTATATCTATGAATATTCCTAATAATATATGAATATAGTATTAATAGATCTAAGACATGAGTGAGTAATTGAAATGAATAAATTATGTATATCATTCTCTTTTATGTTAACTTAATTTCCCCCTTTCGAATCATTTAGTCCCATTATTAGTCCAACCTCACAACAATGTATATTAATTGGGGCATTATAATTTCCAATCAGTTCCTTTATCTTCTAGGGTTCTATTCAATCGAACTAGTTTGTTTTACTTGGTTTTATTCATGTTATCATCCAAAAAAAAGTTCACCTAGTCATTTCTTACTAGGTGGATCGAAATACACCATGTAGGATTAATTTTACTATGGTAAAACCCACTTTCCCCATAGGAAATAACTGACTAAACCAGTTTTCTAAATTATTTCTCATTAAAATAAAAAAAAACCTCATGAGAATAATTAGATAAATCATTATCTGTTTAATATTCTCTTGAAATAATTATTAAATAATTATTTGATAATTATTTCTTATCATTGTTGACTTAATCACCTATAAATAATTAAATAAATCATTATTTATTTATTATTATATATGTATTCCCTATTTTCCTTTTGAGATAATTATTAAGCCATTATTTAAGAATTATTTCAAATTCATATTTTTTTTAATTCTCACAAGTGATTAATAAACAATTTTTATTTGTTAATTACTTCAACCATTTTCTAAATAAATATATTTTACCATTTTGAATATCTTTTCCCTCTTAAAAAATATAATAAAATATCCACAACGGCTAGATTTTGATTTAGTCAATAATATTTGATCATTTTATAATTCTCAATCTATTCCAATATTTTGTTATAGATAGAGGGTTTTCTCTTCATTCTTCACCATGACCATTTTCATCATCCCCACTATCGTATCATAAAATTTGAGCTCCCACTTGACTTCAACCATATTATATTTTATTTTCTTCCCATTTCATATCACATATTGAGAGAGAGAAACATTTTGCTGAAGCACAAGGTCAAGAAGGAACCATCCCATGGAGGGAGATCTACAGGCCCATTTTTGTAATTTCTCCTCATGAGGTGTATCATTTTGATTAATAAAATTTATTATTCATATTATCTATTAGGTTGCTACACTTTTATTTTTGTTGTTGTATGTTTATATTTGCATATTATCTTTTGTTGTAGGGTTTTTCTAACATTTTGTTACAGATTTGAAGCATAAACACAACCATATACTTTTATTTTTGTTGTTGTATGTTTCTATTGGCATGTTATCTTTTGTTGTAGGGTTTTTTCTAACATTTTGATATAGATTTGAAGCATAGAGACAACCATATTTTTTTTTAAGGGTTATAAGTCAACTATAACTTAACTGAAAGGATTTTTTCTCACTTGTAGAAATACTTCACACTAACCATTCAAAGTCTACCTTCCATTAGCATCACCTTGAAAAGGTAGTGATAATCTTACCCTATGTCTCTTACCGTACATTGACTTAATAATTCACTAATAAATGTATGATCACATATTCAAATGTTTTCTCTTCTCATGTATGGTTTTTATATAGACTAATCTATTACTATTTCTTTTATATTTGTTGTTTTTGTGGGAGTACTACCCACTTTAGTATATTTAATAAAATAATATTTTTTAAGATCACAATTGGGGTCTCTCGTATCATTTAATGAGTGTTATAGAACCCAAATTTCTTTTCAATTTAAGTACTAAATTTCCATTCCCAACCTATATAAGTTGTCATATATTTTATTTCATCTCCACTAGTACACTTTATGATACCTCTTTTTATTATCTAAATTTATTATTATCGTTATTCAGGATAAAGCCACATAATTTTTGCACCAATGATCTACATCAATATGATCTTAATAGTTATCATAAAAAATGTGTATCTTTTATTGATAATATCAATCTTAGATTGAACTATATTGTTAATGAAATGCTATGTACTTGGCATAAAAACATTAGAGGAAATTTCAGCCTAAAAGTGGCCTCTTAAGGAAAAATAATTAAATAATAGTTAAAATAATAAAATACGAGTTATGAATTTTGGAGGGAAAAGAAAAACTATTTCTTGAATTGTATTTTTGGCTTATCTACATATAGGTTTACTCAAATTTCAAGTGTAGACACTCATTGGATGCAGAATTAAATTAAGCATCCAGCGAGTACCCATCATGCATACTTTTGAGAAGACCCACATTGATAAAAAATTAAGATACATTAAAAATATGTGTTCAACATGTTTTTTAATGTACCTTCAATTTTTATCAATATGGGTCTTCTCAAAAGTATGCATAATGGGCACTCGTTGGATGCGTAATTTAACTCCACATCCAACGAGTGTCTACACTTGAAATTTGAGTAAACCTATAAAGAGATAAGCCATAAATACAATTAAAAAAATTAATTTTTCTTCGTTCGCCTCTAAAATATTTACATGTACCTATTTTTAAATTTAAAGGATTTTGATTGGTTTACATATTATGACATGGAAATTACGTGAAAATTTCATCAACACTTTTAGGCTAAAATTTCCTCTAATGCCTACTTTTATGCACAAAATAATATTACCAACTTGAATATATGTTTGTGTTTCCATGAATTGACATTAATATATTATATGAATACATATTTTTACTAACATACCTTTTAAACTTATAGTTACCAGTCATGAATTCCATTTTATTCTCAGAGTTTCTAATGTAACAATAATTGTATATTATGGTATATTTTCATGTAAAAACCATTGAAATATATTCCTTTACTAACCATATGAGGCTATCTCCGTAACCCATTTCTTTTTATATGACCCCCTTGAAAATTTATTCCCGAGTTTGAGGATTTAATTTAAGGTTTTCATGGCCCATAAGATGTATAAATTCAATATATACCTATTGTGTTCTCTGTAACTTGATATATACCCATTAGTTCCATAGTCTATATAAGTTAAAATTAAAATGAAGGACATTCCTTCCATTAAACAATAATTTTTTACCATTCTATAAATAACCATAAATGTTGATAATATTTTCCGAAAGAGAACTATATAGAGGAGTAAGTCCGTCCAACCTTTTAGGTGGGCACTCCACCAATCATCAAGGAAAAAAATTCTAAAAAATGTATAAGTGAGTGTTGATGAATCGTTTAAATAGATAACGTTAACAAGTAGCGATTAGAGGAAAATAATAAATTAATTTATTATTTAGGTTACCAAGTAGTTGTTAGAGAAAATTAATAAATTAATTTATTAATTAGAGGACTAGATCAATGGGTCCAAATATGAAATAAATTAGAGAGGGAGAGGGGTGTAAAGATTAAATAGGTAACAATAAATATGAATAAATATATATATCCAAGGGGTATAAGAATGAATCTAAATTAATAAGCTATAATAATTATTATTGTTCTAAGCAAATTATTTTCTTTGACCAATATAAAATCATAGCATATGTTCCTTTTATAATTCTCATATTATTTCTTATTTCTAATTCTAATTCGAAACTCTTTTTTGGTGTGTGTGTGTGTTCCCCCTTCCCTCTCTCCTTCAATCCCCTTATTATTTTTTCCCACTCCTTCGGTTCCTAATACTTTACACCTAATAAAAATAATTATTATTATAGCTTAGGGCTATAATAATGAATCCAAATTAATAAGTTATAATAATTATTATTTTTATTCGGTGTAAAGTATATATATATATATATATATATATATATATATATACACACACACCTGTTTAATCTTCACGACCCCTAGCCCTCTCTAATTTATTTACTATTTGGAGCTTTAATATGTTTCATATAATATTTTATTTGGACCCATTGATCTGGTCATCCAATTAATAAATTAATTTATTGATTTCCTCTAATGCATTCCTGGTAACCTTATCTATTTAAAGTACTCCTTAGCGCTCACTCGCCATATTTTAGCTTTCTAGTCCCTAATTCTTGGCGGAGTGTCCACCCAAAACATTAGATGGACTTACTCCTCTACACAATTCTATTCCAAAAAATATTATAAAAATGAATAGGCTCATTAGGAAATACTATTGTAAGCTCACTCTCATATTACATGTAATTCCCCACTTCATCTAACCACATACACATATCCAATTTTATTTCTCTGATATTTATAACAAGGTTGAAATCCATATGCATGTATAAATAAATTAGTTGTAAAGATTCAATTTAACTTGATATTCTTTCACTTATTGCTAATAATGATTCTATATCACTTAGGTTTGAGGTAATTATTCCCTTAAAGCTTATAGGTAAATGGATTATTATTTGGGTTAGAAATTTGTTTATTTCTATCAAGGGATTAATTCACTAGAGGGACTCAAAAACTAGGTTCTGCATCTTTTCTTCCATGTTATTTACCTTTTTCTAATACATTAATAGTTCATAATAGCTATGCTTTCAATGGGAGAAAAGACTTGTTTATGTGAAGCATAAGATAAGTTCTATTCCTTTTAATTTTGAGATTATAAGTTGTTAAAATATTTTGAATTTACTCTATTTTTCTCCATGATTTTCATCCCCAAACTTTGCATCCATATAAAACAGCAAGAGTAACAAAGTGTTAAAGATGATCTTTTTCCTTATCCCAATTTCAAAGTTTGAAAATTTACAATTTCTTTCAAGCTCACCATAACTTTCCACCTTTCATTTATATTTTTCTCATTGTTATAATTATAGTTGAGCTTGTGATCAATATTGATTACAATATTTTTATGTGCAGGCACTCCCTCCAAGTAGTTGTTGTCATATATAAAATGGTGACCTAATTGGATTTATGTATCATTAGCTTCAATTTATCGATATTAATATTCATGCCCAAGAAAAATTCTTTGAGAATTATTAAATTCTTACAAAGATCATAGGGACTCCTCACCATATGAACAATATCAGTAGCATTAAGATGGAGAATGGATATGAGCAACAGTAAGCAGTGAAACCTACTTCTTCCAAGAAATCTTCTAACTTGTCAAATGTATATGCCAAAATGGTAGGAGGAAATTGACAAACATGCTTGAAGCCGATATTTATTCCTTGGGAAAATCCCTCATTGTTCGTAAACATGGAAATAAAATTCTAATACAATCTTGTTGTAGTAGCCCTCAACTCAAGATGAACTTTAATATCTTCCATCCTATTCCAAAGGGTTGACCTATAGCGTCAAAATATTTTTATAAGTCAACGAAACAACACAAGAGCTTAGTTTTATTATTGTGACATAGTGGAGAAAGGTTGTCCATAGTTTAAATTATACCACCTAAAACTAAAGTGGCATTTAGCTCTTTTTTTGTGGCTTTCTCTCATAGGCTAATGCTCATTTCCAAAATAATTCCATAAAGAATTTCTAAAATGGAATATCCATAATGGTCTAATAATTAGAGCGATTATTATTTTTTATATTTTTTGTTAAAAATATGTAAAATGAGGTTTTGCATCTAATTTTTGGGGAACCCATCTTATCTATTAAATTAAAGAGCCTCTATATGTGAAGGATAGGGATAAGTCCTCCAATTAAAAAAACCAACATCTTGGTGTCTTTCAATTTGCTTAGCTTTCCTAATTGTGTAGGTTTCTTATCCCCTAATTCTATTTTTAAGAAAAGAAAACAAAAGATATTTTTTCCCTCTACAGGAATGTTTCTAGTTTCTAGTTTGTTTCTAGTTTCTAATAGTGGCCATGGCATTAGGAAAATTTTAAATATTGTTAAAATAATAATTCCAATTTATCAACAAAATCATATTATTGTCTTTCACTTTACTAATTAAGAACTATTTAGAATCAAGGTGAGAAAGGCATAAGTGATGCTCTTGATTTCTATTAATATAGTAGACATGTTTCCCTTTTAATAAGCGCTTTGTATGAACTTATGTTATCAGGTTTTAAGGAATCATTAGAAGCTTATCTAATAAATTTACTAGTTATTTTATATTTGTCATCATGCTAAGAATGGGTAGTGCTATTAAACTTTTTACATGACACCTTGAAAAGAACATGTTCGATGGATATTAAAAGAGTTTTTGTAAAATTACGATATAAATCTTCAATGTTTCCGAAATAAGGTAGAAGATATAACTCATTATTCAAATCCTTCAACAAAAAATTAGCTTAGCTTTTGTCTAAAAGAAAAAAATTCCATTGTGCATGGAAACATTTATAATTATGGCTACAAATTTATGATGAGATTCAAGCTCATGGCCATTTACAAGGTTAAAGTTTACTATTTAGGTGGATACAGAGAATCACACATTCACAACAAGTTACTACCTTAAACGTGAATAAAATTGATTTGATTGACCTTTAGCCATGTTATTACACCATAGCAAATTATTAGGTCTTAGTAACTATAAATCTTGACTAACTTTGTACCAAACAAATTCTCCATTACCTTTTTAGAGTTTATGTTGTATCTATAAGTTAAAATGAGGCTCTTATCTAAAAGTAATGGATTAATGTTGGAATTATTATTTAAAATAATATTTTCATTATTTGTAGTTCCAACTAATAAAAATATATTACTTTCATTTATCAGTTTTAAATATATTGTTGTAAGCTACAATTAAAATTTATGTCTAGATTTTTTTTTTCTTATAAATAGTAGAATTGATAAGTGTGTAGCAACAAAGTGATATATAGATCTTCATAGCATTAATGTGAGATATTTCTATCTAATTGTATTAATTGCGTAAATGTGCCTTATGAACTTAAATATGAGAAACATTCTTTTTTATGTAACAAGCTACGAATACAACTCTTTTTGGTAGGGTTGTTTATTCATTTCAAGCAAAAGACAAATTATTCTATGTTAAAGACCCTATAATCCTCATTTTTCAAGTTTTTTTTTTTTTGTAAGTTTGGTAGGACTACATCTTTTACATCTTCATCAACATGTCCACATACATCATCCCGATTGGGGAAGGGAATTCAACCTGTGATGAGTGCCATAAGAGCCTGCCTCATCACCATTTAACCAAGACCCCACGAATATCATGCTCCAAGGTTTTAACTAGAAAAATAATATCAATTTCACTTTCACTTGAGATCCAACTTAACATAGAACCTTTTCCCCATGGAAAAATTTGACAACTTGGAAAAAAACGATCTAATATGTATCGAATTATTATTTAGTGGGATCATTTTGGTCTCTATTTTTTATAATGACTTTTCAATTTATAATTATTGTTTATTTTCCTTTCTTTCTTTCTAATTTTTTTTTCGTTTTACACATGTTTGGTTGTTTTTTTAATGAGGTATATAGTAATTGAAATAATATTTTGAAGCACAATTCTTTTTTATAAGCTTGGGAGGACTAGATATTTATCATCTCCAATATATCACTCCAATCAATGCACAAAATTGAATCAATGACTTCACATTAAGAAGTGCCTTAACAAAGCAACTAATCACCATCTATCCAAAACCCCATAGACAAAGCACAAATTTTATTAATATAACATATAAATACAAATTTTATTACATATATCAATTTACTATTGTTTTAATTTTAAAGTTATTAAATATTAAATATAAATAAAAAACAAATTTTTAATTAAATTTGAATTAATTTGTCATCTTTTCAAAGTAATTTGTGAATTTTTATTTTAAAAATGACAAAAAATTTCAAAAAATATAAAATTATATTAAAAAAATCAAATTAAATTAATATTTTTAATTACATGTTTTTGTTAATTGATTTATAAAACATTTAAACTTTAAATTTCATAATTAACATCATACTTCATCACAACAAAGATCTCAATCAAACCAATTTAGAAAATTTCAATTACATTTAATTTATAATATTTAAAATTATTTACACATGATTTATTAATATTACAATTAAATATAAAATTAAAAGAGAAAAAAACTAATTAAATTATTTAAGATATTAAGACCATAATTAAGTTAACAAGTATACATCATCAATATTTTAACAATTATAAAAGAGAGAATAGTTTCTTTGTCATTGCAAGCATACGTTTGTTTAAATCATTTATAAACATTAGGCTCCTAACATTATAATCTTCGTTAAACAACCATTGCATTTACAACATGACAAACACTTTTAATATATATGTCATAGAATAATTCGATATTCACTTTATCTGAGTGTCTTGAAAATTGTTTGGTTGATTACATGTTAATAAATAGATATAAAAAACAATTAATTAAAAAAAACCATTTAGATTTATGTTGATTAATTTGTTGTTTTATCGTTTTTATGCCATATTAAAGTTTATTGTGAAGACTCGAATAATAGATTCTTTAATATGAAGTGATGTATCAAATGCATGAAAATTGCATGTTCTTGGTATATAGAATATTAGGGATATAGGTTTATCATCATAAACTATTTCATCTAATTTCATTTTGGTAGCTTCATGATAAGTGTTATTATATCACTATTGAATAAGGGGAATTCATTGTTTACACGGGTGGAAAGTGTTTGATCATTTACTTGAAGACGATATGAAATGGTCATATTTAATTGTGTATCTTGAAGTGTAAATAGTTTTTACTAAAATTTTCTAGTGAATTTAGGGTTTCAATTTGAAACAATTGAAGTAAACATGAAATTTAGCTTGAAGATATGATCCATGAATGTTTAAAAAATTAAGGAAGGAGTGAAAAGATGAGCTAGGACACATAAATCATAACTTTTTGAAAATATGATCTACCACTACCATAATCACTATTTTGTTGCATGCTTTTGGAAGTCCCACAATAAAATCTAATGAAATATCTATCCAATTTTTTGTTTAGGTTGGTAGAGGTTACAATGACCCTAGTAATTTTATTGTCTCTCCCTTGTTTCTTTGGAAAGTGTGAAAAAATACAAAAATATTTTGGATATCTATTTTCTTTCTTTCTTAGAATTATGAATTCTTACTTCTTTCATGTGTTTTATGAAATCCGAGTGACTAGCTATTGGTGATGAGTGTAGGTACTCTAAAACTCATTGTTTTAGGCTTGAATATTTTTCCAATACAATGCACCCTTTATACCACAATGTATCTTTTTACCATGCATAATTTTTGGGAGGCTTAGGATCTGTCTGAAGTTGATGGATAAGTTACCTTGAAAAAAATTGCTAGCAATTCCATATGGAATTCCTCAAGTCATACTAGACTTGGATGATAAGGAAAGGAGTGACACATCCTCTTCAAATTATCTAGATAAGGCATCAACTACAACATTATCTTTAATATATTTATATATTATCTCATAATAATATCCCAACATCTTGGTGACCCATTTATGTTGCTTTGGTGAAGACAATCATTGCTCAAGTAATTAATTTAGATTACGATAGTAAATTTTTATCTCAAATTTAATTTTATAAGATATGGATGATAAGTCTTAATTTCATGAAGGATAGCCATCGATTCCTTCTCATATGTGTATTTTCCCAAATTTTTGTCACATAATTAATTGATAGTGAATTCCAATGAGCATCATTCTTGTATCAATATTTCTCCTAGACCTCTTCTTGATGAATAACACTATAGGACAAAAGTATCATTAAGTTCAGTCACTAGTAGTATTGTAGTAGTGCAAATGGATTTCTTTAAAGTAGTGAATACTTGTGTTGCTTCCTTAGTCTAGAAAAAGACATTCATTTTAAATAATGAAGTTAGTGGCGCTATAATTTTCCCATAAGTTTCACAAATTTCATGTGGTTACCTATAAGTAATAATAATTCCCTTAAACTCTTTAGTGTTTTGAAATGTGAAAAATCTTGCGTAACCTCCACTTTATTAGATCAACTCATACTCCTTAATTTGAATGTTATTAGTAATAATTGCATGGAGATCAACTGTATTTTTCATTTCGATACCCAAACTATAACTTCATCATCAAATGAACCAAAATATAATTACAATATTTTACCACAAAGGTTATAGTTCATTAATTTTAGTATTTATTTGAAGCATAAAGTTGACTTCCTTTTCTAGGAATCTAGTTCTAATTTTTATAAGGTTATTTATGTAATTAAAATCGATCAATATTCAATTCACTTGAATAATTTTTATGCTTTAATGGAAATATACCAAAATGGATTAGCCAACACTAATAAATCATATTACCTTATTTTAACTAAGCTTGTACTAATGGGAGAATGAACGACGTCGATCTCTTATGAAAACCCTTAAATTACCTGACAACTAGTCGATTCATGAGAGTGATTGTTTCTATTCATTCCTTCCCTTCCTTGGTAATAATCATTGTTTGTAACTAAACCACCACACCTCACTAAAAAGTGATAACTATATATTTCACTCATATTGCCAAGGATTGAAACTTTAACACTTGATAGTTATACTAGACAATCCCCAAACCTATTATTTGTCCAAGAACTATGCATATCGACATATCAGGAACCTAGGGAAAATTAGCTCATAACCATTTTTATATTAGGCTGATATGATATATGACACTTGATGGTATAATTTCAATCACTTCACAACAACAACACTAGTGGGTGAGCCTAATAATATATCGATCGTCAATAAATATCAGAATATTATCATACCCCTAACCTCAAACTTAGAAATGGGTTTTGTTTCACTAGATAGAAAATTAAGAGAGGGGAGGGTTCTCTGAGCTTCTTGGTAGCTGCCAAATAAAGGAACAAGATATCAACATATCATCCAAAATCAATACAAAGAAAAGCCTTGAAAAACCACTGAGGCTCGAGATGGAACCCTGCAATGAAACCATGTGAGAATGACATCATGTTTATGATAGAAGATGATGTAGAAATTCCATGTGGTTGGGGACACATCAACGAAATCCACATGTCAGTTGATAATTTGGATTGAGGGTGTGAAGTGGCAGGTTGGTATACGATATTATCATATTCATATCGAAATTTCGTGGAAGTGAAACCTTAGAAAAATATCAATATCACAATACCTTGATATGAAAAGTAAGAATTCCCACATGGGAAAGCACATGTCACATTGTACACAAGTTATATGATTTTAGTAGGACAAGAGATGCTATGGCAGTCTAGGTTGACAAGATGAGTTGATGGATTAAGCTGGAATTAGCCCTAAACTTATTGAGAGAATGGAGTTTCACCCTCATAATATTTTTCATGAAATTATGATATCATAGTATGTTATATCCACATATCATATATTTTTTCCAAGGTATATTAATGGTATGGCCATATCAACACATCGTCATATTGGCGTATTTGCATATTTTCATGGATTATTGATATTATCATATCACCACATCATACGAAAGGGAAGCCATGATATATCAACATATTGGATGAATCTATGGTTGTGGTATATTAGTACATCAAATGAATCAAGAGCCAAAATATATTAACATGTTGGATGAACTGGAGTTATAGTGTATCGACATATTAGAAGCACATGAGAATAAGGAAGTGAAATGTTTAAAATTTGCTAATATAGTGATATGCCTAGTATGTCAGTTGGGTAGTGCACATAGAATACGTGTGATGCAGCATAGCTAAGGTTTACCTTGTGGGCGGAAACGTGAAGCTGGGTAACACTTTTGTGAGAATCGGGGGTTGAATTTTTTTTTCGGCAATAGTTCGGCCGAACATTTTATATAGTTCGGCCGAACTTGTTTTTAAAGTTCGACCGAACTCGTGATTCTGTTTAGACTGACGGCTTACTGACGGCGCGGGCAAACAAAATTTTTGCCGGAGATTGGAAAATCGGCAACTAAAGTTCGGCCGAACTTATATAAAAGTTTGGCCGAACTGTTACATTTAAAATAGTGCGGCCGAACTATTTTCTATAAATAAATCGCCCGCAAAGTATTGCGGTTACCGATTTCATTGTTCCCGCGTTCTTTCTCTGTCGTTGTTGCACCTCGTCGCTGCGCTGGTGTCCCTGTCGCCGCAGCTTCTCGTCGCCACGCCGCATCTCCTCGTCGCCGCGCTCTTCGTTCCACGGGTATGTCACTATCTATGCAGCTTTGAACACATCTATAAACTAGTCTTGTAACACTGTAAATTGATTAGAGCTTCATAACTACCTGTAATTAGTGTAACGATTTCACTTATTATGTAATTAGAAGTACATCTAACCTAATTTCACCTAAGAAAAATCTTAGCCAGTTCAATTTGTGCTGTTTAATTTACAAACGAATATTACATCATGGAAGTTGTTTAATTACTGAGTTTTTACCAATTATACATTGAAAAAAATCTTGAAAAGGGTTTCTATTATGCTATCTGAGATGGATCTTATAATATCTTATAATCTGGTTATGTTTGTTGTGATTCTACATAAAAAAATTCAATAACGTTATGACTCCAAATTCAGGCTTCTGTGATCCATACTTGCAAATTTCCATTGATCCATACTTGCAGACTTCCATTGAATACTTGCAGATTTTTTTATTTTAATCAAATTAAGATATTGTTTCTTTTTTTTCTTGAAAATACAGGTATATGTTCTCCATGTACTTATATGACAGGGTCCAACAATACCTTTCTGTACTGCAATGATCTTCCCACAGGTCTAGCTGTAGTCGCTCAAAAATAGAAATGCCATCTTTTTTTTATTACCATAAAGAGATCACAATCTATCTTCTTAAGGGTTTATGCCTACAAAGAATTTTACGACAGCATATTGCACTTCTTAATTCTTTATAAAACTAGATTTTTTTTACTCAAGATAATCTTAATTGACATAATTTTGTTCGATTTATTAAGATTTAAACCTTGAATTTTGGGTTTACTTAATACTTCAGAACACAGGGAACACCAATTAAACTACCCCTGTGAGCTTCAAAAATACCATTTTAAAAGAAATAATAAAAGATATATTTAAATCCCCTAAATATTCAATCATGGAACTTTTATGTCAAAAGAAAGATATCAAAATATGGAATGCCAGAAATTTTATGAAGAAAATGTTTAAGAAACCAATAGAATATACTAATTTAATGTAGGTTAGAAAGCTCACTTGCTCTGAAAGAATAGACCTCAACTTGTTTGCATGCATTGCTTTGTGCAGCTCTATGCGCTTCAATATAACTGAGTCTTGCAGTTCTGAAAATTTTTTCCATGCACCGTAAAGCATTTTTTGTTCCAAATATTAAAGCTCAAGCTTCACTTTTGTTCCTAAGCTTAGTTAAATTTGCAAATTCTATTAAAAATAAAAAACTAAACATTTAAGTATTTATAGAAGAATTATATACATATATTCAATGTTATAAGCATCAAAAAGTCTAAAAGAATTTTTGAAAAAAACTTTACACCCCAAATCTTAAACTGTGTAAGAAAGAAACTTATAATTTCAATGTTCTTACTCAGAAATTTTCATTGAATGTTTAAAGTTCCATTTTATTTTTCTTTCAACTATGTTGAATTTAGTTTTTAGTTATATTTTTAATGTTGGAGAAAATAACTATTTATTTCATGTGTAATTAGATTAGTGATTTCATGTGTTAGGGTTGTGGATTCAGGCATTGAAACAACACACCATGATATTTCAAATTCAAAAATGATGGTTTGAGTCCTAGGTAGCATATAATCATATTTGTTTTCAAAGTAAGGATGCACTCCCATTTTATTCTCACGATTAGGTTGTAATCATGAGGCTCTCGCTCAAGAGTGGACCTTCCCAAAATCTTGTGACGTCTTGTCACAAACAAAACCATCAAACTGAAAACACATCATGCAAGAAACATAGCTTGTTGACATATCATTTTTCTCCTTCAAAGAAAAAAAAATTCACATCATGTGAATATCTCCATGTACTCTTACATATTGGTGTACAAAACCATCAACCAAACACAAGTCGACAAAACATGCCTCTTCAAACAATTGACTCTCAAGTCAAATAATAGAGCTCATGTACAAATTTCCATATTTGTTGCATTTAAGTGTGTCAACATAACTCTACTTTCAACATCTTGCTTCATGCAACATACACCATACTTTCAATTTTCAAAGAAATTCATGAAACATCAAAATACATGCTAGGCCTTAATTGGATAAGAAATCTAACCATCCGTTAGCAAACCATTTCAATGGCATGTCTTTTAGTTGTACTTCATCATGTGAATCATCTTGACCCTCATCGATTATGAAATCCTCTTTTCCATTCTTGTCATTATCTCAATCCACCTTCTTCAAATGTTGTGGATGACTTGTTGGATACAAAGTCCAACACTTGTCCAACATCTATAAACATTATGATTATTCAAACCACAAAAGGAACATGCAAGTTCTTTTCCAAATCTTATGTGAATATTTACCATATTTATCATAATCAAAAGAAATTTGATTAGAGGCAAATTTATACCTTGAACATTCATCGTTGCCGCCTTCTTGAGGAGGTGAATTTGATGAGGTAGTGGCTCTCCTTTGAATACTAGCAATGAATTCAATGACTCTAGAGCTTTCAACATCCTCTTCTTTTACATTCTCATTAGCTGCATGATTATTAACATCTTCTTGCAAAGTGGGTGTCAAACTTTTCCATTCAACATGAATACAAACTTTACAAGCTTGATGCACCCCTTTCATGTATAAAAAGATTACCTGTGTTGGGAGTGGCCTTTTACAACTTCAGAAAGCATTTGGTTCCACATTCATTCCTCCGGCAGACGCTGTCTTGTAGATACCATACATTTGTCTAAGGTTAAAATCATACAAGAAGAGCTTCATTCTGGGCTTCACCTTTTCCACGAGCTCCTTTTTGGTTGGTGGCAACCCAAACACTTTGTATCGGAAACACTCTTGCTTTGTTTGAAAATTACACATAAAAATCAAGCCGGCAAACTTATCTTTGCCACTGCCATATTCATTGTTTGCTTCCTTTCTGCCTTGTTTTTTCTTCTTATTTTGATCAACCTTTGACACAACAGGGTCAGATAAACCCTTGGGTTTGTTCTTTGTCTCTATTTTAACAGTCTTATCCACAACATTAACCTTTGACACAACAGGGTCAGATAAACCCTTGGGTTCGTGGTATGTCTCTATTTTAACAGTCTTATCAACAACATTAGTTGTTGCTGCATCCTGCAACATATATCCACATATTTTTTTCAGGCATTTGTAATCTTCCTTAGACTATCCGCAATTTTCTTCACACTATATGCAATCTGCTTCATACTATACTATCCGCAATCTGCTTCAAAGATGATCGAACAATAGATCCACACTATTTTCAAACTCTTTAAACTTCACACTGAAAGCCCATCAACATATTCGTACTGAATCTTACAAGAATCTGTAAACTGTTTTCAGAGATTGCCAAGTTATTCCTTATTAAAAGAGCCATAGACAAGGTATATAAATATAGATAGAATTACTTCCTTTTAGGCTGACCAAAACTTTGCCATGTAGGCTGATTTGTAACACATCATAATAGTTCGATTTTTCAACGTTGATGTAGAGCTGAAATAAACCATTGGTTCATGTTTTCTTTGACTAGGTATGGGTTTCTGGCTGAATCTATATGGACATTTCTGTCTAGTTAAATACCCTTCTGTTTGCAAGATTGATTTATCTTTTAATATTTTGCATTTGTGTTGTATGTATCAAAGATATCTATTCCCAGTTTTCCTATGCACATCAATTCAATTGCACAAACAATTAAATCTAATTTAATATTATTGTTTGCTAGAAGTTAGTTTATGTTTTAAAAATGTTCAGTGTTGTATGTAGCAAAATATTCTACAAGGTGACCTTTCTTATGGCAATGAGTAATAAAAAATTTCAACTTATTTTCAACATCATTTTCCTTGTCCAATAGGCCTTTGACTTTTTGCCTCATTTATTTAGAAAGTTTCATGTGCATGGATATCTTCTTCCAACATTTATAAACATTATGATTAAATTCAAACCACAAAAGGAACATGCAAGTTCTTTTCTATATCTTATTTGAATATTTACCATGTTTATCATAATCAAAAGCAATTTGATTAGAGGCAAATTTTTACCTTGAACATTCACTGTTGTTGCCTTCTTGAGGAGGTGAATTTGACATGAGGTAGTGGCTCTCCTTTGAATACTAGCAATGAATTCAATGACTCTAGAGCTTTCAACATCTTCTTCTTTTACATTCTCATTAGCTGCATGATTATTAACATCTTCTTGCAAAGTGGGTGTCAAAATTTTCCATTCATCATGAACACAAACTTCACAAGCTTGAGGTAATGAACACGAAATAAAATTCCTTCTTGGAACAGCTTCATGTGCCTCCTTGGCTTTGGAGCATTCTCCGTGTTTTCCATAACCAAGACCCAAATAATTAGGCCCTTCCTAAAGAACATTTGGCTCAACTTTTCCTTGTACTCAACTATGCCTTGTACATGCTTGCCTTTAAAACCCTTTACTTTCATAACACATTTTCATCAAAAATTTGGACCTTATTCCTCTAGTGTGTCTCTCAAAAGCACGCACACATTCATTTTGAGAGGAAATTGAAGACAGAAACCAATAGCTAATTCTTCTAACTAACCTTGACTAAAATGAGCTAAATTTTACTTTGATACCAACTTGATTTGAATATGGACAAACTAGTTTTGTTGGGGAAGGGGTTTATGTGTCAAGCTTTAAGTGTATTTTGTGAGAAATTTATGAGTTAATTAGATTTTAAAAACTCATGTTTACACATTTATAAAATGCAAAATTTTTAATTCTAGGAAAATATTTTCCCTCAATCCAAATTCTGATCATTGGACATGTAAGAGGAAGAAAGAGGGAATTCACTTTTCAAATTCTAGACCTTGTCTAGACCTCCTAGTGGCCAAGTATTTAACCTAGCGTGATAGCCAACTAGGTGTAAGATTTGACTCTGTCCACAAGGTGACCTTTCTTATGGCAATGAGTAATAAACAAATGCATCTTATTTTCAGCATCATTTTCCTTGTCCAATGGGCCTTTGACTTTTTGCCTCATTTATTTAGAAAGTTTCAATGTGTATGGATATCTTCTTCCAACATCTATAAACATTATGATTATTCAAACCACAAAAGGAACATGTGCAAGTTCTTTTATATATCTTATGCACGAATATTTACCATGTTTATCATAATCAAAAGAAATTTGATTAAACGCAAATCTATACCTTGAACATTCACCATTGCCTCCTTCTTGAGGAGGTGAATTTGATGAGGTAGTGGCTCTCCTTTGAATACTAGCAATGAATTCAATGACTAGATAGAGCTTTAAACATCCTCTTCTTTTACATTCTCATTAGCTGCATGTTTATTAACATATTCTTGCAAAGTGGGTGTCAAACTTTTCCATTCATCATGAACACAAACTTCACAAGCTTGAGGTAATGAACACGAAATAAAATTCCTTCTTGGAACAGCTTCATGTGCCTCATTTATCTCATGGGCCTTCAACTTAAATTATATATGTAGCATAATACATTAAGCTATAGGAGATAAATCAAAGAAGCATTTGTTCATGTCAATTAAACATGTGTAATAATTATGTCCTCATTTAATATGTACAATATGTTTGGTTGAATCCACATGAAAAACAAGACTCCCAACCATCAGAAGAGGAAATTACATCCTATTTCTCCCCCCTAGCACAATTACCAGTACAGTTAGAATTTAACAGCCCCAAACTGGATTTTACTCTCAGGTACTGGAACCTCTACAAAGGTTTGACCTGGAAACATAGTTTTTTCTTAGGTTTCTCCATTGGTTCTATGTCCAACTTGGATAACCTACAGTTCAATATCCTTCTTTTCATTTTTTATATCCCCTCTTGGATAACCATAATATCTTGAAATGGAGCTAGCCAACTCAAATATAGTATTGCAAATCCCTAGCTAAGTTAGATGAGGAAATTACATATGGTCTTGAATGAGCATTTGGACTCTTTAGATATGCGTACCAATTATGTTCATATAACACAACAAATAGATGACCCAATACAAATGTCACATAGAAGTCATATTTATCTCATGGGCCTTCAACTTAAATTATATATCTAGCATAATACATTAAGCTATAGGAGATAAATCAAAGAAGCATTTGTTCATGTAAATTAAACATGTGTAATAATTATGTCCTCATTTAATATGTACATTATGTTTGGTTGAATACACATGAAAAACAAGACTCCCAACTGTGAGAAGAGGAAATTACATCCTATTTCTCCCCCCTAGCACAATTACCAGTACAGTTAGAATTTAACAGCCCCAAAATTTTACTCTCAGGTACTGGAACCTCTACAAATGTTCGACCTGGAAACATAGTTTTTCCTTGGGTTTCTCCACTGGTTCTATGTCCAACTTGTATAACCTATAGTTCAATATCCTTCTTTTCATTTTTTGTATCCCCTCTTGGATAACCATAATATCTTGAAATGGAGCTAGCCAACTCAAATATAGTATTGCAAATCCCTGGCTAAGTTAGATGAGGAAATTACGTATGGTCTTGAATGCGCATTTGGACTCTTTAGATATGCGTACCAATTATGTTCATATAACACAACAAATAGATGATTCAATACAAATGTCACATAGAATTCATATTTATCTCATGGGCCTTCAACTTAAATTATATATCTAGCATAATACATTAAGCTATAAGAGATAAATCAAAGAAGCATTTGTTCATGTAAATTAAACATGTGTAATAATTATGTCCTCATTTAATATGTACAATATGTTTGGTTGAATCCACATGAAAAACAAGACTCCCAACCGTGAGAAGAGGAAATTACATCCTATTTCTCCCCCTAGCACAATTACCAGTACAGTTAGAATTTAACAGCCCCAAATTGGATTTTACTCTCAGGTACTGGAACCTCTACAAAGGTTCGACCTGGAAACATAGTTTTTCCTTAGGTTTCTCCACTGGTTCTATGTCCAACTTGGATAACCTGCAAAAACATCCTTCTTTTCATTTTTATATCCCCTCTTAGATAACCATAATATCTTGAAATGGAGCTAGCCAACTCAAATATAGTATTGCAAATCCCTGGTGAAGTTAGATGAGGATTACATATGGTCTTGAATGAGCATTTGGACTCTTTAGATATATATCTAAAGAGTCTAAAAACTCATTCAAGACCATATGTAATACATAGCCTCCTCATCTAATATATATAAAACTTTAATCCATGTGCTTAACCTTAACATTGACACAAATGGAATACAATTTTACTCACTGCTTTATGATAGAAAAATATGCAGATGAATATTGCCCACATACCCGAAGTCAAAAGGGATAGATTAAAAAGGGATGCTCCGGTCATCTATAAAAGATAAATTAAAGAAGCATGACATATTAGTAATGTAAATTAGATATGCATACCAATTATGTTCATATAACACAACAAATAGATGATTCAATACAAATGTCACATAGAAGTCATTTATCTCATGGGCCTTCAACTTAAATTATATATCTAGCACAATACATTAAGCTATAGGAGATAAATCAAAGAAGCATTTGTTCATGTAAATTAAACATGTGTAATAATTATGTCCTCATTTAATATGTACAATATGTTTGGTTGAATCCACATGAAAAACAAGACTCCCAAACATGAGAAGAGGAAATTACATCCTATTTCTCCCCCCTAGCACAATTACCGGTATAGTTAGAATTTAACAGCCCCAAACTGGATTTTACTCTCAGGTACTGGAACCTCTACAAAGGTTTGACCTGGAAACATAGTTTTTCCTTAGGTTTCTCCACTAGTTCTATGTCCAACTTGGATAACCTACAGTTCAATATCCTTCTTTTCATTTTTTATATCCCCTCTTGGATAACCATAATATCTTGAAATGGAGCTAGCCAACTCAAATATAGTATTTCAAATCCCTGGCTAAGTTAGATGAGGAAATTACATATGGTCTTGAATGAACATTTGGACTCTTTAGATATGCGTACCAATTATGTTCATATAACACAACAAATAGATGATTCAATACAAATGTCACATATAATTCATATTTATCTCATGGGCCTTCAACTTAAATTATATATCTAGCATAATACATTAAGCTATAGGAGATAAATCAAAGAAGCATTGGTTCATGTAAATTAAACATGTCTAATAATTATGTCCTCATTTAATATGTACAATATGTTTGGTTGAATCCACATGAAAAACAAGACTCCCAACTGTGAGAAGAGGAAATTACATCCTATTTCTCCCCCCTAGCACAATTACCAGTACAGTTAGAATTTAACAGCCCCAAACTAGATTTTACTATCAGGTACTGGAACCTCTACAAAGGTTCGACCTGGAAACATAGTTTCTCCTTAGGTTTCTCCACTGGTTCTATGTCCAACTTGGATAACCTACAGTTCAATATCCTTCTTTTCATTTTTTATATCCCCTCTTGGATAACCATAATATCTTGAAATCGAGCTAGCCAACTCAAATATAGTATTGCAAATCCCTGGCTAAGTTAGATGAGGATTACATATGGTCTTGAATGAGCATTTGGACTCGTTAGATATATATCTAAAGAGTCCAAAAGCTCATTCAAGACCATATGTAATACATAGCTTCCTCATCTAATATATAAAACTTTAATCCATGTGCTCAACCTTAACATTGACACAAATGGAATACAATTTTACTCACTGCTTGATGATAGAAAAATATGCTGATGAATATTGCCCACATATCCGAAGTCAAAAGGGATAGATTAAAAAGGGATGCTCCGGTCATCTATAAAAGATAAATTAAAGAAGCATGACATATTAAAGTAATTCTCATTTTTCTCCTTCAAAGAAAAAAAATTCACATCATGTGAATATCTCCATGTACTCTTACATATTGGTGTACAAAACCATCAACCAAACACAAATTGACAAAACATGCCTCTTCAAAAAACTGACTCTCAAGTCAAATAGTAGAGCTCAGATACAAATTTCCATATTTGTTGCATTTAAGTGTGTCAACGTAACTCTACTTTCAACATCTTGCTTCATGCAACATGCATTATACTTTGAATTTGCAAAGAAATTCATGAAACATCAAAATACATTCAAGGCCTTAATTAGATAAGAAATCTAACCATTCAACTTAGTTCCCATTCAACTCCATCCACCAGGTTGTAGAGGATTCCAAGCCTAATTTCATAAAAAGTAAGTTGGGGATGATCACATTGACTTTCTTGATGACATGTCTATGAAGATTAACTACCTTGAACTATTTTTTTGCGTAGGGAAAGAGACACATTCCCATGTCTGAGCATGAAAACGTTCTTTGATATTGTAAATGCCTCTAGTGTTTACTTCTACAAGTTCTATAGGCAGAGTCTGTAAAGGGCCAGGTAGCCTCTGGATCTCATCTTTTATGAAAGGTGACATATCTAGTAAATGCCCCTACAGTCAATCTATGGAATGGATCTAAATAGAAGTTCTTCATTTTAATATCCGTAAAACACAACTACTTTAAGGTAAACTATGTACATGTGTCATTTCTTCCACAAACTAAAGTGTATAAGTAGGAAATTTTATACCAAGTATGCTCCCACCATGTAAAGTGCAATTTGGTGAACTTATCATTTTTTTAATATCTTTTTCGATTAAATTTAGTTTCACACATGATCAATTATTGCTTTAAAAGTTGTGTTCTACATAATTTGTGTACACTAAATTACAAATTGATTTTTTGAAATCTATTTTGTGAATGTCGACCAATAGATATATATCATGGAGGATGAAAGACGAAGATCAGCCAAATCCCATATGTAGGTTCAGGGATCGGAGGATGTTCACGATATTTAAATATAATCTTAAATCTCCATACATGTGTGTACATATGGAATTGATTTTTTTATTAACTTTGTGAGTGAAATTAGTTGTTAATAAGTTTCATATTTTAATTTTTAGGAGGCAAGAGGAGAAGGTTTTCTACTCCATCCATGGAGCGTGGCCAAGGTTCAACCGGTCGAGGTATGAGTGGTAGCAGGTTGCGGGAAGGGGGTGATATTTATTCCCCCGAAGGCCAATCAACGGTTGTTGGTTCTCAACAGGGTCACTGTGGGTCTGGTTCTCAGCAGCGTCATTCTGGGGTTGGTTCTCAGCAGGGTCATGTTGGAGATGATGTTAACCAACAACATCAAGGTTGCCATCAATTTCAATATTTTTTCATTAAATTTGTACAACTTTTTTTACATGTGTTTTTTCTAATATACAAAATTTTATATATATTGATGCAGAGGCTGAAAATGTTCGAGCCAGTGGTCAAAATAGACGCAGGGCAGCGCGCTACATTCAAGAAGAAGGTTGTCAACCCAGCACAACTTATCCGGCTGAGATTACTGATATACCATGGGAAACGAACATGGCGAAATGCACCTTACAAAGGTGTCAAAGCCTTCATGCAAAATTGCAAAGAGATCTCGAGGCTTTGTCTCTACCTGCTGAGAATAGACAAAGCCTCGAAATAGTTACACATTCATTGGGTGAAATGGTAAATGTGTACAAAAATTTGGGGCCAACGACTGATTCGTTTGTAGAACTGATGAGAAAGAGAAAAGAAACAGTGATAGGTCCCAATAATGGCAGGACATAAAACAAAGAGTTACAAGAGCAGAGGCCAAGTCAATGTTTAATTATAAGGAAGGGCCAAAAAGAAAAATGTTGAAGGTGCACTATTTCAAGCACCCAGACAAAGCTGCTTATTTGTATGATCGACATCTTGCGGCCTTTGGAAGGCTTCCATGGAACGATGAGGTTCCTGTTTATTTTGCACAGATGTTTTATGCAGAATTTTTTTTGGGTATGAAACCCGACTACAATGACCTTCCTTCAGAATTTTTTGGCCCGAGGAGAGGTCGATTATATCAACGTAAGGGCGCTAAGTGAGATGTGGAGTTGTCTCGCCCTGAGCTGCCATTGGTGAGTCGACCGTTTCGAGTCGAAACCCTGCGATCAGAGATGGATGCGACTTCTCAAATAAGTCGAGAAGCAAGAGATGTTATGATCGACAATGTTCATAGCGGGTTGAGTGGAGTCGATCTTTGTTTAAATCGACAAAGAGCACGTGAAAATGCACGTGCCAATTTTGTTTATCGTACAGATGAGGAGATTTACAACATGAATGTTGAAGATCTCCGAACATATGCAATAAATTGTCGCAATGGTCTGCAAGACCTAATTTTTCATGAGGAAGAGGGCACCGGAACGGTATGTGTTAGTGACCTTGGGGTTTTAAATTATATTTACATATACATGTGTACAATTTGTAATAAATACATGTGTATGTACATGTATACATTTATTTGTATGTGTACATTAATCTAACAAAAAAGAATGATTATATGTTAAAACACCATTTGCAGTTCTCAAGCATGATGCGTGATGAAAATGTTAATATCACGTTTGGGACCTCCGGTTCAAACGATGCAGATGGGTCTGACCATCATGATATGTTGGCACATGTATGTTAGTGTTTTTTAAGTGACCCTAAAAAAAATAATTGTTGCCACACATGTACAAGTATGTATATATATAATTTGATAAAATGTTTTAACAGGTACCGATTCCGTCTGATGTTTTTGGGATGGCGGTACCTTCTTCTTCCTTAAGATATATACCTTGTACTTCATTGGGAGATGTGCCACAAGTATGGACAATAACCTATAGTTCAAAATTTATGTTACCTCAAAAAGTTCCATTAAAAATTGAGATATATAGAGAGAGAGATCTATATTTTGAGTTATTTAAAATTTTTTGAATTTAGGTTCCTATAGAAGATTTTTTTAATCCGGGGACTCTAGCGACGGAGATAGGAACATCCACAGCATTTGAACAAGTTGTCTTTAGTTCTTTTTTTAATATTATTGAAAATAAGTTTATATATGTACACGTGCATTTTCATTTGAAATTTTTTAATTTATATAAATTATTTATGTATATATATATATTTATATTTAACTGTACATGTATATTGTACATTTTACCACTGCAAATGTTTCTATGGCAGAACCTGTTCATCAAATGGAGAGGGAACCTTACGAGGTATTGCATGATTTTTTTGTTATATTCTATTTTTTACATGAAGTTCTAGATATATATATTCTCATTCATTTTTAAAACTTCAAATTTTAATGTTCAAGTACATGTGCATTGTGTATGTAGGTTTCCTATTCACAGTATAGGGCGCTACCCGAGACCCAGACGCTAGATCCTCCATTTGATGGACAAGATTTACAGTAGATTTGATTTCAAAATTTAGATGGTTTTAAAATTTGTTAAACTTTATACAGTTTGATACTCAAGTGAGATTTACAATTTTTGGACATATTTTATTACAATGTTATTATATAATTTGTTTTATTTAATTTTTGGATGGTTTTAGTACTTTTTGCATGTGAATGTGAAGTAATGTTGTCATCTGAATTACATTTGACATGTGATATTTAATGTTAAATGTTTTTGTTGGATAGTTGAATTATAATTGGCATGGCATCTGAAGTTTTTAAAACTACATGAATGATAAAATGTGAACCTACATTTGCACATGTGGTAAATTGAAATGTTACTTGTAACAAGACAATCCCCATTGATTTCATTACAGTATATGTTGATTTCTGATTTGATATAATTGCATGTATGATGGTACATTACTTGCAAAGTCATTGGATTAATAGTGTTCATTGATTTCAGTGTAAGCGCAAAAAATTATTGACAATGTAGAACGATTTTTGTGTTATAATAATTAAACCTAATAATATTGGAGAGCGAGAGAGACTTGAGGTATGGTGTTTACTACAAGAGTTCGAGCTAAATATTTAAATGGTTTGTACCTATGTGTTGATTTCTGATTTGATATAATTGCATGTATGATGGTACATTACTTGTAAATTCAATGGATTAATAGTGTTCATTGATTTTAGTGTAAGCGCAAAAAATTATTGACAATGTAGAACGATTTTTGTGTTATAATAATTAAACCTAATAATATTGGAGAGCAAGAGAGACTTGAGGTATGGTGTTTACCACAAGAGTTCGAGCTAAATATTTAAATGGTTTGTACCTATGTGTTGATTTATGATTTGATATAATTGCATGTATGATGGTACATTACTTATAAAGTAATTGGATTAATAGTGTTCATTGATTTTAGTGTAAGCGCAAAAAATTATTGACAATGTAGAACGATTTTTGTGTTATAATAATTAAACCTAATAATATTGGAGAGCAAGAGAGACTTGAGGTATGGTGTTTACTACAAGAGTTCGAGCCAAATATTTAAATGGTTTATGATTTATGATTTTTACTTTCTTTTTAATATAATCAATACGGAAAGATGGCAAAACTAATCAGGGTGACAATAAGAATAGAAGTTCAGAAAATAGTTTAAGATTGATCACAATAAATGCTATTTGTAATTGATTACATTCTAATTGCTATTTGTAATTGATTACATTCTAATTATTCACATTCTATCATTCAATATTATTACATTGTTACTTTGCATTCAAAAATTTTATTTGATCATTTTCCATTATTAAAGTTATTCTAAATATTATATGTATTTACATATTATTGATAAAATTAATCATATGTTTCTCATATTATCGATAGTTTTTCCTTGGTTGCACACGATTGAAACCAACTTAGATGCATCTTAATTACGGATCTATCAAGCGCCGAGAGGGATCAAATCTCTCGATGTGCGCCCGAACTCGTCCAAACGCCCAACGAGCGCGCCCGTTCCACCAAACACGCCCATGAAGTCGTGGGGCCTTATATCCTCCTCCACTTCAAAGCATTGTCGTCCCTTGACAACATCATCCATCAAGGGACCCAAGAAGATATTGATAACCATATCTTTCCGTCAAACATCTATATGCTTGTAGCATCCATATGTTTGTAACATCTAGCACACCTCAGTAGCATTGCTAGCCCTCATGATTCGAACAAGTTAGGTGATCAGTCCAACTATGCATCCTCCTCATAAGAATGTACATCCTCATGCCATCCGTTAGTCTTTCTCTAGCTCTTGTCACATTCATCAATTCAACCAAGAATCTGTCCAAAGTCCAAGTGCCATGTTTTCGGTCCATGAAGTGTTCTTCATCTCCATCTCAACACGCTGTCCATGATGTTAATCCATGTGCCACTAAGTTTCACATCCTCCAACATCAAGGTAAGAGATGTCCTCTCACCAATCTATGCGCCATATTCAGGTCCATGAAGTTTCCCTTCATTCCATCTGCAATATGCGGTCTATGATGCTACTCCAATGTGCTATCAAGGTAGCCACATTCACCTAAGCATATATCCATGCATGTGGGCCTTTGTACAAAGCCCCTTTGTTTGAGGGTGGTGTGGTCCTCCATGCACTAAGTTACCACACCCCCTTTCTCCAAAGGTTTATTTCAAAGCAAGGGCCAGGAAGCTACCTCCCTGACTTTCATCCACCCATGTATCAGATTGATGTCGATTTTTAAGGTACTCGTGAACAGCATCAACCTCCTCTTGAGTGCATCCAAGTGTCCCAATCTTTTCCCTTGTCAGTTGAAAGTCATATATGCCCATAGCATATCTGCAAAATTCAACAATGCCAGCTAGATCTCTACCTGCATAATCTTTCCCCAGTCCCATGTCTGAAGAAGTGTCCTTCTTCACATCATCCTGGTGAAGATCTTGAGTAGATTTCTCTGCTACATGCTCAAGAAATAAAGCTATATCAGCTCCTTTCCTTCTTTCCTTCAAGTCTCTCTCAACAAAATCAAACATGCGTTGTTCCTTTGTTGTTTGAGTCATAGATCCAAGTTCCCTTTGCTCCATATTAGTATGGTCCATATCCGGGTCCTTCTCATATAGGATCAATAAAGCCATTCTCAGTTGATATCCCAAATGACTTTTCCTTGTCATAGGAACCATCACGGTCTTTCCATCATCAAGAATTAAGAGAATGTCTCGCTCCATCATTGGTATGGCTTGTGCTGCAACCATGAAATCTCGTCCCAACACCATAGAATGATCATCCATGTCAATGACTCTTAAGTCTATCTTTCCAAACCATGACCCTACTCTCACATGTGTGCCTTTCATGACACCAGTCACTGCTTTCATCCTCAAATTGACTACCTTGAAAGCACTCAACTCTTTTTCCATGCTAGCCTTCCTCTTTCTAAGAGATGAAGTTGCCTTTCGACTTAGGAAGCTATGGGTAGCCCCCGTGTCTATCAAAGCAGAGAAATTTTTCCCATGTACGGTTGTAGACACGATTCTCAAGTCCAAGGAACTTTCATCATCATTCCTCCTCCTTGTCTTGCGCCTTACTTCCGCAATCTTCTTCAACATTTCCTCTTCCAATATGTCTTTCGAAATATCCCTTGGCTTAACAGTCCTTTTCACATATCTCTTCTCATGAAGCTCCATAGAACAATCCGATCCTGGGTCTTCTTGAATTGGTTCAAGCTCTTTCCTTTTCGAATTCTGTCTAATTGCTCCAATATGACATATATTGACTCCTTCCAAACGAAGTGCACCAATCCTCATAGTGTGGTCTTCTTCTTTTCCAAGTGTGCCAACACATGCATTTTCTTTCTTCAAACCAATAGGTTTCGAACCAAGAAAGTCCCTCTTGATCTTATCTTCCATGTTTTTGACTTTAGCCTGCAACGTGGTGCTTCTTTCCTTCAAGTGAGCCCTTTCCATAAAGAGTCCTTGAACTCTTTGTTCACTTTGGTCTAGTGCATTGGAATTCATTAAAGAATTGGTCATTGGAGCTGCTTCAAGCTAGGAGTGAGCATCGTCACCAACCTACATTGAATATTTTACACTCCCTAGGGTGAATGATACTTTAAATTGATTGACAGTCTAAGACTTTTGAATTTTTCCGAATGCCAAATGATCTTACAAAGTTAGTATTTATAATATCCTAGTAGGTCATTCGGTGACAACTTTTACCGAAAACTTGAAACAACTTTGGCATGTGATATTTAATTTGTTAAATGTTTTTGTTGGATAGTTGAATTATAATTGGCATGGCATGTGAAGTTTTTAAAACTTGAGTTTTGGATGGTTTCAATCTACATTTTGCATGTGATATTTAATGAAATTTAAATGTTTAATGTTAAATAATGATGCACAATATATAATCAAAAGGGTTTTAAAACTTAAATTTTTGGATGGTTTCAACCTACATTTGCACATATGGTAAATTGAAATTGTTACTTGTAAAAAGACAATCCCCATTGATTTCATTGTATATGTTTATTTCTAATTTGATATAATTGCATGTATGATGGTACATTACTTGTAAAGTCATTGGATTAATAGTGTTCATTGATTTCAGTGTAAGCGCAAAAAATTATTGACAATGTAGAACAATTTTTGTGTTATAATAATTAAACCTAATAATATTGGAGAGCAAGAGAGATAAGGTATGGTGTTTACTACAAGAGTTCGAGTAGGTCATTCGGTGACAACTTTTACCGGAAACTTGAAACAAAGAGAATCTATCTTTGGCTAGGACATCATGTAAGATGCCTGACATAAACAGTAAAATTGTACTCATGTAAGTTTAAAAGTTGAGATTCGGGCAAGTGGGGACAACCACTTGTTATCTCATCCCTTGGAGGCTAGGCCATATGGGGACTGAATCTGACCTTACAAAATAAAGTGAAATAATTTGTACCATATGGTCGGAAAACATGTACAAGAACAATTAATATACAAGAAAATTTAATTTCATTCTAGAATATATATATATATATATATATATATATATATATATATAACATTTTTCATCAATGCACATGTATAGAAAAACTACTTTCAGTTGATACTAGAGCACGTGCTTGTACCCAAACAATTTGTAACATGTGCAAATAAGCAACTCAATTTTTAGTTGAGTACTGGAAGTTCTAAAACATATTTAATCCAAAGATAATAAATTGTTGGACACTTCACTCAAAAAAATTCTAATGGAATTCCATCTTCAATAATTCGTTCATGATCGAATTTTGACATTTTCCATTTGTTCATTTTCGATTCTTTCTTTGATTGAACTTCTATCAACTTTATGCGTGCTCCACACACCAAGTGACTATATTGACAACTTATGGAATCAGTTTCATAGTCTTCAAAGTAAACAAAGTCTCCACTTTGATGAGTTTGTCTGAAAAAATAACCTTTCAGTATAATAGACCCTCTGTCATACTGAAATCCGTGATCGTTATAGTCTTGTAATAATTTCATTTTTCGTTCAGTGCAACGCATCAAATAATACTTAAAATTTTCATCGTTGTTAATAGGTGCAATTACAGCAAAAACATCTCCTGCACAATAAAATAAATTTAACATTTAATTATGCATATTTAAGTTTATTTCTAGATCTTTAAATCATTAGAAAGTAATTCAAATGTTACCTTCTCTAACAAGATCAGAAACTCGATCACCATCGGATGATATTGTAGTTTCCTCTGATTGCATTTCTTCAAACATTGCAACAGAGATTTTGCCCTTTGTATTTAGCTCTGTATGTTTCCAATCGTTCACATACATTTTGTTTTCACAAACGTCATTGGATTTTTTGTTGTCTATGCAAACATCACAAAAACAAGAATATTTTCTTTTATCCAATGCAAACACATTTCTGGACAACTTTGCTTGAATTGAATGCAATTTTCAAGTCTCTTTTATTGTTTCAATGTCATTTCCAATTGATCTATCTACGTTTTCGATTCCAATATGCCAGAAAAACCTTTATATGGAAAATTAGAAAAAGAATTTGTAAATATGATATCAAAATACAATTAAAAATAATCATTGCATGATAAATGTACAATGTTTAAAATTAGATTTTCAATATAAATTAAATTGAATGTACCTTCACACTTCTCTTGATGGGTTAATCTCATGGCTTAGAGCAGTTTTGCACCATTGAACAACTTCTTCAGCGTTCACAAGTCGGCGTGCAGAGTGGTTCATTTGATATCTTCGAAGTACTCGTTTTATGCATGCTCCTGCACCGTCATGTTCTCATTTTCGATGGCCAGTCTCAAAGAAATTCCAACAATGTTTAATGCAGGTTTTCTTATGAAGACAACACAACCAAAAAAATGATCGTGCAGATTTGAATTGACCTGCGCATCCGTCTGACCATATCCAATGTTCATTGAATGTTATTTCACGATTTTTCAATGAATCATAAATTCTTCCAAAACAATGTTGTACAAAACATGTATCATGTGTACGATCGTCACTGATATAAAAGTGATATTCTTTAATGATATGTCGATTTTCACTCGTTCTTTCTATATGATCGACATTTTGTTCAGCATGTCTATATAGAATATGGACGAGCATGGAGACTTGGTCAGAATGATAGTATTCACTCTGAATTTCTTTTTGTGGAACAAATGTGTAGTTTTATGCAAAATCAATCACTGAAAAAATGGTCCCTGGTGGAAAAACTTCACGAGATTTTTTGAATTGCAAGTCTTGCCATCGAGCTCTATGGGAATGCTTGGTGTATTTGTAAATTTCTGCCTCAAAATTTCTCAAAAATTCTATCAGAAAAATTTTGTCTTCTTGTAATTCGATTCTTTTAACACTATCTGCACCTTGAATCGATGTACCGATATATTCATATCTCTTCCATTTCACTTTCATGTTGGACAATGATTGATCATTTATATCAATACGATATTTGTTTTGAAATTTAGTCAAATTTCCACAATCATCGCATTTTTTACCACCACCACATTTCTTTTTGTAAAATAGTTCATCGCTTTCTCTTTCACATAGAATTTGAGATATGAATTCACGGATAGTGGAAGGAGGAGGTGAATCATTCCATAATGTTCTACCGAAATCAAGGAATGTGTCATAATATAACTCAAATTCCACATGATAACGGCAACAACAAGTGTCGCGTACGGTGTTAGGTTTTACATACCATGGTTTTTGTTGAACAAAAGCACTAAGTGAAACATGAATTTGACGATTCTCTTCTTTGAACTTGTTGAATAAATCTATTTGAGTGGTTTCCAAGAGATGTTTTTCATGTTCTTCGTATTGATTTCGTGCTATTCTTCTTCGCATCACATGTCTTGCAGTCGGTGAAACACGCGAATTGTTCTTCCAATATTCATATATTATTTTTTTTAACATCTTCTCCAAGTCTATCTTTGTATGGTTGCCTACAAATAGCTCTCCAACAAGCGAGTTCATCATTTACATCTATTTGCAGTCGAAATTTTCGATGTTTGTGCAGAGTTTTTCGCGAGGTTCCCAGTGCTCATGCCATAGATGTTATCAAACGATTCTCTTGAGTACTTGGTGAAACCATTGCCATCTGTATTCCTCTACGTATATTTGAAACATCTTTATCTCTAGATCTCTTAATTGACTCTATAGCACTACTCATATTTTTTATCACCTCTTCTTTCATTTTCTTTTATCTTTGGTTGATTTTAGAATACCCAATAGTGTCGCCGCTTATTTTAATTTCCTTGATGATAGGAGACCTTTCAACATTTGAGCTTGAACTGTCACTTGTTCATTTTTGAAATACTTTTCAAAAATTTTATCGACACGATATCGTATAACATGGTCAGGTTTTTTATCTCCATATGTGTGAGTGTTGAAATTTTCTAACATCTCATTATCGATAGTGATTTCATCTGTACATATTCGAAAAAATAGTACATATTCAATAAATCACTAAATTAATAAATATGTCAATAAATATTAGGAAAATTTTAAATATATCAATAGATCATAATATTTACATTTACATACCCGATTCAATTTCTGCTTGAGGTTGATTTTCTTCTTCAATATTTTGAGGAGTATCTGTGTCTGTTTACATTAAACAAAATATTTTTCAAACTAGTCCATCAAATAAAAATTAAGCTTCACATTTTACATTGGGAAAACTTTAAAAATATATTAATAGATCATAATATTTACATTTACATACCTGCTTCAATTTCTGCTCTAGGTTGATTTTCTTCTTCAATATTTTGAGGAGTATCTCTGTCTGTTTACATCAAACAAAATATTTTTCAAACTTGTTCATCAAATAAAAATTAAGCTTCACATTTTACAGTAGGAAAATTTTAAATATATATCAATAGATCATAATATTTACATTTACATACCTGCTTCAATTTCTGCTTGAAGTTGATTTTCCTCTTCAATATTTGAGAGGGCTTCTAACTTTCTTTTGCGATATTGTCTCGTCTCTTCTCTACGTGCCTCGGGGTCTCTTTTTCGATCATACTTTCTCGCACAAGTTCTTCGATTTCCCATGATAATAGGGTATGAAGTTCAAAAAATTTCCTTCAAAAAATTAGACAATAACTCAATTACAAAAAATATCACAAAAGATTTAATTTAAAAAAAAATTAAAAAAAATTCAGTGTAATTTTTTTGTAAAAAATACGTAAACCAATCCAAAACACACACTTTAAAAAACACAAAACACGTACATACCTCCAAGAAAAATCACGCCACCTCCAAGAAATGTCTTCCAAAAAAATTCTTTAAATCCAAAATTGTAAAATCAATTTGCTTCCAAGAAATGCTCTTAAGCCCAATTCTTTAAACCCAAACTTTGAAGAAAAGGTTTTGAACAAAGAAGTTCAAAAATTTATTTCAACACAAAACACGTACATACCTCCAAGAAAATCACGCCGCCTCCAAAAAATGTATTAAAAAAAAGTTCTTTAAACCCAAACTTTGAAGAAAAGTTTTTGAACCCAAACCATGTCTTTGTAAAATGAGATGACTTATTGTTAATCTAACTAAAACCACCTTGGTTTTGGCCAAAATAACAGAAAACCCCTTTGATTAAACCACTGAAAATTAAAAAATAAATAAAAAATAAAAAATTTATTTATAACTAGCAATTGCACGACATGTTGCAAAATAAATGCCCTAAGGAAATAGCATAGGGAAGAGTGGCCTAGAATAAATAAGATGTTGCGAAGAAGAAGCCATTGTGAAGGAATGAAAGACAAATTTTTCTTCCATGGAAGGATGTCATGGAGGTTTGAAAGATATTTAAATAGGCAAGAGTTATCAACCAGAAAATTTTCTGATAGATATTGAAATAGGCAAGTGGGGGTGAAAACATATGTGTAATAAGTTTGCATATCAAGACATCTGATCCCCTAGTTAAGATTGATCTAGGTCATCTTAGTTTCCACCTTTAAATAAATTACATTCCACATTAATACCATGGGTTGTTTTTATAGTTTTTTATTATTTTATTTTATTATTTTAAATTACTATAATAGATAACAACATTTAAATTAAAAATCACCAAACCTAAATTCAATCCAAGTTATTAAAAAGAAAAAAAACTAACATTATAAAAAACATATACAAAACTATTTACTTGTGGATCTAGTGGCCTAAAACATTTCAATCCTCTAACATTTGATCCAATAAGTCAGACATAGTGACAGCTAAGGGAGTTATTTTCAAATAACACCGCCTTACGGCCTAATAAATACTAATAATCTTAAGTATTGAGAGATTTTCCCACTGCATTATATTAAATATGACTTAAAGCAATTAAATCCCAAAAAATAATATCTAACTAATAATCTTATCATCGAATTTATATCCCTCTAAATTTTTAATCAATACACAATATTCTATTTATTTCCCAATACAAACATAGCAGAATTCCTCTATGCTATTTATTTCCCAATGCAAACATAACAGAATTCCTCTATGCTGCTTTAAAAAAAATGCATCAGATTTGGTTTTTACGAAATCCTCGTGTATTACTTCGAAAATTTTAAAGGGTAAGCACAATAACGTTATAAATGAGAAAGCCTTTCACTACAATCATATTGGCAAGATTCAACCCTATAAGCCTGTGCTGTACAATATTTGATACCTGGACAATTTGTGATATAACATGAAAACGGTTTTGGCCCAGAGTGATATAAAACGAACGTGGAGAGCATCACATAAGACTTCTCCAACCAGTTTATAACTCTTTCAAAAGCATCTGAAACTATTAATTCAAACACCATCATCAAATTGCATTGGAAAATCCATTCTCATCCATTGAAACTATATCGTAAACAGTGCGATCACAAGGCCAAGTCCTGATAACTTGGTGCATTGGGGTCTTGATGTAGTTCTTATCGTGCTTTAAATGAATAATATAGTGATCAAATGGATTAATCTATGGAATCTAAGCTTCTGTGATCCATATAAATTAGTAGAAATTCTTTCGGTAATAATCACATGCAAAAGAACGAGGTCGACGCGTTTCGAACCAACCAGTGTGGTTCATCATCAGGACTATGATGAACCACACTGGTTGGTTCGAAACGCGTCGACCTCGTTCTTTTGCATGTGATTATTACCGAAAGAATTTCTACTAATGGATTAATCTAATTAATTCTGTATGGTGTTTGAAAAGGAATATTAATACTAAAAATATAATTATAGATAAAACTCAAATAACTTTGCTTATATTCAATACTTTAAATTATAACACTCATAATTTATAATCAAATTTCAAACCAATTAAACTAAAGAAATTAATACATTTATTACAAAATTGAAAAAATATGGATAGATAGATATTAGAATGATGCTAAGATAGTTTGTTAAGTTATTTTTTCAACTGAATTATGGAGTAGATTCTTAGAAATAAATAGTCTTGTTCTGGCTCGTAAGAGGTCCATAAGACCAGTGAATACCAAATCTCCTCACCTAACCATTAAAAATATCTGAAAAATAATGCAACTAGTTAAATTATAATAAGTTAAATTGTAATAAATGAAAGTTAATTATAAATATATTATAATTGATGAATGTTGAGAAGTATTGATCGCAGTTTGAGTCAATAAGGAGCAGTGAACTGCAAACGTCTGTGACACTCAACAAAGAACATGAAAACTTTGAGATAAATTAAATCACAAATTATATTTCATAAATCTAGATATTGTATAATTATGTTTCAATTCCAATTTTTTTATTAATTTTGATAAATAATAATACGATTATATTATATAAATATAAAAATTTAAACATAAATAAAAAATACAAAATAATGATTACTTAAAACTTCATCCTTGGATTTAGAAAATCCTAGTAGAAATATACCTAAATCCTAATAGAAATATACCGACATCTTTCAATCTTAACTGCAAAATTGAAATAAATTTATAAAAAATTAATGCCTGAAGGTTAAATATGGAGTAACCCTTTCAGCATAATGAAATTTAACAAACTTTTCCAGTTTATGAACATTAGTAATGTGATTCTCATTGAAGTGATTTCAGACTAAGATTTATGTAGCATACTACAAACCAATGACATGCATTTTATAACTTCATCATAAACAAATCATAAAATGTAACATGGTATCTCAGACATAAGGAAAACCAAAGTAATATCGATTTTCTTTATTATAATTCTTTCCTTTTACCAAATCATTTATATACATTCATCTTGGTTTTCGAATCTTGCAGCTATATTTAGCACCACACATATATTATTTTTATCTCTTCATGTACATTCTTACCCTACGTGATCAAAATAAGTCATAATGCTAGCAACTCAGGAATCACTGAACACAAAAGATTATGACAATCGGCGAACACCAAGATATCTTTCAAGAACCAAATATCTTCATCTGTAAATCAATCCCAAGAAACATTTTATAGTAGCACGGATCATCCTTTGTATTGTCATAAATTTCTCGATAACCTAGGAAACGCCATTCGAGATACAATAATACAATGAGAAAGGGAGATCAAACCAGAGTAGCACTTCAACTTTTGCCCAAAAATATGGGAAAAACAATTGCTTCCTTCCATATATTGATTTAATCCGCCGCCATGATGAGAATCCGCGCCGAATTCTTCTCACCGAGATAAATCTGAAAAGAAAAATGATAAGCCCTGTTATTGGGTCTGGGGAAACGAGGTTGTGGCAGGGAAGATCACGTTGTTCTAAAAGTATAGATGATTTTTTTTTTTAGAAATAATGTAAATCAGTATAGAATCATCTGAACAGCCTAGAAGCTATATAAACCACCATGAATCCTTTAAATTTATTATAACCCTTCAATTTTAAACATTAAAAAACAATACAGAAACCAGAAATCATAGATCAACTCCCTATAAAACCTATGGTTCAACTCTCTGTATGAATAAATTTGAAAAGAAACCAACATAAATTGATGCTAACTTTAAAACTATAAAACATTTGAATCTTAAACCTGTAAAGGGATTAAAAATATCATTGTTAACCCTCTTCTAAATTTAAAGCACTTCAATTCTAAACATGAAAAAACTATAGACAAACTCTATGGAAACTATCCACAAAACTTAAAGTACCTATATAAAAATAACTGTAAACAAATCAGCATAGCTTGATTTATGAAGTGCTTAGATCCTAAACTTGCAAAGGAATAAACCAAAAATGTTGAAATTTATACCTAACATTTCGATAATTCTTTTAGGCGTATATCAGAGGTTACGGTGGATCTATACTAATATAGTATATATTTGAAATTTTGCTATCTCTCCCACCCCAATGTCTCAGAGGTTAGATCTGTGATAATTTAGGGTTAATTCATCTGTAATTCTATAGTGCAGTTCTAAAAAGGAATTTTTTTAATTTGTTTGTATTTCTATCCAGAAGAATGAAACCAGACATGTGCAATAACATATGTTTACCTCTTCTGTACTCGGTTAAGTTCTTCATCCAGGCAAAAGCAGGGACTTGCAAGGTCAAGAAAACTCCCGGTGCCTCTTTGCCACTCTTCTGCAAAAGCTCAAGAAGGATAACGCCAATCTCAACTTCACCAAATCAGCCTGACTCTCATACCAAACTGAACAGAACCATAAATTTCTAAACATGGTTCATATTGATGATCTCCATTAATCAAAATATTGAATCCACTGAAAATTTTCAGTACCCAACTCATCACCAATCTAAATGCCACAGCTTATCAATTCACATGAAAGGAACAGAAACTGTTGAGAGAAGTTCAAACTTCAATCTGTATGTGAGTTTATGATCCTTGGCTTGCTTCTTATATGGTGAAGGATGGCTATAAAATGGGTGGCCACAGACTGAATCCTGCAAGTGGGCATGCCCCTTAGGGCAACAGGAGTGCAGAAGAATATGAAATGGCAAGAATGGGATCAGATCAGAGTACTGAATCATTGAAAACAAGAAATGGCATCCCTGTCAAACCAGAGAAAATGTGTGGAATGCATAAAGGCTTCTATTCTCTTGTAACCACAATGAATGGTTAAGGGGGAAGGACTAGGGCAAATACTCAATTTCTTTCTATGGTGGTAATTATGACGTCTGCAACCCCTAGGCCCATCTGCTCTGTCTGTCTGTGTGTGTGATGATGCCCCCCATTTGGGGCATTTACCAACTCTGCAAGTACACAATACAAACTTTCCAGGAATACTCATCCCTTGGATGATACGTTAATTGAAGGCGTGGAAGTATCATAAATGCCATGCAGACGCAGAGTGATCCCTTCACATTGCCTTTGATTATTCGTTGACTACGGAGGGCCCTTGGACCCTGCACGTGGCATCAGCCTGATCGTTCATGGCTTCCAAACCCTAAACGCATGGTAAATCTGGACTGGGTTCAAACAATGGTTGCCCGTGATATGCCAATTATAAACCTAATGTTTCTACTGCCCTGTACTCTGTACGAGTTGTAGCCCCTTAATGTATGCTGCACAAAATTTTGTTTTTTTCATACCATTCTTTGCTGTTTCCTCCCTGATACGCATTAACTTTTCCTCTCTTTCATTGCTTTCATCTGGGATCCGTAGGATAGTTTTCAGGTACCTGCTTTGATTCATTCTGAACCATATATGCCTCAGAGCATTGATATTTTATTTAATCAATGGTTTTTTATTTTGTTAACTTCGTATAGTCTCCTGTGTATAGTTTTGTTTTTACTTGTATGACCTCAACTAACGTCCTTAACGCTAACCAGATTCTATTAACAGATGATTCTTCTGCTGCTACTCTTTCCAAAAAGTTCCGTTTAGTTTCATCCATTTCATTGGATTCCAGTTGAACTGTACTTCTTTTTAATGGTTTTTGTCATTGTGGTGAATACTTTTCACTCTGGTTAAAATTATTTGAAAATCCATCATGGTTTTGATTTAAAATGAGTACCATAATTATATATATTTTTAAATTCATTGACTTCTTCGGTTTACTGTGGATAGTGATTGAATCGGAAATAATGCTAAAAAGAAACCATTAAACAATTTAACTTTGAGGTGATGATTTATACGTTTGTTGTGATCATTGTAATATTACCAATCTAGATTTATCTTAATTTAGATCTATAAATCTCCAAGAAGGATCAAATTTCTTCAATACAAATTTCTTTTAAAGTGAAAAGACGTTTGATCCCTCATAGATTAGGGATTATCATAGATCTAGGTTAGTTTTTATATACACACATACCATATCTAGGTTGGATTCATTTGTCCCTCTCTCTCCTTCCCTCTCTCCTCTCTCTAAATTACTCTCTCTCCCTTTCTCTCCCACCCAATCTTTCTCTCTCTCTCTACCCTCCAACTCTATCACTATTTCCCTCATTCTCTCCTTCTCTCTCTCCCCTATTCATCTCTATGCTCCCCTCTCTCTCTTCCCTTTCTCTTCCTCTCTCTCTCCTCTCCTCTCCGCTCCTCTATCCCTTTCTCTCCATCTCTCTCGTTGACTCTCCCTCCAATCCTCTCTCTCTTCATTCCTCTATCTCCTCTCTTGCACCTTCCATTCTCTCTCTCTCCTCCATATCAATCTCCACCTTCCAACTATTTCACTATCTCCCTCTCTCTCTCCTTGTCTCTCCCCCTCTCTCCCTCTCTCTCTGGCCATGCATATGATGGAGAATTTTCACCCTATGTAATCAATTTTATATGTAATGTCTAAAATATTTTACATTTTAATTTATTTTTTGTGAAATTATTTATGGTGATTCTACATGTGGTATTGATAAGGCATGGTATTGACCCATGATATTGTAACAAAGCCTATTTATAAGTTAATAATATCCATGGTAAAGTGGGGATGAATATCTATGGTTAAGAAAATGTTATATTGTAAATTTATTGTAAGTATTGATTTTTTATGTGTTTATTAATTAAATTTAAACATGGTTATGGAATCATTATTAGTATCTTCCAAGGAAGGACTCTCACAACAGATTTTTTTGGTGATCATTATTAGTTTAGCATTGACTAGACAAATTATAATGTTTAACTTTGAAAAACAATATTTATTTTTCAAAATTACAAAAAAAATAATTCAAACATTTCATTGGACCATAACTTGAAGGTCTTATTGCAGCATTTGCACAATATAACACCATATGGATAATTGTCTTACATATTTTATGCCATAATTTATGGATATGGTTGCAATATTCATGCATGATTTTCAGATACTTGTATAGTGATTTTTTATTCTTAAGCTTTGCAAGAAAATCATTCAAAAATAAAATACTTAAAATAACTTATTCTCAATTAAATAGCATATAAAAAATATAGTTACAGGATTTACTTCCTCTCATAATTTATGTTTTCTTGGAGACTTATGTAGGAGTAAAATTGTAAATATGTAGACTTATTAGTGACTTATTAGTGACCAATGTAACTTTATTAAAATATAAATATGTATTATGGCGGTCTACAACCCAAAATAATATTAGCTAATGTCAGCCAAAACATTAACTTGAATCTTAAATCATATACAACTAGATTCTTTATATTATATATAATTGTTTAATCTTATTAATAGGCTAAGATTAATTATTAAAATATAACTATGTATATGGGGTAGATCTCATGTAAAAACATAAATATGTGTAAACAGGGAAACATGTTAAACGTAACATAACAAATTTATATACTTGAAGTATGGTAAATAAATAAAACTACTTTTTATACAAGGTATGGTAAATAAAAATAAATAAATAAACTAGAGGTATGGTAAATAAATGAAACCTCTTTTCATATTTACTCCATAAACCTCTTTATATTTACAAAACTCAAAAAAGAGGTTTTATTTAGGTGAAGTCTATGGGGCAAATACCATGGGCCAAAAACCATATTTATAAAGGAGGTATGGTAAATAAATAAATATAAAAGAGGTATAAAGATTCAATGATATGAGATAAGATAAGGGACAAATACCATGAATATATATATACCGGTATGGTAAATAAATAAAACCACTTTTTATACTTACTTTAGAGGTGTGGTAAATTAAAAATATATAAATAAACTAGAGGTATAGTAAATAAATGAAACACATTTTTATATTTACTCCATAAACCTCTTTATATTTATAGAAACTCAAAAAATAAGTTTTATTTAGGTGAAGTCTATGGGGAAAATACCATGGGCCAAAAACCATATTTATAAAAGAGGTATGGTAAATAAATAAATATAAAAGAGGTATAAAGAGTCAATGATATGAGATAAGATCAGGGGCAAATACCATAATATAAGATAATGGTCAAATACTATGGTAAATAAAAGATGTGTGGTAAATAAATAAAAATTATTTTTATATTTACTCCATAAACCTCTTTATATTTACTAAGACTCAAAAATGAGGTTTGATTTAGGCAAAGCCTACGGGTTAAATACCATGGGCCAAATAATTATTAATATCATGCAAAAAAAACATTATTAACTCTCGATATATATGGTAAGGAGGAACAAAGACATAGAGTGATACAGGTGGACAGATACATGGAAAGACATTAATATCATGCAAAAAAAACATTATTAACTCTCGATATATATGGTAAGGAGGAACAAAGACATAGAGTGATACAGGTGGACAGATACATGGAAAGACATAGAGTGATAGAGGTGGAGAGATACAGGGAGTGACAAGGGAGAGATGTGGATAAAATCAAGGAGAGGGGAGGGGAGGAATGAAGAGAGAGAGAGAGAGAGAGAGAGAGAGAGAGAGAGAGAGAGGAGTCATATAGGTGGAGAAGATTAAGAGAGGGAGAGGGAGACATAAAGATGGAGGGGGGAGAGAGGAGGAGAGAGGGAGGTAGATAGTGAGGGGATTCGAGGGTGGAGAGAGAGAGAGCGAGAGAGGTGGGAAGGAAGAGAGAGACCATTTGAGAGAGAGGAGGAGGGATATGGAGATGGATTCGAAGGGGGATAGAGGGAGGGAAGAAGAAATACATAGATCGATCTTAACTTTGGATCCATCAAGTGTCGAGAGGGATCAAATATCTCGAGGTGCAAACCTATTTTTTTAGTGAAAAACTTGAGGAAATGTTTGCACCTGGAGTGATTTGATCCCTCTCGGCGCTTGATAGATCTGAAGGTAATATGGATCTAGACTGGTTTAAGTCTGAAAATCTATGGAAAATATGATGAATTTTATCAATAATATGTAAATACATATGATATTAATATAATCATTTTATATATGCTAAATATCTGTGATATTTATTTAGTAATTTTAATTTTAAATTTTCTTAGTTGCCTCCATTTGTTGAGATGATAAATATTGTTAATAAATTTAATGATGAAAACTAATGAAATAAAAATTAATGCAAAGTGACAATGTAATAGTGTTGAATGATATAAAATGTGAATAATAATAATTCATTCAATTACAAAGAGTATTCATTATGATCGATCTCAAATTATTTTGTTCTACTATCCTTATTGTCACCCTGATTAGTTTTGTCATCTTTTCATATGGATTATATGAAAAGGACAGTTGAAATTGTAAACCATTTAAATATTTAGCTGTTGTTGTACTAAACATTATACCTTGTCTCTCTTTCTCTCCAATATTAATAGGTTGAATTATTATAACACAAAAATCAATATACATTGTCAATAATTTTTTTTTCTTACACTAAAATCAATGCACGATGTTAATCCAACCACTTTAAAATTAATGTACCATCATACATACAATTACATCAAATTAGAAATCAACGTCTACACTGAAATCAATGCATCTAATGCAATAAATCAAATAAGACTACAAAACAACATCTATACTAAAATCAATTAATCTAATGAAAGTAATCAAATAGGATTAGAAATAAACATCTACACTGAAATCAATGAATCTAGTGCAAGTAAGAAAAAAAATTAGAAACCAACATCTACAGTGAAACCAATGCATATAGTGCAAGTAATCAAATAGGATTAAAAATCACTATCTACACTAAAATCAATGCATTTGCAAGTAATAAAATAGGATTATAAATCATCTAAATTGAAATCAATGCATCTAGTGAAAACCATCAAATATAATTATAAATCCACATTATACAGCCCAATATCACCTCAATGTGTAAGTATGTCATGTCCTAAAAAATAATAAAAATAATTTTAGCTAATGTCGGCCAAAACATTAACTTGAATTGTAAATCATATATAGCTTGATTCTTTAGATTATATATAAATGTTTAAACTTATTAATAGGCTAATATTAATTATTAAAGTATAACTATGTATTATGGCTCTCTACAACCCAAAATAATTTTAGCTAATGTCAGCCAAAACATTAACTTGAATCTAAATCATATACAACTAGATTCATAACATAAAAATATATATATACCTAGGGTATGGTAAATCAATACAACTACTTTTTATATTTACTTCAAAGGTATGGTAAATAAAAAAATATAAATAAACAAGAGGTATGGTAAATAAATGAAACCTCTTTTTATATTTACTCCATAAACCTCTTTATATTTCCAAAACTCAAAAAAGAGGTTTTATTTAGGTGAAGTCTATGGGGAAAATACCATGGGCCAAAAACCATATTTACAAAAGAGGTATGGTAAATAAATAAATATAAAAGAGGTATAAAGAGTCAATGATATGAGATAATATAAGGGACAAATACCATGAATATATATATACCATAGGTATGGTAAATAATTAAAAATGCTTTTTATAGAGTTATGGTAAATTAAAAATATAAAAATAAACTAGAGGTATGGTAAATAAATGAAACCTCTTTTTATATTTACTCCATAAACCTCTTTATATTTACAAAAACTCAAAAAAGAGGCTTTATTTAGGTGAAGTCTATGGGGAAAATACCATGGGCCAAAAACCATATTTATAAAAGAGGTATGGGAAATAAATAAATATAAAATAGGTATAAAGAGTCAATGATATGAGATAAAATAATATACAAATACCATGATATAAGATAATGGTCAAATACTATGGTAAATAAAAGAGGTATGGTAAATAAATAAAACCTCTTTTTATATTTACTCCATAAACCTCTTTATATTTACTAAGACTCAAAAATGAGGTTTTATTTAAGTGAAGTCTATGGGTCAAATACCATGGGCCAAATAATTATTAATACCATGCAAAAAAAACATTATTAACTCTAGATATATATGAGAAGGAGGAACAAAGACATAGAGTGATAGAGGTGGAGAGATACATGGAGTGACAAGGGAGAGAGGTGGATAAAATCAAGGAGAGGGGAGAGGAGGAATGAAGAGAGAGAGAGAGAGAGAGAGAGAGAGAGAGAGAGGAGTCATAGAGGTGGAGAAGAGTAAGAGAGGGAGAGGAATACATAAATATGGAGGGGGGAGGGAGGAGGAGAGAGGGAGGGAGATAGTGAGAGGATTCAAGGGTAGAGAGAGAGAGAGAGAGAGGAAGAGAGAGATGATTTGAGTGAGAGGAGGAGGGATAGGGAGATGTATTTGGAGGGGGATAGAGGGAGGGAAGAAGAAAGACATAGATCGATCTTAACTTCGGATCCATCAAGTGTCAAGAGGGATCAAATCTCTCCAGATGCAAACCTATTTTTTGAGTGAAAAACTTGAGGAAAGGTTTGCACCTCGAGTGATTTGATCCCTCTCGGGGCTTGGTAGGTCTGAAGTTAATATGGATCTAGACTGGTTTAAGTTGTGTTCAGACCATGAAAATATATCGAACATATGATTAATTTTATCAATAAGATGTAAATACATATAATATTAATATAATCATTTTATATATGCTAAATATGTGTGATATTTATCTAGTAATTTTAAGTTTAAATTTTCTTAGTTAACTCCATTTCTTGAGATGATAAATATTGTTAATAAGTTTAATGATGAAAAATGATGAAACAAAAATTTTGGATCTATCTCAAATTATTTTCTTCACTATCCTTATTATCGCCCTTGTTATTTTTGTTTATATGAAAAGGAAAGTTGAAATTGTAAACCATTTAAATATTTAGCTCTAGCTCAAGTTGTTGTACTAAACATCATACCTTGTCTCTCTTTCTCTCCAATATTAATAGGTTGAATTACTATAAAACAAAAATCAATGTACATTGTCAATATTTTTTTTTCTTACACTAAAATCAATGCACGATGTTAATCCAACCATCTTAAAATTAATGTACCACCATACATACAATTACATTAAATTAGAAATCAACGTCTACACTAAAATCAATGCATGTAATGCAATAAATCAAATAATACTATAGAACAACATCTACACTGAAATCAATTCATCTAATGTAAGTAATCAAATAGGATTATAAATAAACATCTACACTAAAATCAATGAATCTAGTGCAAATAATAAAAAAGATTAGAAACCAACATCTACACTAAAACCAATGCATATAGTGTAAGTAATAAAATAATATTAGAAATCACTATCTACACCAAAATCAATGCATTTTTAAGTAATCAAATAGGATTCGAAATCATCTACATTGAAATCAATGCATCTAGTGCAAACCATCAAATATAATTAGAAATCCACCTTTACACTGGAGTTAATGCATCTAGTGCAAGAAATCAAGTATGATTACAAATCACCACTTACACTAAAATCAGTGCATTTAGTGTGAGAAATGATATATGATTAGAAATCATCTACATTGAAATAAATTCATCTAGTGCAAGAAATTAAATATCATTAGAAATCAAAATCTACACTAAAATCAATGCATCTAGTGCAAGGAATCAAATAAGATTAGAAATCACCATCTACACTGAAATCAATGCATCTAGTGCCAGAAATATTCTTCCCTCTCTCCCCCCTCCAAGTCCATCTCTCTTTCCCTACCTCTCTCCAATCTCTGACACCCTCTCTCTTCCTTACTATCTCCCCATTTATTTCCCACCTCTCTCTCTCTCTCTCTCTCTCTCTCTCTTTACCCTCCAACTTTGTTACTATATCGCTCCCTCTCTCCTTATCTCCTACCTTCTCTCCATCTCTCCTTCTTTGTCTCCTTATCTCACCCAAAAAAATATACACTCTCTCTCCATATCTCCATTGTCACTCTCTCTCTCTCTCTCTCTCACTTCTCACTCTCTATGTATTTCGTCTTCCCTCCCTCTCTCCCCCTTTCAACTCCATCTCTATATCGCTCCCTTTCTTGTCCTCTCTCTCATCCTTCATCTCTATCCTTTTCCTTCCAACCTATCTCCCTCTTCTCCCATCTCTCTCTCTCTCTCTCTCTCTCTCTCTCTCTCTCTCTCTCTCTCTCTATTTCTTTCTTCTTCCCTCTCTCTCTCCCCCTTCAAATCCATCTCTCTATCCCTCCCTCTCTCATCCTCTCTCTCATCCTTCATCTCTCTCCTTTTCTCTCCAACCTATCTCTCTCTTCACACTTCACACATCGATATGGATATAATACTGATCTAGGGTATAATGTTGTATGCACTTTTGGTGAGGCCTAGATATGTTTAGGGATACATACTTTCTCAGATTGAAATTCAAAATCCAATTCCACATGAATCTTTGTAAACATTGCAGTGATTTATGGCATATCTTCACACCACTAAATTTGATGTAACCGCTTACACTTCAAACATACAATTAATATAATCTCAACCTTGACACATATAATAGTACATTCACATGGTTTCAACACACAGAGATGCAAAATTTCACCACACATGATTTTATTACAATTGAGCTCGATTACATATTAAGTCCTCGCTGAGCCTAGTCACTCCTTGACTAGATCTACATTGTGTCTACCCACCTTCTTTAAATTCTTGTAGGCTTACATTTATAAAGAAAAAAACATCGTGGATCATTTCAAATCCACGATCCCCCAACAAATACTTAACTACATTCTTAAAACAAAAAATAAATATCAACCTTATTCTTCTAGATATGTATTCACAAGGAAATTTCATCCTCGTTGCCATGACGTGCCTTCTAAAAGGTCAATATTTTGAATTTTAATTGGGGGGAGGGGGGGGGAGGGGGGGTTTATGCTCATACATCAAAAGACGTTTTCATCATCAACCCTATCAATGTGGCAATGGTGAAATAATATTTCACTCCATGTTGTTTTTGGAATTGACCAACCACCACTTTCACTATGAATCTATGATAATTTGTTCTACTTTTAGCAATGTTTCTTTTCTCCTTAATGTTCGTAAAGAGAGAGAGAGAGAGAGAAATATTTTTTATTTTTTTTAGATTTGGGTTGATCACCTCCTTACTTTCCTTACTTTCCTTTTTCCCTCTATCTCTTTATCACCACACACTTCCTCCTTAATTTTTTATGTAAGAATATTTTTAATATTATTTGCATCATTCAAAATTATCTCCTCCTTTATACCCCAGTAGTATAGACAAAAGTGTGCATCCTTGTGCCATCCCTACTTGATTCAAATGTGGAGATTTTAGCTAGAGTTAAAGGAAATTTTAGGAAACCTCTTAGCTTCCATATTTTTTGTAACGTACACCTCCCCTCACATCTACCCAAGTAACTGGCCAACTGGGGTAAACATGAGTTGAGGGAAGTTAAGATAATACTCAACCTCCTTAGTGACTTTAAGGAAGTGGAATCGATGCAGAAAACCATAACAAAGACTCCATACACCTACTATAAGACCCCCAGAAGCTACCCCAACCATCAAGATCACTTGTCCCTATGTCACATTGACTTTTACTGAAGAAGACCCCCTAAAGCTCCCTTTATATGGGGAAGGGTGTGTTTGGGAGGCTCTAGATGCTCCCACAGCATAGCCATGTGTGTGTGCAGGCACTCTTTTACCTAGACCTGTGTTGGAAATACTGAGAGGGGGGGTGAAGCAGTATTCCTTTTAATTAGTATTATTATTAATATTTCATAGCATTAGTTAATCTTCAATTATTATCAATGTTTGTACAATGATAGTAGTAAAGAAAAGGAACACAAATGCACACATTTTTTAAGGTGGAAACCCTCTCCAGACAAAAACCACCACAATGATTTTCTAATAATTCTTTAATATTTAACTCCAATTGAAAATAAAGCTCCAACTTCCTAGAATCTAGAAGAGCATTCTTCTCCAGCTCCCACTAGATCGACACTCCAATGCCCAAGATTCTTCAGTAGTTAACTGAACGGATGCCTTAACACCTAATGAGCTACAACTCACCTTAGAACCACCCTACCACCCCAAATTTTTCACAGGCTTGAACCTGTTGGTGACTTCATGCACCAGCCTAGCACCACTCTACCACCCTATATAAGAATAAAAGAGGAATGGACTCTCGTACCAGGAAAATGGTCCAATTTACAATGATATATAATGATGTAGAAGAAGAAGACACACTAGACCATAAGCCCAACTATGAAACAACCACCTAATGATGATCCTAGACCTCCCTACACTACCTCTTCAACTCTTGGCAAATAGACACTTGTACAATTTTTACAATGATGTTTTTATAGTGACTCAGTACAATCATACCTTTACAATGACTGTATGAAGTATTTCCCTCATGAAGACTTCACGTGGTGAAGTTCTTGCTACTGTTCTACACCTATATTGATACTCTTTTCATGCTACCCATTCTCACTCTTCAGAACATTAGATCATGCATGTATTCTTATCTTTATGAATATATAATACCTGTAAAAAATCTTTGAGGAAATACCCATGACATGATAATATTAAAACTTACCTCATCCTGTAGAGCATATGTCAATGCTAAACAAAAAATGAAATTAGAATAAAAATAACCTAATGCAATTAAGAACATGCATATACAAAATATACTTACCTGGAGCTTACCTCTGCTACACCTTTCTTTGCTTTGGTTCCCTAGAAATTATGGTACTTTGCAACCCTTGACAACACATGATCTAGATTTTCTTGCCTTCTAGGAGCTCGATATTGAATCTGGTGTATCTTTGTTATTTCATATCCCCGATATTTGACTTTCAATCCTGTAGTATTTCTTTGAGTCTTATTTCCAATGCCATAATTCTGACTGAATATGGAATCTTCAAGAGAGAGTTATACCCAATCTCTCACAATGCCCTAATTATGGACTAGTTCAGGAGAGCTAAATTGTATGGTGTTCCATGTTTCATGGTTTCTTCATTCGGCTCTAAAATTGATGCAAAAAAAACTACATTCCATGCAATATTCATCACTTTTTACAAAATTCCAATTCGATACTCAGAGAGAGAGTTATGACGATTTTCCCAAGGTCACTTCTTTTAGATGAAGTTCAGGAGCCTGCAAAAACACTGATTTTCACAGATCATATCTCCGACAATATTGCGCACCTTGATCTGAAATTTTTATAGCAGCTTCCTCAGGATTTCGGATTTTCCTCATAAAAATTTCAGCTTTTGAACCTTCGTAGAAAACACGTTATAGAAAAAATTCCACGATGACCTATTTCAGGTAGCGAAATCCTTGCATCAGAAGGATATGAGGATCACAATTTATAGAAATTCTTAGGTTGAGAGGGACTTCAACAAGTGAACGTGGGAGGGATTTTAGGATCTTAGAAATTATTAATTATTTACTTTTCAATGACTCATGCCACAACCCCGTGGGGTTTTACCCCATTAACTAGGTTACAAAATTCAAACATGAATATCTCTCAAACTGTGAAGAATTACATGGTGTGCCATATATCAACGGAGACATCTCGACAAGTAGAAACCATAAAAAAAAAATCTTAACCTAGAATATTGTAATTTGGTAGGTAAAAATTCCCATGAAAGATCAGGGTAGCTCGTGGTGCTACTTGAGTTGACATCAATGAAAACCACTGATCAATAACCTATGCCTCCGTCTATGGGATTTAAGGTACTTTTTCAGCCCAGAATCTGAGACACTGTCCAAAACTACCTGTAGTTTCAAAATTCATCAAACACATCACGAAAATGCCAATGAACCAAAAACTGACTCTAGGACTAGGCCTGACCATCCAAAACTGGGAATGACATTCTGTCAAAAACTTGGCATGAATGAAATGTACAACTCTAGGATACAAGACATAGCACAAATGATTGAAAATTGTTGAGATGAATTACAAGAAGGATCACCACCCTCTTCCTTGAACTAATATCACATTAATTATGTCTTGCATCCATTATATTAACATTTACAATTAAATACATGAAATAACCATGACACGAACCATTTATTTAACCATGCCTATAATGAGCATAAAACCATGGAAAAAATAGTGAGATAATAGCCATTAAATCCACAAATTAATAATTACAAAGCAAGAGAACTTAGATTCCATCAAACATAGGCAATAATTGACTAGGTTTGGGACTTCCACATACCACCGAACCATAGACATGGATGTGCCAAATATCTCTTCAGTCAGTCACCCCCGTGCCATATTCCAAACATGAATTGAGGATATCATGGATAAACCAATCCAAAAATAACCAAGGGAATCCATAGGTTAAACCACCTCCACCCTCACCACACCGTGATCACACCAAAATCGGTGCTCCAATCACAAAACTGAGCCGAGCTTGGAATGCCTCCGGAAATCCATCACTATCCTTCAGGAATTTTTTGTCTCCTTTTCTCTTAGGATTTACCACAATCCAATCCCGTATCACTAGGCCATAAAACAAGACACCACCCTCAGGCTTTACTGTGTATCCCTCCAAAACCTTTCAATGGATTCCTGGGCCTTTTCGAATTTTCCTTGAGACCATCTCCATCCCAGATTCTGAAATGCATCTAGAAATTCCAAAGCTCAAAACCAATGTCAAAATCTCAACACACCATGGCATCCGAAAAAATACAAGGAAAGGCTAAAAAGCACTATCAAAACTTGACAAAACCATGCCACTGACAACAAGAGAACCAAATACCAACATGCATAAGCCATGCATGTCAAAACCAACTAGGAAGTCACACATGCATTATGTTACCTCCAAGTATTTCTGCTGAAGCTGCTAGATCCTTCTCTTCCATTCTTAATGTTTTCTTTCCTTTCCTTTCATTTTCCTTCCTTTGTTTTATTTCCTCTTTCTTGTCTCGATGCTGAAATTCTCCAAGAAAACTCTAAGTATCCAAGAGTGTGAGAGAGAGATAGTAATGAGAGAGCTCCAAATCTAAACTAACAAAAGGTATCAATTGATCCTTCAAATCCTTTTTATCAATTAGGCCTCTATTTTCTTCATTTTCCATTGTTTTCCTTCATTTTACTCCTCACATTAAACTTGTGACCTTTTACCTTTTGTTTCTCCACTTTTCCTTAATTTTCAAAAATAAATGTGAAAAAAAAAAAAAAATCCTCTTAATATCTTATCCATTGCCTTTTCCCTTTTTCCTTAGACATAAACACATATCTAGTGATGCCCACTAGGAAATTTTTTCCCAACATTAAGCTTGGAATAAGTTTCTTTTAACCATGGTCTTATTTTTCCTTTATTAACTCTTATTACATGAAGTTTTATCCTAGGTTTGTTACAAAACCCTCCCCCTTGGGGAATACCATCCTCGGTGTTCAACCACACCTACACCTCTGAAAAACTACTAAAAATAAAACATACTACTCATGTATATTTATAACTTAACTCGATTCAATATTTAAAAAGAGTAACCTGATCAAAAGAAAAAACCATGATAACATGACCATATAACATCCGTGCCACTTATTAGAGCTTTATAACTTAGATCATGGCGGTATTTACATCCATGCACATATGTACATATACCAAAAAATCACCAAAACATATGCCAAACATATACCAAACATCAAACAAAAATTTCTTTTCCTCAACTGACAAACAATGAAATATACATAGCCCACATCAAATCTGCCATCTCCCATGTAGCTTCATCAGGCCCAAAGTTCTTCCACTGCACTTTAACCTGATCCATGGCTCTGTTCCTGAGCATGAGCTACTTCCACTGTAACATGTACTGAGGTTACAGCTGGAATTCTCCTTCTTTCTCCTCCTGCAATATAGACCATTCAATAACATGATCAACATCCTTTATATACATTTTCAATAATGAAACATGAAACACATCATGGGCTTTCACTGTTGGAGGTAGTGTACATCAATAGGACATTGGTCCAATCTTCTAATGGATCTCAAGAGGCCCGCAATATCGTGGTGCCAACTTGGCACATGATCTGATCCTTAAGGAGCTCTTCTTGGACTTGATGCACAAATAAACATGCTCCCCAACCTGTAACTCCTTAAATATCATGTGCTAGTCTACATAACTCTTGTATCTATTTTTTTATTCCTTTATATTCCTCTTTATAATCTTCATGTCCTACTCCATGTCTTCCAACATGTCTGTTTATGTCAAAACCCTATTAACTAGATCACTCCAACTGATGGGAATATTACAACTTCACCCATACAATGCCTCGAAGGCACTCATCCCCAATGAATCCTAATACCCATTGTTGTATGCAAACTCAACCAATGGTATATACTCTTCCAATTTCCACTGCTGATGAATCACATAAATCCTCAACATTTCCTCCATGATCATGTTGACCCTCTCAGTTTGTTTATCTGTTTGCAGATGATAATTCGTGCTAAAGAACAACTCTATGCCCAAACCTGAAAACAACGCCTTCCAAAACTTGGAAGTAAAATTTGCATCCCTGTATGACACAATATTATTTGTAACACCATGAAATATGACCACATCTATGAGAAGCACCTCTATTACATTTCTAGATGAATACGTAGTATTCATTAGAATGAAGTGTGCTACATTTTTCAACCTATCCACAACAACCATGATAGAATCATGTTGTCTCATTGTCCTCAGAAAACCCATGATAAATTCCATGGAAATGACCTCCATTTCTATTCTGGAATATCAATAGGTTTTAGTATTCCACCCCGATGCCTACACTCTACCTTCACCTCTTTATAGTCCAAACACATAGCCATAAAATCTACTAGATCCCTTCTCTAATTCAGCCAATAATAGAATCTATTCATTGCAGTCAATGTCTTCTGATAGCTTGGGTGAACTAAATATAGTTCTGCATGAAACACCCTCAAGATCACATTCCTGAGCTTATTGTTTTCTAGCACATATATCCTATCTCCAAACCTAACCAATCCATCTATCGTGAGGTGATAGTCCACATCATGCACACCTTCACATGTACCTGTACATTGGTGAAATTTGTCCATAAGCTGCATATACTTGACATCATGTTAACCTTCCTGAAAGATCCTATCCTATAAATTTGTCCCATAAGAGCTCATAGCTGCAATGTGATTTAGCCGTATCCACATGCTAAGAACATTTTTTATCTTGTTCTCTTTACCTTTGATTTTATTTGATCTCAAAATAAAACACATTGATCGCAACCAACCATATAGCTTGTCTGGCATCCATATTTGGTTGTTCAACCAAGTATCTCATCCCACTGTAATTACTCATCAATACAAACCTCGTTCCAAGAAAATAGTGCCTCCACATATTCAGTGCATGTATGATCACTGCTAGCTCAAGTTCGTGCATTAGATATTTTTGTTCATGTTCATTCAATTTCTTTGACTTATAGCATACCACCTTTCCATCCTATGTAAGGACTCCACCAAGCCCTCTTTTTAAAGCATTTGTACATAATATAAAATATTTTTCCAAATCTGCGATATTTAACACTAGAGCATGTGTCAACAATTGCTGAAGCTCTTCAAAACTGGCCTTACACTCCTCCTTCCACTCAAAATTATTACCTTTCATCTGCAATTATGTAATCATATAAGAAATATGTGTGAATTTCCCGATGAACCTCCTGTAATAGCCTTCCAATCCCATGAAATATCTCACCTCATCTACATTTCTAGGATCTTCCCACTCTATGATTGCTCTTACCTTTTCTCGATCCACCGTTATGCTCTCCTTAGAGACAACATGTCCCAAGTAATGTACCTCAGTCTGAAATAAACTATGTTTGTTTAGCTTAGAATACAACTGATTCTCTCTCAACAATCTCAACACTACTACCATATTCTTGACATGTTCTTCTTCATTCTTATAATATAACAAGATGTCATCGATGAATACGATCACAATTTTTTCTAGATAAGGACGTAAAAAACTATTCATCAAACACATAAATGTAATTGGAGCATTATTCAAAGTGAATGGAACAAAAAAAAACTCATAATGCACATACCTAGTCCAAAAATTTGTCTTGTATATGTCCCCCTCTTTGATGTGCACCTGATGATATCTTGATCACAAGTCGATCTTAGAGAAAAATGTTTCTCCCTTCACATGATCAAAAAAATAATCAATCTTTGGTAATGGGTACCTGTTCTTGATGGTCACTTTTTTCAACTTCATGTAATCAATGCACAATCTGAAAGTGTCATCCTTCTTCTTCACAAACAAAACTGGTGTACCCCATGGTGATACACTTGGCCTAATGCATCCCTTATCAAGCATCTCTTTCAGTTGCAAATTTAACTCTACCAACTAATTTGTTCTCATCATGTAAGGTGCCTTTGATGCATGTGTTTCCCCTGGTACAAACTCAATAGAAAAGCTTACTTCACTGTGAGGTGGAAACTCTGAAATATCTGTGGGAAATACATCCCAAAACTATTGTAGAACTAGATTCCTTCTCCAAACATCTACATGCTTAGCTTCCTTACCTTTATCGCTAGAGATATGTACTACAAATAGGATAGAATCTTTCCTGCAATTGTACTTGGTCTGCATAGATGTCACCATCCTTACTGATGTGGCTTTCTTCTTTCCCTGTAAGACTCTTGGTTTCCCATTGTCATCCAAGAATTCAATGGCTTTGTCATAAAAACCCACCTTGGTCCTGTGAAGGAATAACCATTCCATATCCAATATCATTTTATACGATCCCAATGACAACGTGTTCAAGTGTGTTGCTGTAGGCATACCACTTAACTCAAATGCACAAGCTCTTACCTGATGATGAAATCTTTATTTTTACCTGTATCAAACTGTACTAACCAAGATTTTGCATGCAATTATTTATTCAAACCACACTTATCCACCAATTCAAGATTAATATAACTATAATTAGATCTAGGATAAATCAAAATAGAAACAACTTGATCACAAAGCTTACCATCCATCTTAATGATAGAAGCTTGATGATCTACCTGCCTATTGTCCACAACTGCATGAATTCGAGGAATGTTATGACCAAAATCCCGAAATATTTGTGCCCCTTGTTTACTATAGATTTGGGGTCTACGACCCTAATACTGCAAACAGTCCCTATTAATATGATCGTTGCCACATATCCAACACTACAGCAGTGCTCTACCATCACCTCTAGTATGCTTCTCTCCAGGTCCCTTCCCAGTTGTATTGAAATTATTGTAAGGAACCACATTTTCCTTCTCACTTGCATCTTGTGGTATTTCCCACTTTGATGAACATTTTCCTTTAGCTTTCTCATTTCCTTTCAAATCATGTTTAGGCCCAACTTTGTGTTTTTACTACTCATAACAATGCTTCAATTTTATAATGGCCTCCTCCAATGATCTAGGCTCATCGGACTCAATCCAGTCTCTGTATGCTACTAGAATTCCAATGATGAATATGTAACATTTAGCCTTCTCCTCCTAGAGGTAAGGCACATATATCAACAACTACAAAAACTTGCTATTATACACATCACGTGTCTTCAAACCCATCTGAAACTCATAAAGATCCTTAACTCTAGCATCATAGTACCTCTCTGATATATACTTCTTCAGAAATAACCTCTCGAACTCACTCCAAGTCATTTACTCATCATAAATACCCTTGACATTCCTCACATTTTCCCACAAAATTTTTGCTTTACCTTTGGCACTGAATGTGGCTATTAAGGGTTTCATGTTTTCCAAATAATCATGCAATATGAAGAACTTCCTCATACCAAGAAACCATGCATCTGCATCATGTGACTTATTCATCTCTCTGTCAAAGGTAAGTGGATTTTATTTCTTAAACTTATCCAAAAAATACCCCTTGTCACTCCTCCTATAAGGATGATAACGATGAAAATCATAATGCCCATTAGAACCAAAACTAGAGTAGTACATGTGTCTATCACCACTCCTATCTGGAGTTTCCAAGAATATACCATATATAATCGTGTCATCTCTATCTTGCCTATAACCACCAGGAGACCTACTACCATATGCCCCATTAGTTCCATCCTCATGTCCATAACTGATATGAAGTGGCCCCTATCATTGAAAATATAACAAACTCTGAAGGATTTTTTTATTTAATTCTTCTTCTTTTTCCTACGCATGTATGATTCTATCATTGTATGCCTTAAAACTCCTTATCTCTTGCTTCAAACTTATCAGCGTATCTGCTAAATCAATTAGTTCCCAACACCACGCTTCTCATCGGATTCATAAGGAGAAACTTTATATTCTACCATCTTGCTAGCGATCTTTGATTTCTTCCTACAAGGCATCTCATGTCAGCTTAAACAAAATCACAATAAACCAACCTACCTTAGCATAATTCTGGGATTATATCTCATCTACAAGATCAGCCAATCAGTGTAATATGTGTATAAACATAACCATAACAACATATACAATTTTAACACATGGTATACCAACACATAAACGTCATTCTTGTTAGAGTCCCATCATCAATGCACGACCACATCAACTAAAACCATGCCCTCATGCATGACAAACTCAACCATACCAATGAAAACTTGTCAACATGTAAGCACATGACATGTACAACCAATCATATTCTCATGACAACACATTTACCACAACACCATCAACCCTTCCATGGAGACAGCATTGGAACCATGACCAACACCACGCAGATGCAACAAGTACATGGACCATAGCATGAGAGACATATGCACAACCAACACGAATGCATGATGAGAATAAGATTGAAAACATTAGACTTTTCCTAAGGAGAGTGCAACCATGCTCTAATAATACTCGTAATGTACACCTCCCCTCACATCTACCCAAGTAACTGACCAACCGAGGTAAACATGAGCTGAGGGAAGTTAAGAGTGGACTCAACCTCCTTATTGACTTTAAGGAAGTGGAATCAACGTAAAAAACCATAACACATACTCCCTTCACCTACTACAACACCCATAGAGGCTATCCCAGCCATCAAGCTAACTTTTCCATCTCTCCCACTGAATTTTACTAAATAAAACCACCAGATGATCCCTTGATATGGGCAAGGGTGCATCTGAGAGGCTCTAGACGCTCCCATGACATAGCCATGCATGAGTCTAGGGACTCTTTTAGCCAAACTTGCGCCTGTTTTTGTGGGATTTAAGGCACTTCTTAAGCCCAAAATCCCAGAAACTTCCCAGAAGTTCCTATATCTTTAAAAATTCATCAAACACATGGCGAAAATTCCAATGAACAAAAAACTGACTCCAGGACTAGGCCTGACCATACCCAACCGAGACTCACATTCTGTCAAACACTTGACATGAATGAAATTTATAGCTATAGGATACAAGGAAAAACACAAATGACTAAAACTCTTAAGAGACATTGCAAGAAGGATCACCACCCTCTTCCTTGAACTAATATGAAATCAATTAGTTCTTGCATCCATTATATTAACATTTACAAGTAAATACATGAAATAATCATGACATGAACCAATCATTTAACCATGCTTATAACCATCATAAAACCATGAAAAAAATAGTGAGATATTAGGCATTAAATCCATACATTATTAAGTACAAAGCAAGAGAAATTACCTTCCATTAAACATAGGCAATAACTGACCAAGTTCGAGACTTCCACGTACCACCCAACCATAGACCTGGGTGAGCCAAATCTCTCTTTATCCAGTCACCCCATTCCATATTCCAAGAATGAATGTGGGATCTCATGGATAAAACAATCCAAAAACAAAAAATGGAATCAAGAGGTTAAACCACCTCCACCCTCATGATAGCATGATCACACCAAAACCAGTGCTCTGTTAAAAAAACTGAACCGAGCTTGGAATGCCTCCAAAAATCCATCACTATCCTTGAGGAATTTTTCGTCTCATTGTCTCTCACACTTTACCCCAATCCAATCCTGGATCACTAGGCCCTAAACCGAGACACTACCCTCTGGATTTACCATGTATCCCAACAAAACTGGTCAAGGGATTCTTATGCCTTTGGGAATTTTCCTTGATACCACCTTCACCATGGATTTTGAAATCCATCTATAAATTCCAAATCTCCAAATGGAGATCAAAATACCAACACAACATGGAATCTGGAAAAAGGAAAGGCGGGGTTAAAACCACTGTCAAAACCCAGCAAAACAATTCCACCAAGAGCAAGATAACCAAATACAAATATGCATAATTCATGCATGTCTAAACCGGCTAGGAAACCACACATGCAATATGTTACTTGCAAGTATTCCTGCTGAAGCTTCTACATATTTCTCTTCCTTGCTTGATCTTTTCTCTCCTTTCCTTTCCTTGTCCTTCCTTTACTTTCTTTGTGATTTCCTAGCCCAATGATTAAATCCTCCTCAAAAACTCTAAGTATTCAAGAGTGTGTGAGAGAGAGAATAATGATAGAGCTCCAAAATTAAACTGACAAAAGGTATCAATTGATCCTCAAAATCCTTTTTATCAATTAAGCCTCAATTTTCTTCATTTCCCATTATTTTCCTTCATTTTCATCCTCACATGCAACCTATGAAATTTTACCTTCCTTTTCTCCACCTTTCCTTTATTTTCATAAATAAATGTGCCAAAAATATGTTTTGCCTCTTTAATTCCTTAGCCATTTCCTTTTCCCTTTTTTCTTAGCCATAAACAAGTATCAAGTGATGCCCACCAGGATATATTTTCCTAACATTTAGCTTGGAATAACTGTCACTTAACTTTGGTATTATTTTTCCTTTATTAACATTTATTACATGAAGTTTAGCTCAGGTCCGTTACATTGTTTAATTTCTTCTCGTACTTAACATAGCTAGGCACAACCATGATTTAAATGCAGGAAAGAATTTATTCAATAAGGAGGATGGGATAGGGAGTATTTTCTCTAATATTTATTATAAGCTATACTCTACTTTTTGAATTGTTTTATCTTCCTCCATGACTATTTGGAGATACTTCAACTCAAAACATATTTTTTCTTTTTAATTACATATCAAAATATATATTGAGCTATAGTTTTTTTTGAAGCCTATAGTAACCTTTCTATTCTCCATTTATCCTCTTCTCCATGTTATAATTCTAATCGAGTTTGTGATTGATAATTATTCTAAGATATTTGTATGAAGGAAATTTAATTTTCATATATGAAAACATCATATGTGATCTCTCTAGATTTAATAATCAGGACTTTAGTTTTGTTAGTATTAAAAGTCCAACCCATCTTGGAGGAGAAATATTTATGAATTCTTAGTTTCTTGCCAAGATCATAATGGATCTTCACCAAAGCAACAATATTATCATCATAAATTAGAAAATTTATGACTGTGAAAGTAAGCATGGGGCCAATACAACCTGCATCTTCCAAACGCTCTTCTATATTATCAATGTATATGCCAAAAAGGGTAGGGGATAATGAACACCCTTGCTTGACACAAATATTTTATTTAATTTATTCTCACAAACCCTTAATGGTCCTAAACTTGGAAATAACATTCTTGTACATATTTTTCATGTCAACCCTCAACTTGAGAAGAAAAATTATCTTTCCATTCTCTTCCACAATTTTGTCTGAGGAACAATGTCAAAAGCTTTTCTGAAGTGAACAAAACAATAGAAGAGACCAATTTTATTATTGTGGCCATTTTTTTGCAATCATCCTGAGAGTAACAAGTTTTTATAGAGTTTAATGACATCTCCTAAACCTATATTGGCCCCTATCTCTTTGACCTTGAATTTCTAACCATATACTAATCTTATTTTTTCAAAATAATTCATACAAATTGCCTAAAATATGGGTAATAATAATGTTCTTATAATTAAATAGAGTGATTTTATCCCCACATACAAGGGTTAGGGAAGTTTTGTTTCACTATCAAATTGTAGAGCTTGTGTGTGAGAGGGATGAAGATATGCCCTCCCATTTTAAAATTTTCAACTTGGTAGCCTTCAATGTCCTTAACTTTCCTATTAGAAAGTCACTTAATGCCAAACTAAATTTCTTCCAAATAAAATGTATCATCAAATATATGGGCATTCATAATGGTGTCCATGATGTTAATGTATTTATAAAGGTTTTTAAGGTAGGAATTTCATTTCTTTAGTGGAATTGGATTATTTTCTTTAGTACACACTATAATTTTCCTCCAAAACGTTTTAGGATCAATTTTAGATATGTGGGCAATAGTAAATTTTCTTCCTTTTGAAAATAATTGTGTACGTGTTTACCTTATCAAGCTTTAAAGATTCATTGCATCCCTAATTTCTTTCCTAACAATTTTATAATAATTTTCACACTGAGGGTTTTTATTTTCATCATCCTTTTATATGACACCTAAATATAGAGCTTTCTAATTAAAAAAGCCACTTTTTTATTAAATTGAAAGGTGGTCACTTTTTTTTTCTCTTTTATTTTTTTCTTTTTCTTTTTTTCTAGGTGGTTCATGATCCTTAGAGATTGATGACCACAACATCCACAGAATATTTGTACTAGGTATATCCACCTGAACGAATCACTTCATGTTAGCTCAACCATTGAGCCTAACCTAGAAAGTGTCGAGAGAATTGAACTGTAATCTCTCAATAAAAAAGATACCTCTATGACAGGGAGTCGACCAACTAAGCTAACCCTTGGGGTTAAAGGTGGTTAATTTATATTTAAGAAATAATTAAATTTATTTTGAATATTGTAAACTACATTTTAATAATACTAGACATCAAGAACAAAATTAATTATTTTTTAAATTTTAATTACAATATTTTAAGATTTAGTGATTTGATATTAATTTGTAATATTAAGTGTTTTAATATTAATTTGATATTAAGTGCTTTAATAGTTATTTAATGCAAACACCATTTTATATTGAGTTAAATTGTGGTCTTTTTATAATGATTTAAATTATTATAATTATATTATTTTTAATAATAAGAATAAGTAGTACACGAGACCCTCTTGTTTGTGGGAAATGGACCTATATCCAGAAAAATATTTGACTCCTAAAGTTTATGAAGGTGTGGATACTCTACCCCACTCTAGACTTGAATCTATAATCTATTAAAAGAAATCAAATCCTATTAACTATTAAACCCACTCAAATTGTAAATAAGTTTAATAATAATAAATATTGATAAAAAATTAATTATATTTTAAATATAAATTAAATCATTGATGTGTATAAGTTTAATAATATTGAGCAAACTTGCAGTTGATTTTTCGCCATCATCTCACCTTGTACCTAACAGGGGTGAAAATGGTGGTCATCTACAAGCTTCGAAGTCATATCAAGAGAGCCTAAGCCACAATCTCTCATTCCATATTCAGAGTTGTAGCCAGAGACATAGAAGTTCAAGCGAGCCTAAGCCACAATTCGTCATTCCATATTCAGAGTTATAGAGACACGGATGCCTATGAGCATGCCTTTGGTTGATGGACAGCCTTAAACCATCCTTGTGAGGTTGATATTCTTCCTCACAAGCATGGTTTAAGGTTGTCCATCAACCAAAGGCATGCTCATGGGCATCCGTGCATCTAGCTACAACTCTGAATCTAGAATGACGAATTGTAGCTCAGGCTCGCTTGAACTACTATGTCTCTGGCTAAAACTCTAAATATGGAATGAGAGATTGTGGCTCAGGCTCACTTGATTTGACTTAGAAGATTGTAGATGAACACCATTTTGGTATCAGAGAATTATACAACAATTTAGATTTAAAATATAATTAATTTTTATCAATATTTATTATTATTAAACTTATTTACATTCCCAAAGAACAAACTCTGCTACTCAAATGATGGAGGTCCTCAAGGTGTAAACTTGGCTGTCTAAACAACAAGCAAAAAATGCCTATATTTCTATGTGTGTGTTTAACATGGTCTCAGAGCTGATACATTCATAACCAACTCAACATTGTGTGAGCCATTTATTTTTGTGGCCTATGTAAATCTGCAAAAATTCTGGTCATTTTTGCAGCATTTAGAAATTTTCTGCAGCATTCAGGAATCAATTTTTGTAGCATTTAGAAATTATTCTTTTGGGTTCATTAATAATTCTGCAGTTTTTCTCTCACTGTTTCTTGCCACATTCAGTTTTTACTGCTCCCTCCATTCCGCATTCTGGAAAAATTCTGAATTTTTTCCTGCAATTTCTGCCTACTTTTATTTCTGCACATTACTATGAAATCTCTAAATTTTAGAAAATATTGAATTGGAGAATTGCTGGAAAAATATTTTCTGCTACTGTTTAAAGTGGGTCTTTGAAATTTTGAGTTTTTACTAAAAATTCTGCATTTTTACTGCAAATTTCTGGCGAAACAATTTCTGCAAATTGTACTGTCTCTCCTATAGTTCTCTGTTGTATATTTTACTCCTCATAATAAATAAAAATAAACAAATTAAAAAATTAAAAATTAAAAAGTTAAAAAATAAAAATTTCTGAGCACTCAACCCTCGGCCTCTGCCCTCAATGCTCTCGGCCCAACCCCCTCTCCTCTTCACACAGCACCCTCATATCTCTCAACCCACCCCCTCACATCACTCCCCATTCCCAACGCTCACTCCACACAACCAGCACAACTGCTCGACCTCACTCCCCGCCCCCTCACGCAGCCCTCGGCCCTCAAGTCCCTCACAATCCCTGCTCACCCCTTTCACTCAACACTCCGCCCTCTCCCCGCGCCCTCCTCTCATCGCTCCTCTCCCCTCACAGTTCCCGCCCCCCCTCACTTCTCCCATCCCACTCCGCCTTCCCCGCTCGCTCACCCCATTCCAACTCACCACCCACTTGCCCTCACCCGACCCTTCACCCTCACCCCCTCCCCTCTCACTCTTCCCAACCACCCTCTCCCCCTCACCTGCATGCGCCCCTCCCCCTACTCCTACCCCTGCCCCCCTTTCCCACGACCCTTGGCCCCCTCACCTGACCCTCTCTCCCTCCCTCACTCTACCCTCTCACAACTTCTCGGCCATGCCTCCCATCCCAATAGACTGTGTTCCCTTATTTCCTTAAAACAATTAAATTTTTTACACATTGGCAGATGTTATAAGTTTAATTTTTTTTATGGATAAATCCTTCCCCAGTTTTACCCTACCCTAGTTAAAATCTCCCCCAATTTCACCCTACCCCAGTTAAAACCTCCTCCAGATAAATCCTCCCCCAGTTTCACCCTACCCTAGTTAAAACCTCCCCTAGATAAATCCTCCCCCAATTAAAATCTCTTTTTTTTTTCCTTGAAAAAAAAAAAAAAACAACAACAACAACAAGAGAGAGAGAGGAGATGGTATAGATGGTACATGAATAAATGAATATATGGATTTTTTAAAGGAGTTAAGCAGTTGTTTATTTAGTCTTTCTGAAGGATTGTAAAGGGCCACTTTCCTTGGTACAAGAGCCCTAAGCTTTCTTGTTGAAGGATTAACAAGAATTAATTGTTGGGCATTAAATTCAGCAAAACATTGACTTGAAAAGAAAAGCAGTTGGCCATATGATTTGGTTCATATACATGTTGAGTGATATGTATGAAGACTAAGTATAAATAATCTCGATGCACATTGGCTTAGTTTTATGGTTGTCATATAGAAGGCAGTGATTGTTTTGGAAATTGGAGAATTTAGTTATTCATCTATTGTACATTTACAAAATATTTGCAGTGACATTGCATTGCTTCTTAATTCATAGTTGCAATCAGTGTTTGAAGTATAACTTTGAGTTGTTGAGAAAATTTTGTATACTTATATGATGTGAGTCATTGTTGCTTGCTGGTCAGACAACCAAGTTTACACCTTGAGGTCCTCCATAATTTGAGTAGCAAAGTTTGTTCTTTGGGAATTCCATAATTGGAAGTTCATGAAAGAAAAGGGTCTTTGAAGTCACTTGTATTCTTTTGAAATTAAGTTGAATCACATTGTAAACGGGTGCATTATTGGTTGAAGCCGACGCACTTTATTTCTTGAGCCTGAATTGTTGAGAAAAATGGCTAAAATAAATGATGCATTAGAGTTGTTAAATAACCTCATTCATTCCATTGTTCATGATATGGTAAAAATTAGTAAGAACACTCTTTTTAATATTAAAATTTTCTTGCAAGACGCACAAGACAAGATTGAGTTTTTGCAGTTGGAGTCTCAGCTTCAACAAGATGAACTTCAGCAAAAAATTCATCATTCTAAACCCGTTTCTATTCAGAACATTGAGAAGGACTCCCATTAGCAGCAAGAATATAAAGTTTCAGTCAATTCACATTCAGTTCCTTGTACAAGAGCAGATTTACATGCAGATGCAGTAGCTCAGTCTGCACTTCCCAAGCCCATCATCAAACCTTCGGAAGAGCTTGTCCACAATAAGCACAGAACTAGTCTTGGATGTGACAAGGATGTGTCCTTTCATATTCCAGACTACTCCAAGCCCATCAAATTTCAGAGTGTCGGATTTCTTTATGACAGTTCACCTGCAGTTGTTCCAGATCCTGCTCCGCTTCCATAACAACAACAATATATTGTAAAATGCCAACACTGTGATCGAGTTGGCCATATGAAATATCACTGTTTTGATCTTCATCCATGCAAGCACTGTGGTCGGCACACCCATTCTTCACACAGATGCTTCAGAAACAAGCCTCCTGCAAAAAAAAAGATTCATCTTGGATGGATCGCTTCTTGGCAATGGGCATCAACAGCCAAGAATATGTTTAAATCACATGTCAGAACTTGTTCTTGAATATTGAGCAAACTTTTAGTTTAGTTTTTTCCATCATCTCACCTTGTACGTGATAGGGGGGGAAATGGTGGTCATCTACAAGCTTCGAAGTCAAATCAAGTGAGCCTAAGCCACAATCTCTCATTCCATATTCAGAGGTGTAGCCAGAGACATAGCAGTTCAAGCGAGCCTGAGCCACAATTCGTCATTCCAAATTTAGAGTTGTATCTAGATACATGGATTCCCATGAGCATGCCTTTGGTTGATGGATAGTTTTAAACTATCCTTGTGAGGTTGATATTCCTCCTCTTTCGGAGCACTTCCTCTAGCAAAAGATTTTAGCTTCCTGCTAGTTTTGGTTGAGTTCCAGGAAATGCATCAAGAATTCCAGTGTTGGTGGTCATCCTTAAACCATCACAGGTTGTAGACTTCCCTTCTTTTAGGTTGAAGGTCTCCCCTTTCAAATATGAGGGACAATTCCTCTAGCAGAAGCCCTCAGCTTCTTGCCTGTTTTAGAAGAGTTCCAGGAACTGCAATAATCGTTGCATTCCAGTGTTGGTGGTCATCCTTAAACCACCTCTTTATGTCAACATTTTAGAGAGTTTATTTAGCCTAAGTGCTGCCATGCATACTTTGCAGATTTTTATTACAACTCTCTTCTTGGACTCACACGTACCCCTTCGGATTAAGGGGGGGAATGTTGAACACCTAATCCTCCATGGGTAGGTGTGGAAGGTGAAGAGTCATATAGGAGTCCAAGTGACCTTGGAAGATGAATCCAAGAGTCACATTATTCTATTATAAATGTACATCTATGTGTAATAGAGAAGCAACGAATGCCTATCTTTCTATGTGTGTGTTTATCTTTCCTCATACACCATGTGTGTGTTTAACAATAGGAATTTTATGTAAATAGATAAATTTAAATTGTTTTTTCTTGAAAAATTGATAAGATAAAAAATGTAAAAGTTATGTTAGAAATATAATAAATGTAGATATAAAAACACCAAGTCTTTTATCACATTCCACTATTTTAATTTTTTATTTTTAATTTTAATTTTATATTTATATTTATTTTAGTGAATTTTAATTTTATTTCACAACCCTTTAATTGTAGTAAAAATCCATGAGTTACTTGAGCCTTATCCAAAATAATTGGTATTTTATTAATTTAGCATTGGAGGAATTGTCCTCCAATACAATTTGCATTACTTATTCTATTAGTGAAAATGACATGTTTCTTCTATTTTCATGGCTCTTCAAAATTGTCGAATTCATTTTGAGATTACATTTTGAAGAAATTTGTATTCATGGTGTCAAATGAAGAGGAGAAGAACTTGAAATTTCACCTTGGGTTCTATAGAAGTCTTTATAGTGAAGGGTGAAATATGGTTGCCAAGGAATGATAATCACACCTTTAGTTGACTAAGGATTTGGGAGGTTCGCCTTTTTCTTCTCAGTAAATATCATATTGCAACTATCATTATAAATGATTACCAAATGATAAGTGAGCTTAGGTTTTACTTAAAAATGAATATTAGAGAGGAGGCATCATATAGCATCCTAGTATTACATGTATAAGGGTAATTTCATCAATAATCTAGAGATAATAGTGATAAAGAAGAAGCACCATGTGACATCCTCAGAATAGATATAAGAGGGCGATGAAAGGATAAGGGGCTTTGAATGTCCTCGAAATTGATTAATATTAAGTGGAAAGTGGAGATGGAAAGGATTAATGTAAATTGTCCATTTCTATTAAAACATTTTAATATCAAATTCTTTTAAAATAAAAACTTTATTTTTGTGTATATCTTCTCTAATAAAAATTATTCTTCATTTAAAATCATCCCCACATTCCAATTCATCAATTTTTATTATTTACTGTCATGAAACTAATGACCCTTCCAACTCATGAATATGAGATGACAAGTTTTTAATATTTACTCTCATGAAACTAATGACCCTTCCAACTCATTAATATGAGATGACAAGTGAAGATGGAGAGGTTTTAATGTGAATTATCCATCCCTAATAAAATATTTTTATTATAAAAATATTTTTTAAAAACTCTACTATTGTCGACACCATCTCGAACAAAAAATATGCTTCATTCAAAGCCATTCACACACATTATGATTCATTCAAAGTCATTCACACATGTATCAACTCATCAATTTATGTTCTTTACTATGATGAAACTAATGAGTTAGATGTTTTTCTTAAAGGATTTTAGTTAAGATAATAAAAATGTTTTTAATTTTCATTTGATTGATGACGGTTAAAAAATATCCTAATAACTATAATGATATTTCTAATAACATTCATAATAAAAAAATTCAAAATTTTAAATCTCAATATTTATAAATATTTTCAAATTTTCATTTATCATTTCCTCAGCATCTCATATTTACATAATTTTTGGAATTAAAAAATAAAAATCACTTTCCTAATAATAAAAAATTAATATTTTAAGTTAAGAATTAAAAAACTAAAATAAATTAATAACTTGAAATTTAAAATTCATTTTACAATTTAGTAATATTCATATTTTTTTAATATGTTGCCAATATGATACTATATATATCCATAGTTAATCTTTAATTATTATTTTTTAAATGAAACTAGTAGAACTTTTATATTTTAAAACTGAAAACGGATCAATTCCTTTACATTCAAATATTGTTCTCAGTCAAAGTTTTCCTGAGTTGATTCATATAAATATCTATTGCTGCCCTAGTTATTTAATACTTTTCTACTTACATTATTTAAACTGTAATGTCTCCAAAAATTTGACAAAACGACATAACATATCATCTACCTATAAAATTAAACTATCCACCCACTGCCTCCTAGCTTCTCTAGTGGTCTTTCCTCTTGATTCACATCTTATCTATGTCTGAGAATTAAATTCATTCTAGACCTGTGGCACCCCTGTCCTTTCTCCCCAGTTTCCTGAGATATATATGAGGGAATTTCTCCAAGCCCAAAGACCTCCTTTATCACACCAACCATCACTGCTTCAAACTTAACCTCCATGCTATCAACCTTGAAATTTAAATTAAGCTTTTTTGTGTTCAAGTGACCCACGAAATTCTGCAACAACTCCACATCTTTCCCAATTCTAGCAATATGAGAGATCACCAACATGAATTGATCATGAACCTATTGTGCTACATGTTCCCCCATTTTTTTCAACCATGACCGCTATGTAACCTATGGACGATGTTTCTTGTTCCTCCATTTTGTTGCTACTTCCGTTGATTCTAATAGAGGATAGTTTGAGAGCAATCCTTCCCTCTATGCGAATAACACTTAGATTTAACTACTTCATCCAACTCCTTAAAATTTTTCTTATTTCCTTATCGAATGTTGCGCTCTTCCTCCCACATTGAATTATATTCCCATATTTCTGATCAGACTCAACCCGAGCCTCCATCACTACAATCATCAATTTGAGTTTGAATTGAATTGTTGTTCTCAACGCAGCTGAAATGGTGCACTAATCATGTATTCCCCAGTCTTGAAATTTAATTTTATTCCATTTGTTTTCAACTTGGTTAGCAACATGACACTTAATCCTTTGTACCTCCATCTGGAATCGTAATATCCCAGCTAGTTGCCTTGACTCCCACAAGAGTCATGCCAAACCTTGAAGCAATAAATAGGAGATCATGGCATGTCATATTTAACTCTCAATCTATCCCAATTATCATCTGAGGTGATATCTTGTAGATTTTTTGTCATGGGAAATGAAATATTTGATGTGTGTTTGTTCTAATATCAAAATCCCTTGGTATGAGGCAGTGCCTTTGTTGGCTTGACAATATGCCTTCCAATTTCTCTTGCATTTTATAAGGAAAAAATTATAATATTCCAAATTATTTGGAAGAAGCCTCTTGCATTTTACAAGGAAAAAATTATAATCTTCTAATTTATTTAGAATAAGCCTTATACTTAGGAGAATAGGAGAAATTTCAGATTTTTTTCTATGCCTAATATTGGAACACCTTTGGATAAAAATCATTGAATCTCCAACTATACTTAGTTGTCGCAGACTTTTGGATATAAAAAGCTTTAATCCTTCTCAGAGAGAGAAGGCTTCAACTTGATTATTCATAGCATTCTCTAATCCCCATGTGTACATTGTTTCTATTTTTCCATCGGGGTTATAAAACACCCATCTCGCTCCTGAATCCCTAATTAAATAAAGTCAATACAACACACAACATGACACAGAGCTCACACAACTTGTTATTAGCTCAACGACAACATTATATATTTATAGCATAGGCACTCACCTAATCTTCCTAAGTTTGGGGCAACAATCCTAAACTAGTGGAACTAAACTCTAATTATAAAACTCTTGTTCAACAAACAATAACCACTCCTATTTCTACATTATTCTAGATTATTCTCACATCCTCCCTTAATGGAGAAATGGATTTTCTACAACACCTAATTTACTTCTAAAAACTTCAAACTTGAGTTTACCAAGAGGCTTGGTAAAGATATCAGCCATATTATCCTTGGTATTACAAAATACTAAATCAATTTCATTTGATTCAATCTTCTCTCGTACAAAGTGGTATTGCAACTCAATGTGTTTTGATCTGGCATGAAATATTGGATTGTGTGCTAATTTTATAGCACTTTGATTATCACAATTTATGCATGTTGAACCACTTTTCTCCTCTTCGAGATCTGCAAGAATTCTTCGCAACCAAAAAGCTTCACAAGTGGCATTGGTCAAAGCTTTGTACTCACACAACTTGTTATTAGCTCAAAGACAACATTACATATTTATAGCATAAGAACTCACCTAATCTTCTTAAGTTTGGGGAAACAATCCTAAACTGGTGGAATTAAACTCTAATTATAAAACTATCGTTCAACAAACCATAACCACTCCTATTTCTACATTATTCTAGATTATTCTCACATCCCTTTCACTAGATAATCTTTAATTATTATCACTCATTTTTATTTTTATTTTTTTTGGTTATTTTTATTATGTATAAATAAAATAGATGACATGTGTTTTTTTTATTTATAAATATAGTCCTAATCTTTGAATTTGTGGAATTAATTTGATCGCATTTTATATATGTATATCAATAAAAATGTTTATTTAGGAATATGACTTATACAATTTTAATTTAATTATCAGTAATTATGAGATGGATGATATCGATTTAACTTCCATGGAATATTAAAATATTATGAATACTATTCATAAATCAAAGGTTGAGATTTATTTCCAAAGTAGTTATTTCATTTCTTCTCTTTTAATTAATTTGATTAATTAAGAAAATTGTCATACAAATAGAGTGCCATATGAAATGAGTTATGGATTTTTGGGAATTTCGTATTGATATGCCATGGTATTGAATCATGATATTGTAAGAAAAACTATTTACAAGTTAATAATCTCCAAATTTTAGAATATTTTTAAATGTTTATATGTTTAACTCATATATTAATTTTTTATAATAATAATAATAATTGAAAATAAAGTTAAATAATTTAGTTAATTTTTATGTTTTTTGTAATCTTCAAAACTTGACATGTATTATGAAATAAGTGTTTTAATATTTTTCATGAATTGATTTTTATGGATTTTTACCAATTATTTTATGTATATCACTGCACTAGTTAAATTAATTTTAAATTTATAATCGTTAAATGAATCTTATTATAATAGTTTATTTCTTATCAATTATATATTTGGAAAAATTCTTAATAATGTAGATATTAAAACGTTCTTATATTATAATTAAAATGTTTAATAAAAATAATGTAACTCAATTCAACTAAACTAAAAATTCATTTTAAATCTCCGCTTAATTGTTTTAGGGGTTTATAAAACTCACGACTCAATAGAAATATCATGCATGAATAAAAAGAAATCCTTTTAATTTTTTAAATACTTGAATCAAATTATATTATTAATGAATCTTGAAAGTAAAGTTGTACCTTTATCCCGTGATGGGGGTGGTATATGGTCGATCAGAAGCCCCATAAATGGGTGTTAATTCACACACCATGTGTTATTAATGATCTTAAAATGTGTTTGGAATTCTTCGCTCGACGCTCTATGAGTGAAGGTTTTGGAGAGTGGCTTGAGTATAAATGGTCTTGGCTTGTTTGTGGTGCTCACTTGTAGGTTTTGGGCAATGATGGGTAGGAGTGTAGGAGTAATAAATCTAGGTGTGAAGGGTGGCTTACCAATCAAGCCATTCTCTTCTCCTAGCCTGAAAACAATTAATGTCTGCTATGTGTGGGGTGTTGAAATTGGCAACAAGAAAGGCTTCTATTTAATTTTCTCTTAATTAAAATATAAAAAATTGTAATTCCACATTAGATGACAACTTGTACGAGTTAACTGAGTTAGGAAGGCTTAGTTAGCTCAGTTAATTCAAGTTTGGGGTCAAACTAGACGCATGTAGAGTTCTCTCTAAGTTTTGGGGGTTCGAGTTGTTGTTTATTTTGAGTTGTAATTAGTTAACTCAATTATTTGAGTTCAAATCAGTTTAACTAGTTCTACCTAAGAGATGAGCTAGTGATAGGTCCAGTGAATTAGTGATCAATCAAATAACTGATAATTCGCCATAAATATTTGTTGCATGTTATTTTTGAGGAAGACTCAGTTCAGATTGGAGTTAAAGAGAAGAGAACTATCGGTTGTATAATTAGAAAAATGTGCAGGTCATGCATGAGCTCATGAGGACGCCTTGGAAGTATTGTGCAATAAATTGATGGGAATATCCTAATTAATAGGAGCTCAATTCCTCCATGAATGTGTAATCAAAGTTGAGCAACTAAGAGGTATGAAATTAGTTAAGTATCAGACCATTCTTGTTTGGATCATAGTGAGATATTCAGAGATAATGCAGAGGTTTCTGAGGAAGGGAAATAAAAATGTATTGTTTCATACTCTTGAATTAATGCAGTATAAAGATAACGAGTTTTTTAGCTAAGGATTTCCCTAGATGCATCTTTGTGTTATGTGATTGAAATTCCTTCTCTTTCTTGTTCATGTGATTGTGCGGTTGTAATTGGTTTCCACAATTTATAGAATTGATTCAATATTTTTTTTAGCATATTTTACATGATCACTTGAATCTATTTAGATATTTCTACATGGTATCCGATTAGGAATATCTATAGAAGAGAAGAACCAAAAAAAAATTTGAACATGTGAATCAAATTTACATATTTATTCTTCAGGACTAGTAACAAATCCGTATGTCCTTTGAATTGAGACTCAAATATGCCCTTGAGGGTAATTCGAATTACATAGAATGGAAGGACAGGATGGAGGCAATGTTGGAGGTCAACGGACTGAAGGAATTCATAGAAAGTGATATTCCCTAGCCCACAACAACAGATCCTAGACTTCTTGATGCATGGAAGAAGAATGTAGCAAAAGCAACAAGAATTATATTAGAATTATTTCGAGATCATATTGTCTCGAACCTCCATGTAAAGGAAAATCCATATGCTATGTGGAATGTCTTAACATATGTATTTCAGATTAGAAGTTACCATAGGAAGTTGGTGTTGAAGGAAAGGCTCAGAAAGATCAAGATGGAGAAGGGAAACATGATTCCAAAATACTTGACGAAGTTCACTCAATGTCGAGATGAGCTTGGAAGTGTTGGGGTGATAGTTGACCAGGATGATTTGGTGAGGCTAGCACTTCTAGGCATTCTCAAGAGTTGGCATAGCTACCAAGATTCGGTGAATGGGAGGGAGAATCTACCAAATTGGGAGCGATTGTGGTCCAATTTGGTACAATAAGATATTTGACGGAACACCAGAGATGGATCCTCATCAAATACTGATGATGAGGAGAACTATTCCTCAGCTGGAAAGGAAAAGAAAGGGAAAGGGAAGGTGTCCCATTCCAAATCAGATTCTGGTCAGTCGAGCAAGATGTGATACTTTTCAAACATAGAATATTTTCGTTGTGATGAGCTTGAATATTGTGCTACAAAGTGTCCGTACAATAAGACCGACAAGAATCCCCCAGGAGGAGTGGATGTGAATCAATTGCTTTAGATTTAAAGTTAGATTTCACCCTCATCACATGCATGGTGTCATTGGTGATGGGTTCTGTCTGCTACTTAGATAGTGGATCTTCATTCCATATGACTGGCAACAAATAATTCTTTAGTAACTTGGAGGAGAAGGATCCCCAAATGCACATCGAGATGGGAGATGACGGTAGGTATAGCGTTACTGGAATAGGTAAAACTACCTTTCATAGGTATTTAGGTACTCCTCTCACATTAAAAGATGTCATGTATGTTCCTGGTTTAAAGAATAATTTGGTTTCTTTTTCTATGTTGGAAGACCCTGGCTATGATGTGATATGTAGTGAAGGAAATGCATCCATTCATCACAAAGCCACAGGACATGTGAAGAATATTAGGTTTCATGTAAAGAACCTCTACAAATTGAATGTAGAATACTATGTTTCCTTGAGCATGACTTTAGGGAAGGTTAGCTGAGACATCAGTGAGTTATGGCACATGATATTGGGTCATCTACACCAAGGTGCTTTGAAGATCGTGCAATAGATTTCTACAAGAACTCCCAAGCATGCACTTGAGTAGTGAGATACATGCAAAGGTTGTACATTGGGGAAGTATACCAAAACCACCTTTCACGATAACGAAAGTCGAGAAAATTCAATCCTTGAGAGACTTCACTCAAACGTGTGTGGATCGTTCTCGACAGCTTCCACAACGAAAAAAAAGTATTATGTGATTTTTGTAAATGATTTTTCATGCAAGTGTTGGATTTTATTAATGCAGAAGAAAGATCAGATATTCCAAGTTTCGTGAGTTCAAGGAACTTGTCAAGAAAGATGCAAGGAAGAAGGTGAAGGCTCTAAAGAGCAACAATGGTGGAGAATATGTCTCTAAAAAATTCAATAACTTTTGTGCTTCAAAATGAATTCAAAGGGAATTGATAGCACCTCATAACCGATAGAAGAATGGGCTTGCAGAAAGGAAGAATAGAACTGTTATGGGAGAAACACGATATATATTTCATGATCAGGGCCTACCATTGCATATGTGGGCAGAAGCATGCAATACAATAGTATTTTTGCAAAACATAAGTCCTCACCAGATGCTTGGTATGAGTACACTAGAGGAAGATTTTTTAGGTAAGAGACAGCATGTGTCACATTTTAAAAAAAAAAAATCATTAGTTTATATCCATGTGACCAAAGATGTCAGGAAGAAGCTAGATCCAACAACTAAGTTGGGGATATTTTTGGGGAACAATGATACACCTCATAAATATCAGGTGTAATTTTCAACACACAAGATGGAAATGGTTATAATAGATGTGAAATTCAATGAAGAGAAGACCATGTGAATTTCCCTTTAGAGGGAGCTTCAATTGCATGAATTTGACGAGCCCTTGGTTCAAAAAGAAGAACCTCAAGATGTGGAAAAGCCACAAGCAGAGGTGTAGAGAGTGGAAGCACCCACTCATGTATAGACATCTAGAGACGGGTGGAAGCACACGAGAAAGGCTGACAGTTTGTTTCTTGATGCTATAGATACTGTGGGAGCACCCACATCACAGCATAGGAAGATAAGTTCCCTAGAGTGGTACACTGGATACATGGCTCTTATGAGCGAAGGTGTAGAGATAGAGCCATACTCTTTTGAGGAAGTAGTGTAACAACAAATTTAGGTTGATTCCATGGATGAGGAATATGACTCCATTATCAGAAACAGTGCATTGAAAGTTGTCCCATGACCAGAGGGGAAGTTGTAATATCCCAAAACTGGAATTTTCTACAGCAATAAGAATACCCTAAGGTATTCCAAGGTTGGAGAGCAGAAAGTGATCATTTCATACATTTTATTTAAACAAATATCTTTTATATAACAATCACAGCAACAAACTATGCCTTTTTACAATTCATCAAGTGGGGAAAAGCAACTGTTTTTGCCTCAAAAATGTTATTTTTTGAATATGGAGTTAAAACAGTGGAAAATAATGGTTGTGTCCCTTAGGTTAGGAAATAAATGACATTCATGCAAAATAGTTTCAAAAAAAAATTCAATTAGCCTAGTTAAATAGGCCACCCATGCTCACAACAACTAAAAATGGACAAAACCCCAAGACTGCAAAATGTCGAAGCAGCTGCACAAGTGACTGCGTATTTTAAATAGATTTTAACTCAAAACATAGAGAAATATGTCTTATAATCTTATCAGAATACTCAATGAGCTACAAAAACAGAGATCTAATCTCTTTTACACAGATCCAAGAAGACTCGGCAAGGGTTTCTTGTCAGAAAATATGTACAAGAGAAAGCTGCTACAAATTTGTGGTTGAATAATTCTATATGGATATAGCTCTACATAATAATGGCTGAAAATACAAAGAAATGGTTGTAGACTCCTTTTCTAGTTCTCCCAAAGAAAGGTTGATCCTCCTCTTGGGAAACTAGTTCCTCAAAATGGGACTTTCACCCCTTCCACTGCACACCTTAAGAAATAACATAGTTTTCTGAAGGGGCTACGTTTTTGCTAAAGTTAATTTCTTGGCCCAACACTAGGTAGTGGAAAATTCAGATCAGAAACCTCCTTTTAGATTTCTCAAGCAAGATCTCCAACAAAGAGTAGGGAATCCCCGCCCGAGCAAACCCTCGCACTACGCAGTGCAGCAACTTAGCTAAAAAGCTAAGTATGCAGGAAGTCTAAGTAGACCTCATGAAAATATAATCTCCAATATTTCCATATGATTTCCATCTCCTTCATTATATAATTGATGAGCTTCCTCCCTAAGGGTCCCACCCACTATGAGGTTGCTTCCATGCAAAGGCTCCTCCACAAAAACTGCGTTGTCCAACAATATGGTGCAATGTATCTAGACAAATTTCTTGACTTGGTCAACCTTGAATGATTCTTCATGCCCTGTCCCTTTTCACACTCAAGGTGCCTTCCTGTTATCTAGCTGGATTGATCTCTATTCACATTGAGTTGGCTTTATGTAGGATCCACTTCTTTGAGAATAAATCATGTTGACTTGGTCAAACTTGACCTTTCCCACATAGTTTAGACCTTGTTCACACATGTGGATTCTTGAAATAGTTATTACATGATCCCCTTTCACATTAGGAGGGATTTTTATTCATACTTGAGCAAATTATGAGCCTCCGTACCCATTTATTCATCAATCTAAGTTTCAAGAGAAAAATTAATATTCCCATTAGCTGAAGCTAATTTAGGAATATTATAGTCTCCCCCTTCCAGATGTTGCTTAACTTCAAGCAACTGCAAGGGCGCTGAAAAATCTCCCATCTTCCTCTTGTGGCCCTTCCATCCGATAGTCTCCTACATTGCTTCAGAATTTCTGCAAAAATTCCACCTCCCAATGGCTCCTCCCAAGTGTAAAAGTAGGCCTTTGGTAAATAAAACCAATGGCTCTCATCATGAAATAATGGAATATTTTTATGGAAACCTTCTTGCTGATCCATGTCCTTCTCAAGATAGAAGTGATGACAATCACGGGGAATTTCATCATCAATGGAGGCCTCCCTCCTCCATGTTATCATCTAAATAAAATGAATCACCTTCCAGCTTGGTAATTCATAGAAAAGCTCCTCCCAATTTCTCATGAGAGGCATGCCCCAAGTACTCTAACCAAACATATGGTCCACATCATAAAGAAACAAGTGGTATGCAATGGTGGCCATATAGTTTCTCATGCTCCCCTTGGAACATGTAGTGCAAAAAATGTAGGGGCTTTCTTCCCCCAAAGACACATCCAACAAATGTGTCTCTCCTCCAACCATGCCCCCAACAAAGATAAAAACATCTTCAACATGTCGGATCGTAAGTATGATCATGCTAGTTACCATATATAATAAGGGAGAAGGACAATGGTCCCTCATGTGCAACCAGCGCATTTTTCCTCCTAACTGCCATAGGATATGATATGACAGGCATTCTCCCCAACACTTGTTTTATGCCCCATCCTCCTTGCATTCTTGGAGAAGGTGTATGGCGGTTGGTGTTAAGGAACCACACCATGAAGAGTACATCATCTCTCCAAGATCTCCCAAAGAATGGCCAACATCACCATTTTTTCATGGCCCAAAGTGGCTTATGAAGCCCATCAGCAAAAGTGCCCCCTCTTGGAGCCAAGACCTGCACATGAGTGTTAAGAAAATACAAGTATATAATAAATACATTATGAGATTCAGCAATACAATGCTTTTCATACACTTGTTTAAAATCAACAAGGTAGCTCATGGATGAGCTCCCTCTCACACTCAATGAATAAGGGGGTGGTAATGATAACTCTTCCCAAGAGCTATGTCCCTCCTCAACCAGAAAATGATTCATGCACCTACTCATATGAGAGTGCACCTCCTCCTTGAAATTTTCCCACATAAATCCATCTAAGATAGCATGATATGTTTTAATGAAGCTAGTGGGATTTGAAAGCAAGACCTCATAAGTTGTATCAAGTAGTTTATTCTTGAGTTTGGAATATTTGGTTAAGTAGATCTGATCATAAACATAAATGATCCCATTAACTACCTCATACTCTCCATCCATTTCTTGCCCATCAAGAACCTTACATGTGAATAGGTCCTTAGAATATTCCATCAAGAGTTGGGACTCCCAATAAGGGTCTAGGCTTCCCAACATTGACAGCATTGTAGTAGTATGAAATGATGCATTTGTCATATGATGGCTCTCCCCCTTGACATGCTTGATTTCAAAGTCACATGTTGGAGTATTCCCAAATTTCCTTTGTTGCCTTTCTTGCATCTGATCTTGCTCAATACAAGATTGAAGTTTAGGAGAGTCACCCTTCCTTTGAAAGGTTCTCTTTCTCAAAAAATTCCACCTTTTTGCTCCTGCATACAAAAATGAAATTATATTTTTGTTATGTTCAGAAATCTTCATTATATATTGGAGTATCCTTTACTGCCTCAAAGCTATGGATTATCCTTTTGATACTATACTCATATCAGCACAAATCTTTGAATCTATTCCCTCCAACGCAAATAGATGAGTGGAAGAAAGCAAGGTCAATTTCAGAAATTTGCCTAGCCTCCCATCAATGATTTTCAGCACTGTAGTGGCTCCTTCCAAGGTTCCCTCTTTAAAAAAATATGTTGCTGCTGCATATATTTGAGAGAAAACTTTAGTTTCCCTACAATCAAGAGGTCTTCCAGCTGAAATGCCTCCTTGCAAAGAGGTATCAAGGCATAGCATAGGATGTGATTGTAGGTGGACAAATTTTCCCCTACCTTTGTTGCATGGGTCCTCTTTCCTTCTTTTTTCTTTCAAACTCTGAAATAGAGAAGGGTTAATGCTCTTCATCTTATGATGCCATTCCTCCTCTTTTCCTCCTCCTATCTTCAAGATCCCATTACTTGGCAATAAAAGTACATGCTGCTCATGTGTTATGCCAAGAGCTCTATGTGTGAGACCTTTTGGAACTCCTTGCAAGAGTGCAAGAGTTTCTTTTCTTGGAGAAAGTGCTCCCTCCTCTTCTCCATGAGGTGCTTGAGGTGCCCTTGTCATGACTGCATTATTCTCCCCTACCTTCCCTTTCTCCTCTTCAAAAGTTGAAGTTTCCTTATCTTCAACAAGAGACCTCAGATCTTGGTCTTCTTTTGAAGAAGGAATATTCATGTATTTCCTTTAAGAAGAAATCCATTCATCCAAAGGATATCTTTCCCTTGGAAAAGTATCAAACAAGCTCACCTCCTCTTCATTTGTTTTCAGAAATGGAGTTGGATTGATAGACCCTCCCAACTCATGCAAAATTTTAGTTTGATGTGGCTTGACAGTTGCAATAGAAGATGTTTCACATGAAATATCATCAAACCTCTCTACTAATATTTTAATGAAATTTGCATAAGTAGATGTATTTTCATTCTTTAAGGAAAATGATTCAAACAACCACCAAGCATAGGCCTTTCACTCAAAATTCAGCGCTGCTACTTTGATGGCCTCAAATTCTGAAACTTGATGTTGCTGCACAAATGTGTCTAGCTCCTTCACCCAAGCCCTAGCTAGACATAAAGGTGATCCATCAAAATTGGATAGAAAGAATCTACCCTTTCCCTGATTCTTTCTCCTTGTGCTCTTTTCCTCCTTCATTTGACAAAACCCTTGGAAATTCAAGTGATCTTTGAATTCCTCGGATTGAGCTTCATATTCCTACAAATAATTACCAAGAGTATCTTTCTTTGGCACATCTCATTTCTTCCTCTTCATGAATAAATTGCTGATATAGCATGGTAGATATGATGATATGGCTGAGTGCTCATATCCAAAATATGAGGACTTAGAACCTTCCTCATTTATAGATTTTGTTGAGGGATCCTCATGTGTTTCCCTCCTCATTTCTTTGATGCCCTTGCTTTTGCCCTGCAGATTTGCCAAGAGAAGTTGTGAGAACCTCATTTCCATAGAAAACAAGGGTTTTCTCTAATTTCTTTTGCAAATATCCTCCTCCCCATGATAAGACTCCATAATTCTTGAGCTCACAGGCTGAGCCAAGATTGTTGCTCCGATACCACTATAATATCCCAAAACCAGAATTTTCTACAACAATAAGAATACCCTAAGGTATTCAAATTTTGGAGATCAGAAAGTGATAATTTCATATAATGTATTTAAACACATAGCTTTTATATAATAATCACAGCAACAAACTATGCCTTTTTACAATTCATCAAGTGGGGAAAAGCAGTTGTTTTTGCCTCAAAAATGCTATTTTCTGAATATGGAGTTAAAACAGTGGAAAATAATGGTTGTGTTCCCTAGGTTAGGAAATATAGGACATGCATGAAAAATATTTTCAAAAACAAATGCAATTAGCCTAGTTAAACATGCCTCCCATGCTCACAACAACTAAAAATGGACAAAACCCAAAGACTGCAAAATGCCGGAGCAGCTGCACAAGTGACTGTGCAGTTTAAATAGAGGTTAACTCAGAAAATAGAGAAATATGTCTAATAATATTATTATAATTCTCAATGAGGTACAAAAACAGAGATCTAATCTCTTTTACACAGATCCAAGAAGACCCGACAAGGGTTTTTCTTGTCAGAAAAGATGTACAAGAGAAAGATGCTGCAAATATGTGGTTGAATAATGATGTATGGATATAGCTCTGCATAATAATGGCTGAACATACAAATAAATTGTAGTAGACTCCTTTTCTAGTTCTCTCAAAGAGAGGTTGATCCTCCTCTTGGGAAACTAGCTCCTCAAAATGGGACTTTCACCCCTTCCACTGCACACCTTAAGAAATAACGTAGTTTTTTGAAGGGAATATGTTATTGCTGAAGGTAATTGCTTGAACCAACACTAGGTAGTGGAAAATTCAGATCAGAAACCTCCTCTTAGATTTCTCAAGCAAGATCTCCAAGAAAGAGTAGGGAATCCCCGCCTGGGCAAACCCTTGCACTAAGCAGTGCAGCAACTTAGCTAAATATCTAAGTATGTAGGAATTCTATGTAGACCTCATGAAAATATAATATCCAACATTTCCATATGCTTTCCATCTCCTTCATTATATAATTGATGAGCTTCCTAACCAAGGGTCCCACCCACTATGAGGTTGCTTCCATGCAAAGGCTCCTCCACAAAAACTGTGTTGTCCAACAATATGGTGCAATGTATCTAGACAACTTTGTTGACTTGGTAAACCTTGAATGATTCTTCATGCCCTGTCCCTTTTCGCACTCAAGGTGCCTTCATTTTATCTAGCTGGATTGATCTCTATTTACATTGAGCTGGCTTTATGTAGGATCCACTTCTTTGAGAATAAATCATGTTGAATTGGTAAAAATTGACCTTTCCCATATATTTTAGACCTTGTTCACACATGTGGATGCCTGAACTGGTTATTACATGATCCCCTTTCACATTAAGAGGGATTTTTATTCATAATTGAGCAAATTATGAGCCTCCTTTCCCATTTATTCATGAATCTAAGTTTCAAGAGAAAAATTAATATTCCCATTAGCTGAAGCTAATTTAGGAATATTAAAGAAGCCAGTTGTAGGATCTAGGAGGATCTACAGGGTGACGCAGGTAGCATATGGGAGTCTGGAGAAGGAAAAGGCTAGATTTGGCCAGGTGGTTCTCTCAGGTGGAGGGGATTGATTATGATGAGAATTTTATTCAAGTGGTAAGGTACTCATCAATCAGATCAATAATTTCACACTCAACACAGATGGGATGGAAGATACATCAGATGAATGTAAAGACAACCTTCCTTAATAGGGTAATTGAGCAAGAGGTGTACTTTGAGCAGACAGAAGGTTTTGAGACTTTTAACAGGGAGTCTCATGTGTGCAGACTCAAGAGAGCATTGTATGGGCTAAAGCAAGCACCTCATGCATGGTACACCAGGATCGATAGCTACTTCATTAGGTTAACCTTCACCAAGAGTGAAGAATATGCGAACCTTTACCATATTTTGGTAGAAGGTGATATTTTGATCATTGTACTTTATGTCGATGATGTGATACTAATAGGTGATGAGAAACTCATCAAGTCCTGCAAAGAGGATATTGCAAGAGAATTTGAGAGGAAGGACATGGGGCCCTTGCACTATTTCCTAGGATTGGAAATATCGTAAAGAGATGGAGAGCTATTTGTGTCTCAAGGAAAGTATGCCAACAATATGTTCCACATGGAGGACAGCAAACCCATGGAGACTCTTCTAGCTAAAAACTGGAGGAAGGAGGATGTTACTTCAGGAAAAGTAGTACATGCTACAATCTATATGAAACTTGTTAGTTATCTCATGTCTTTGGTAAACATATGACCATACATATGCTATATGTTTAACCATCTTAGTCAAGTTATGGTTAAGCCTGCCAAGCTCTTTTGGAAGGCAGAAAATCATGTGTTGAGATACCTCAAAGACACTACATATTTTGGGCTATGGTACAAAAAGATAAAGGGAGTGAAGCTTCAAGGCTTCACAGATGCAGATTAGGCAGGGATTCCATCTGATAGGAAGAGCACATTAGGGGGTATCTTCAGCATAGGATCAATAGTAGTTTCCTGGTACAACGAGAAACAAAGAGCAATTGCACTTAGTTTAGTAGAGGAAGAGTACATGGCGGCTAGTCATGAAGCATGCATTAGAGGAATTTTTAGGTCTAAAATGGGGCTCCTAAGAAAACTATAAAATAATGTTGGAAATAATAAGATAATATTATATTACATCATCAAATCCATGGTCCATCATCATTTTTCTTAAAGCATGGTCCATCAAAAGTATGCAACATGGGTACTCTTTGGATGAGGAATTAAATTTTGCATCCAACAAGTACTCCCAATTGAAATTTGAGTAAAAATTTAGGGATATAAATTGAAAATATGAGTTGAAAAAGTAGTTTTATTATTTTATTATTTTTTAATCATTTTACTTTTTTACTCCAAAAATGGTGAATCATCCCCCATGGGTGAAATCATAATCTTGAATCCTATTGGTTCTTATAAAGTTTATTTTGGTTGTACATTTTTCTTAGGAGGCACATTTTAGAGCTCAAAATTCCTCTAATGTGAGGCCATCTGGATGAGAAAGATATTTGTCTCTTTGTTTGGTCGACAGATGGATCCGAAAGTGATTTATTGTGATAACCATAGTTGCATCAAACTCTCGGTTAATCCCATTTTTCATGACAGGTCCGAGCATTGATATCTGGTGTTGATCATATCGTTAACATTATTCATTTTTAAAGATAACCTTGAGTAGCAAAGTATTGAATGTCATGACTCGTGGTGAAAAATTTAAATAATGGCTAGAGGAAAACAATGCTAAACTAAGCACGTGTCCAAAAAGGGGAAGAAGACGTAAAGGCTTCGAACATAAATCAAACAAGTGAAAGTATGGTTAAAAGGGTCTAAAATGAAAAGTATTATAATACAGCCCGCCTTTATATTTGCACGATGAAATGAGTCTCCGCGTGTGTAATTCCACGGGGGTCAAGGAGCGGAGGGGGTGAGAGACCCATACCCCTGCGGAATTGTGGTAACGTGTCACGAGGGTGGACACAAGGTAAGGGTTATATGGCAAAGGGAAGTGCAGGTCTTAAATTCTCCTTGCTGTGTATTTTATGATTCCACGAGGACTTTGTTTTGAGAACAAAGCTGCCTACGTGGCAGCAAGGTAAGGTAAAGTCCTTAGGTTAACTGGTACCAAGGCCAGTACTAGTATTAAACCCGGCACGCTGCATTCACCCACCTGCAGTTAAATTCCCAATCCCTATGCGCCGCGTGCTCCATTGTCAGATTCCTTACGACGCTTACCCCACTTATATCACCATTCTGCCTTTTTCAAAACCATCCTCAGTTCTATATAATGGTCCCCCGTATTTTACTACAGTAAAATTTTCAGGTATCCAACTACGGTATAAACTAAAGTGGGAGCCCAGTGCCAGGTCCACCCAGTAACTGTCAGTACCCCCGCATCATTTTCCTGAGCATATTTCCCACTGCATTGGTATTTTGTCCCTTATACCCCCTCTGGTTTCCTTTAGTTTTTTAAACATTTTTTATCAGTCATGGGAAAGGGCTCCCCCAAGAAAACAGAACTAGAGACCCTGCAAGTCCCTGAAACCAGAAACACCCCCGGGTTCGAGCCCTTCTTAGACCTGCAAGTCGAAATCTGTGATCTGCAATATCCTTTTCTCATCAGCGATATCAAACCTAAGCTTTTTAGATGACATGTCTAGAATAGGGATTGATATCGGGTGGTTTTATCAGGCCTATACCATCAAATTACCCCTCCAGTATATCTTGTGGTCGAGTTTATTTGCTGGCTTAGAGATGCCTATAATGAATGTCGAGGCACGTTTACCTCGGCTCAAGGGAATAGGATTTTTTCTCTTTCTCCCGACATTATCAGCCAAGCCCTCCTCTTTCCCACTAGCGCGAGTTATACCAGTTTCAGTGAAATGACTTTAACCCCTCAGTTCACTAAATTTCCATGGGAACAGCAAAGAGACTTCATTTCCTCTATAACCAAAAATCAGGCCATGTCTCTTCCTTCTATAGAACCTTTCCCTTCAAGTCTGTTCAAAGAAGAAGTGCAGACCATCCTCGATCTCATCGCAAGTCTGTTAGGTGTAGGCAGTTTGGGGGGAATTTCTAGGGCATGTGTCTCTTTCCTACGACTAATGTCTCAAACGGGGGCAGTTCTGGATATCCCTGGTTTCCTAGCCTCTAACATTCAGACCCAGTTCCAAGAGATTTCAAAAAATGGTCACTTCCGCTTTTGTTCCATGGTCTTCTACCTCTTCTTATATCAACATGCTGATAAGTTCGAGGGTTTAGGTTTAGACAGGGTATATAAGGTAAATTCTCAACCCCAACCGGTTTTCGACTGGAGCATTGAAACACACCAACTACCAAATGGGGTGGGTTATTCCAGATTTCTAAATGAGTTCATTCCTGTTGCCTACACTATCATCCATGACTCTCCCTCACCTAGGGTTATTCCTGAGATGAAGAGTTGGTTACAAGCTAGTAAAACCCAATGTATTGGGGATTGGTACCTGTATGACAATTACACCGAACTTTGGGTCTATGGAGCCAAGGTTCCCCCCTATCAGTTTCCTGTGTTCCCTTCTTGATGAATTTATGCTCTGGAGTACATTTGGTAGACCTTGAAATCTGACCAACTCCACTTCGTCCCTAAAAAGAAAGGTTTCATCCTGAAACTTCCTATTACTATTGGCCCCTTTATTGTCAATTCAAGACATGCCCTCCCCATTGTTGAGAAGCTGCTACAAGACATGGATTTAAGGCAGGAGAAGACTTGTCCCTACGATCCACGGGGCATTATCTCTAATAGAATAAGGAGGAACAAATATACTCCTTACATGCATGAAACGAGACCATTTATAGAGTGGAGGGATAATCTTGAGACTTGGCCTTTTCTTTTGCAGATGGAGACAGATTCATCTGCCACAGGGGAAAGAGGAGAATTTGGTAAAGGTCAAGAAGAAGAAGAATTGGGCCCATCAGGAATAGGTTCCCCCCTCCACAAAAAGCAGAAAACAGTGACAAGCAAGGCAGAGATAATAGGGGAAGAACAGTTTCTCTAGCCGTTCATACCATATGGCAAACCCGACGGGAGCAGAACTGGGCTCAAGGTGCTATGAGACAGTGTTATGTTCTCTGACTAATCCGAAGTTTCATAGGCTATTAGAGATGATACTTCACGGGTCGCAACTGAAAGGAGCCAGAAAGCTAGAGCTATCAGGGATAAGTACAAGGCCAAGCTAGAAGGATACGTGGAGAAGTACCATACCAAGATTTCAGACTCCATGAATTTGGACACAGAACACCTAGTATTGGCTATGCCCAAGGCCATTTTGGACCCAGATGCAGGTACCACCAACTACAGAGTGCTCGAGTACGCGATTGACATGGCTAAGGTGCTAGCACTTGTTAAATTTAACCTGTTCCAGGTGGTTGGTTATATGTTAAAAGATGAGGTAATGCGGCTCATGATCATGTTGAAGAAATTGGAGACTAAGCATGCCCAAGTGAGGGAGACTCTCAGAAAAGAACAGGAAAATTCTCGTGCCCTCATGAATCAAGTACGTGCTCTCCATGAGTCAATTAAAGGAAAAAAAACCAGAGAATCAAATCCACAGCATTATGTCATCGAGCAATTGCAAAAGGATGTGGCGTCCCTGAAACGAAAAATTAGTGTACCAGCCTCCCATCATGTGCAGAAAGCTAAATTAGCTCAGGCCGAGAAATATAAAGCAGACCTAGCTGACTCTCTGGCAAAGGAGAAGGAGGAAAAAGAAAAAATGGCAGAAGCAATGGTTGCTCTTCAAGACAGGCTAACGGAACTACAGATGACTTGGGACACACACAGTTTTGCACCATCTCCAGCCCAACCAGAGACTAGTTCGTTGTCTGAGCAGCTGAATACAGCGATCGCTACAAATGCTACACTAGAGAAGCAGGCCTCCACCGCAAAGCTAATAATCATAGAGTTGGAAACTGCCTTGGCTGAAAATCCCAGAAAGATAGAGACTATGCAGAAGGAAATTGAGCAGGCAAAGAAGGAAAAAGCTGACCAACAGAAGACCATCAATGATCTCAACAACTGCCTAAAGGGTAATATTACCCTCAAGGATGCCAAAAGAATAATTTGGTCAGAAATCATCGCGGCGGTGAAAGGGCAGTGGGGTTTCCTGAAAGTCATTGAAGAAATAAAATCGTCTCTGCTTTATCTCTGAAGGAATATTCATGAGGGAAATATCAATATATCCAGCAAATCCCAGCATGCCAGAAGTTATATCTCTTTCTTGAAAGGGGTGAAATCTGATGACGTGCAAAAGCATGGCATAGCAAGTCGGTTCAAGGAGGCCATTGAATGCCAGAATATTATTGACAAAGAGTCTGCCCGCATTATAGCTTCAAGGGCCTTAGAACATGTGGTAGCCAATATGGATCGGTTTGATATGGTTTGGGCCGAGATCACATCAGCTAGACTCCCATCATGCTGGGATCTGTTGAAGCCCCGAAAATCGGGTCTTACAACAAGGGGATACCTACCTGGTCCGAATGTTGGTTAGTAGTTCCTTTTCCGTTTGGTGTAGTGGGTCCGACTGGGGATGATGGGACCAGTTTCCCAATATGTGTGTGTGTGTTTTGAGAATTGATATTTCTTTCCTAAAGTTCCTAAGTGAAATGCTTTTATCCTATTTCTAATCTAATAACATGCAAATTGTATTCTAATTTAAACATAAATATCTAATTCTAAACTAACCCGGGATGTAATCTTTCTATTTATGCGATCTAAAATGATTTCGAATAACAATTGGTAATAAAGATCATTCAAATGTTATAAGAAAAGAATTCAATAAATATAAACCATTTCATATAAAAAGTTAGAAAAAACAATTGTCAAAAACATATCGCATAATAAGCTATTCATACATTAAGCATAAATAAATAGCTATCACCATACAAAAGTGCCAAATGATAACTCAAGCATTCAAACATCAATATATAAATAACGGAACATGAATATCACTTTAACACGGGGGCAAAAATAGTTAAGAGATAAAAGTACCATTTATAACTAGTTCTACTCATGAGCTAGAAGCAATAATGACTTATCTCTGCTTAATATAACATCCACTAAGAGTACAGAAGTGCAACATCAGTAGCAGATATTAAACGCATATATCAATAAATCTTGTTCCATTCATTTATCAAAACCTCCTCTGAGGGTGCAAAAGTGCATGTTCTGAGGACAAGTTTTTGACAAATTTTAGGGCCCTTCTCTAAATGCATGAGAAGGGTTTAAATACTACTAACTAAATCTAAAAATAACTTATTACAAAAAATGTAGGATACGGTTTAAATGACTGTCCTTTTTCTAGGAAAAAATAAAGTAAAACTAATACCAAATCTAAAATTTAAAACTATCAACTAACTACTTATGAATCTGATCTTTGAGTTTGCAAGCATTCAGCATCGATTTGAGAAGAACAGGCTGGCTGACTTCAGATTTAATTTCCCTGTGAAAACGACATCGGCAAGTGCTGGCGCTATCTTCTCGGCAGAATTAATGATACAATTGTGAGCCATGCATTGGCTGTGTGGTTTTACCAGAAATGTCCAGTAAGAATCCCAACCTAACTTTGTCAATCCTTTAATCAATTCTGCTTTTTCTTCAGCTTTCTGCTTCCATTCTGTATGCAAGTGCTATGATTGTGGTAGGTATCCTGGAATAGTTTCTGAAATCAAATTAGCCTTTTGTAAACTTTCATTTACACAATCAGTCATATTGCTTGCTATTGTAGCTGCTTCTTCCACTGCTTGTTCTGCAATTTTGATCTGTGCATCCCAATTATTGAAGATTATTTCTTTATGACTGTCATTGATGATTGGTGCTCCTGCTCTTTTTCCTTCCTCTGTCTTTTGCCATGCCAAATAATCAATTACTCTTTCATTAGTTAAATCATAATCATGTGGTAATTCTACGACATGATTAGTGATTTTGTCACTTTCTTCGCAAAAAGAGTTCCATTGTGAGATTTTCTGGCATAATATATCTTGTTGTTGCAGTAGTTATTTATTCAAGGAAACAGACTCTGTAATAAATTCTGTGATCTTGGGGTCATCTTTGTGCATCTCTTGCATAATCTATATTTGTTTCTCTTTTTCGGCCAAACTATTCTGATATCCAACTTTCATTTGTTGAAACTCTTGCTGTAATTTTTCAAGTTGTATCTGTGCTTCACTGTTAGCATTGGCATGTTGTAATTGTTGTTGAAGAACCTGTATTTGATCTTCTTTTTCATTCAATAATTTCCTTACCTCAGATTCTTTGTCGATGGCTGCAGAGGCATATTCTCTTGTAATATGAGATAATTTAGTAAGATTTTCAGTTGGATTAGTAGTAGGATCTTTCCATAAAACATCCAATTGTTTTGCATCAGTAGAGATTACACTTTCTAGTTTCCTCTTCTTCCTTTGTTTTCTTACTACTGCTTTATGTTGTGGACTATAGAATATATCCAGAGGAGGAATTTCCTCTATTTTGAGCATCAACTCAGAGGATGGAGTAATGGGGATACGTTCTGTTTCTGTAACATTGCCACTTATTCCTGTAACTAAACCTTTTGCTGTTTGTACATTACTTGCAGGAGTCTGTGTGTTATGTCCTTCAACGTTAATCAATTCATTAAATTTTTCCCATTCCTTATCCAATTCAGTTCTGATGGATGGTTGCTGTACAATGAGAGGGGGAAGATTTAACTGTAGAGTGGTTGAAATATGTTGCTAAGAGAGTTCTTTTGATTGGGTAGTATCCTTTACTGACCCTTCACTTTTATCCTGATTATTATCAGACTTTTTAGAGTGTTCAGAGGTTTCTTTTCTGGACTTTGACTTAGACCTTTCTGTACCTGAACTACCACTAAGACTGACACTAGGAGTTTGTTCCCTTAAGGGTTCCAAGCGCAAATTATCCAAAGGAATAGTGGTCAACCTCCTTTCTCTGTACATCCTAAACTCTTGGAATTCTTCTGGAGAAAATTGTGTTTGAGCTGAATGTACAATCTCTTTAAATGTGCATTTTCCTTGAAACATATCGTCAAACAAATCATCTTCTTTAGCGAATATTCTCACCTTGACTACAGTGGTGAAATCCTTAACAACATCATACGGGTCGAATAGCCTTTTTGAAAACTTGAATAATTGTAAACATGTAATATTGTTTACTTCCTTAAATGCATGACCAACATCAAATAATGAAAATGCTCCAAACTAATCTTAATGACAGGGAGCATGTCTACTTCTGCTTCAGGGGAAAACCTTGGAGCATCCTTATTATACAACATTCTGTATAGGGGTAACATTACACCATGGAAAATCTTGTAAAAATGAGGAATGAACGTTGAATCCCACAATTATTTATGATAAACATGAATGGGTAATGGATCCTGAATTGTCCATTGCCAACCCATTAAAGGAAACTTAGAAACAAAGCAGATTGAATCCATTTCATAAGCAGCTAAGTAAAAAGGAGGATAAATCCTCTGAGAGACAGTCCGTTTAGACCGATAATTAAAAATAGCTGTGGCTAAGTTATCAGAAAAAATCTTAGCCCAATCCACAATGGTAGCATTAACAGAAGCATTTAACAACGGTAGCCATTCAGGTGAAAACTTATTAATGTCAGGCTTTCCAAAAAGCCTACATAGCATATCAGTAGCGAAACAATATGGAGAAGTGAGAGAACCAATACTGTACATATCGTGTTTATCTTTCTTCAGTGGTTCATCTCTTCTAGACCATTCCTTGGTGCATTCCGCTAGGTTTGAATTTTCCTTAGCAAACTTCTCCATAAAATGTTTGTTGTAAGTTTCCTGTGGCTCCGGAAAATGATACATAAGCCTTAAATCTTCTGGAGTGAATGAGCCAATGAGCTCTTGCCTTTGAGTCTTGAACTATCTGTCTGTAATATCAGTGTTATCCAGCACCCATTTCACCATGTCTGTATATGGGAGAATTTTCAGTCTTGCTGCTATCCGATGCAAAAATGAACAAGCTAACTCTATGAGATATGCTTCAGAAGAATCACTTGATCCTGCAGTAGCCGAAACATTCATTACTTTGGGGTTCTCCTCTTCAAGAAAATTTTGCATGCCATCCCAAGTGGTGATACCAGCGTCTTTTTTGCAGGCGGTGTCTGTGTATAATGATGCCATCTCTTTACTTTCAAAACTCGGAGCTTTGTCTTTCTTTCCCATAATACTCTGAATACCGTTTTGTATAGTCCTCTGTTCTTCGCGCCTGCAGTTTACGAATTAAGTGAAAATAATGATATGAGAAAGGTGACGGGATAGTTTTAAATGCTGAAGGCATATAAAATATACCATCTTACGTGAAATAACTCTTTAATCAAAACGAAACCATTTTTCATTAATGAGTGACAATAAATTCATTGATTAAACATTAAAACACATAACGGAGTCTTGATTTATGGAGAGCTTTTTCGTACAATGAGCCTCAAAATTCTGTGATAAGGCAATCTACGATTCGCTTCGCAATATCGCAAAATCGCAATATCGCAAATCGCAATTTCACAAATTACAATTGTAATATCATAATAGCGCCACATCATATCATTGTGAGATTGCCATATCGCAATATCGCAAAATCGCAGAATAGAACATATGACAAACATTCGTTAGTGTATTTTCTACGAAATGCGATTTGCGATATATGTTATCGCACATCGGTGTTTTGAGGTTTCTCAGCATAAAATATGATATCTAAAACTTGCGATGCGATGAATTTTCTTTTAGCGCATAGTTTCTCATCGCACTTTTAAAATTCTGTTGGTAAAGAGGCATTCATTATCCTATTGCGATGCGATATTCCTCAAAGAATGATTTTATTCAATACTATCATAAAACTTAAGTCTTTTTAAATATTTTCTAAGGAATTTCCCTAAGTTTATGATAGTAAGTTTTTTGAAAAAGGAAAACAAGCACTAATTAACTTTTTTTGGATTTTTTGACTAAGGGTCCCCACTTATTTAGTATTATCACTAATACTAAATAAGAGGGGGGTTGTCACAACAGGATCCTACCACTCCTTCCGTGCTACAACCATTATCAAGGTACAAAGCACGTCTCTAGGAAGAGATGGACCGAACCGATATACTTTCAAATAAAACCACCCAGTTAAAAGTTGAGACCATTGTTTCGTCGCTCTGCCAAGAATTTTATCTCCTCCATCTGGTAAAGCACAATATCCCCACCGATGCAAATTTAGATGACCTCACCGAAGCCTATATAAGGGTGGAATGATTCGCTTTGATGCCTGAACCTGCAGCAAATAGTCAGCAAAGATGCACCCAGTATGCCATCCTGGTTGCCAGCTCATTAGCCAACGTTCCACCACCTGTGTCAGCGACCGCCTCAACTCCATCTCGTCAATGAATATTGTCAATTCATGATTTGGCCCTAGTGGCCTTTTATTTTCACTTTATTTTGTTGCTTTTAACTTTTGATTGGAATCCACATTCCACTCCTGCATTTTACTTTCTCTCAAAACTGTTGTTTAATATTTTGTTTAAAATGGCCGTGAGCCTAACTGTAAATGATGAGATGCCTCTATTCCGCATCATGAATTTTTGTTATTTTGATGGAGACCTCCAACTGATTACTAGCATGTGAGGAAGATATTTTTCCCAAAAATATCTTCTCACTCATGTTTCTAAGGCTTCTATATAAGCAGCAACTAAAGAGAAAAATAGGTTCCATATTTTCTAAAGAAATTGCTGTGAAAGAGTTTTTGTATGCATTTTTGTTGAAGCTTTAACACAAATTTGAAGAGCCCGTTGGGTCTCAATGAGAAGGAGTTTTAACTTTAATGAGGATTCTGGTCTTGGTGCTTTATAGTCTGTAACTCTGCCTTATGTGATATAGTTTAGTTGTTCATTTCATTATTTCCATCTCTTTGTATCATGCTCTAGAATGCGAGTGGCTCACTGGTTCTGGTATGAATTTATCACAATTGATACTTGTGCTAAACCTGTCTAGTGCTTTAAATATGGCTCAATCATGATATTCTGTTTCATTTTCCAATTCATCCACATTTCTTCTATATTAAGTGCTATGGGATGTTATTTTTGAAAGCTATGGACATGTATGGATTCTTATTATCGTAATCCCATCTCATGTTTAGATATGTTTAATAGATTTCATCTCATTAGTGGTTAGTATTCCTTCTATATTTCTTACACAACAAATACCATCTGATTTTCAATATCTGTAAAGAATTTTTAGAATCCATCCCTCCTTATAGAAAGTTGTCTTTGAATTGTCTGATACATTTATATTGAGAATTCACTCCTTGCCTCTACAATGTTCCTTTCATTATGCTGAGTCTGTGAATACTGCGGTTCCACTTATATTGAACTTTCCTGTTAAAAAATTGAAATAGCCAAAGAGCCTTGTTCTGATAACTATCTTTGTTATATCATATGCTCCTTGCTATATAATATGTCCTAGGCACTGGTCTTTCACAACTCAAGGCTATCTCTAGGGTTGACAACATATTTTTGGCGCCGTTGTCGGGGAATCAAAGTTGAGAGAAGTTGAATCCCTGGGCCTCGGCAAAACCTTATTCACTCTTCAAATAGGTTAGTATGGAGAGTTCAGAGTTTTATATCCCTCACCTTGGCAACTTCACATTCTTTTTTCAGATAAATTACTTGTAGTCCTGGATCCTCGTAAGCCACACTTGAGGTCAGATACGTCTCAGCCAAAGACACCTTCTCTGTCTGACCAAGAGAAGATCCTACATAGAAGGAGTTGGAGGGAAAGGCAGTTAGTCCATACTGAGATCCCTGAATTCTCTTTAGAAGACTTTCCGTCCTCCTCCTCTCATGTTTCTCAAGTGCAAGGTCCCAACTCCACTGCAGGAGATACTGATTACTACTCAGATAGTCCACCCTGAGGAGGTGTCTGAATTAAGGACGAAGCTGAGTTAAGCGATACCACATATTACACCTTTCACCCTACTCCTGAAGTCGAAGAGGTAAAGGAATTCACTGAAGTATCTACTATTAATAGCCCGTTGTTCCCTTCAACACCTCAAGTTGTTGTCTAATTCATTCCTATTGTCATTCATACTTCACTTCCTCCTCCTCCTCCTTTTACACATCAAACCCTTGCGCTACCTCCACCTCCCCCAATGGCTAATCACCCTAGCTTATTATTGAATAAATATGCCCCCCTGGCATTACCTCAAGTGTTGAATGATATGCCACAGGACTATCTGAAGATCTTACCCCGATTCAATGGGGAAAATGAGATTGAAGCTCAAAAACATCTTGTGGTCTTCTGTTCTTTTGCAAAGAATTTTAATGTGGAGCAACTAGATGTAGTCTTAAGACTGTTTGTGCAATCTCTTGATGGCTAAGCCAGAAAATGGTTTAAGACATTAGGAGACCATTCCGTCACCACTTGGGAAGGAATGGAAGATTCTTTTCTCAGAAAATGGGGGGAGAAGAAAGATCATGGACATTGTCTTACTGAGTTTAACACACTCAAGAAAATACATAATGAATGGGTGTCAGAGTTCATCAAGAGATTTAACAAATTGTATTTGAGCCTTCCTGCTAATATGAAACCTCATCAAACTGTTGCTAAAGTTGTTTTCGTGGCAGCTTTTGACTCAGAATTTGGTTTCTCTCTGAGAGAAAGAAAACCTGCCACCCTAGATGATGCTCAAATAGATGCACTAGAATTGGAGGCAAATTTTGCCTCCACTGGTAAATCAAAGGGAAAATATGAACAAGATACTAGAAGAAAGGGAAAAGAGGAGGTATCTACCTTTTTCCAAGATAGGGATTCAGCTAATGACAGGATTGAGGAAATGAACAAAATGATTAAGAATATTTCAAGTAAGCTGGTCAAACTTGAACTAGAGGCCAAGAATTCATCCTCAAAGAATTTCCAGAATGCTCCAAACAGGGGTTACAACCCTCAATACAGAAAACCACCCTTGCAGATATTGCAAAGGGAACGGAAGGAGAAAAAATATCAGGCACCACACCCTCTATACTTGGAAGGTTAGGTAGATGGTCCCACTAAAGACACCACTTATGAGCAAGAGGAGGCATACCTTGCTTTTTCAAATAGTGATGAAGTAGAATGTCCCCTACAAGGAAGTGATGAAGTGCAGATTCCATCACTTGTGGAAGAAAAAGTTAATGAAAGCACTGAAGATCCTGAGATCGATGACTACTGCAAATAGTTTGTCGATTTCATGCAAGCACAGTTTAATAGAATATATGACCTCAGATCTTCTAGGAAGAGAACTCGCATTCAGGATCAAGAGGAAGACATACCTCATGAGGAAGCATTTTCTCAGAAGGAGACTACAACTCAATGGACCATAGACAAAGGTAAGAGGACTCTTAACGAATCTTTGCAGTCTGCTGATCAAATTCCTTCCTCTTCACAATTTGTTATTCCCCCCAATGTCAAGTTAGTCACAAACGAAGTCAAACCTCTTGTCCAAAGCAAAGATTCAAAATAGATGTTAGTAGATAAGTCCTCCTCTGCCTTCAGTTTACAAAAGGATCTTGAGAAGGTCAAAATCCCAGTTCCCTTAACCGAATTGTTGAAGCAGTCTGCATATCAGTCTCAGGTCACATCCTTTATGCTTCCCCCAGAAGTAACACATATTCCAGATAGTCTGAACCTTCAACCCATGGTTTTATTTGGTCTGCATGTTGAGGAATTAGATGCCTCTACTCCCCCATTTTATGTGTCCTTAGTAATTCATGACCTGTTGTTACATAATTGTATGTTAGATTCAAGAGCTTCCCATAACCTATTACCCCTGTCGGTCATGGAACAACTAGGATTACAAATTACACGTCCATGTAAGGACCTATATTCATTTGATTCCAAAAGAGTTAAATTCCTGGGTATGATCAAGGATTTGGTGGTCAATTTGGCCCAAATCCCAGCAAAAAGTGTGGTGATGGACATCATGGTGGCTAACATCCCAGCTCGCTTTAGCATGTTGTTATCAAGGTCTTGGGGGACTAAAATTGGTGGGTCAATTACATTGGACTTGACCTATGCTACTATCCCATTTTTTGGTGGCCAGGAGAGGAGGTTGTATCGGGAAACTAGATTTGTCAAGACGGTTACCAAGACTGACAACTCAGTTAATTCTCCAGTTTATAGTAAGGAGGGATATTTCTCATGTTTGATGCTGGAAGAAGATCAAGATTACGCTCATGAACCTTCATTCTTCCAGATCAAGACTGAGCAGTCCATAGAGAGCCATGAAGTAGGAATCTGGACACTTCATTTTGATGGAGCAAACTCCAGAGAAGGTAATGGGGTTGGGTATTATTGATTTCTCCTACAGAACAATGGGTCCCATTATCTTTCAAGCTAGAGTATGAAACCACTGATAATGTGGCCGAGTATGAAGCACTTATTTTAGGGTTATAGACAGTTAGGAGCATGAACATATAGAGTTTAAAGGTTCTGGGAGATTCAGAACTGGTGGTTAGACAGGTGAAGAATCAGTGCCAAACCAAGCATCCTAGGTTGAGGGCTTATAGGAACAAAGTTTGGGACCTAGTGGAATTTTTTTTCTTGGAATTTAATATTCAGTTCATGCCCCGAGTGCAGAATAGGATGCCAGACTCCCTTGTAGTTGTTGCTAGTACTTTTCGTCGGCCCCAAAACCCTCTCCTAAGATATGAAATTGAGGTACATTATCAACCATCAATCCCAGATAACATTAAGCATTGGCAGGTGTTTGAGGATGAAGAACAGGTGAAAATATTCCTGGAAACAGTTGGGGAATTCTCCAACATGGAGATTGATGCTTGTGAAGAAGAAGAGGCTAAAAAAACTTTAGAAGATAAATGGGAAGAAAAGGTGGTTGGCCATAAAGTTATGCAACTAAAAGGCAACGTTATGCCCCGAGGACTAGTGCCCTTAGAGAGGTTGTTTAACAGGAACGATGTCCCACTACAGCTGAACAAAGTTGTAGAGGAAAATCGGGTAGAAGATCTTAACCTTGGTACTGATGCTGACCCCAAAATTGTGAAGTTATCCAAGAAAGTTCCAGAGGAATATAAAGAACGCTACTAGAAATTATTCTAGTCATACAAAGATGTGTTTGCATGGTCTTATCAGGACCTAAAAAACTTCGATATCAGCATCATGCAGCATAAAATTCCACTGAAAGGAGATGCGAAACCACATAAACAGAAGCTCAAACAGATAAATCCCCTGCTACTTCCCTCTATTGAGAAAGAAATTAAGAAAATGTTGAAGGCCAAAATCATTGTGCCATTGAAGTATTCTGAGTGGGTAGCAAACCTAGTCCCTGTCCGGAAAAAGAATGGAGAAATAAGGCTATGTGTTGATTTCCAAAATTTAAACTGAGCATCCTTAAATGATAATTATCCCCTGCCCAAGATGGATCACATCTTGCTGAAAGTGGTAGGAGCTTCTTGGATGTCGATGATGGATGGATTCTCTGGTTACAATCAGGTGGATGTACTACCAGAAGATCAGAAGAAGATTGCCTTTACCACTCCATGGGGTATTTTTATGTATGCCAGGATGCCTTTTGGGTTGATTAACGCAGGGGCCACTTTTCAAAGGGCCATGGACATTGCCTTTGTTGGGGAGCAAGAAAAGTTTGTGGTAGTATATCTGGATGATATCACTGTGTTCTCAAAAGATGATGCAGAGCACACTGAACACTTGCATAGAACTTTCGAGAAGTACAAAAGGTATGGTCTCTCTCTCAATCCACAGAAGTCATTGTTTGCATTAGAAGAGGGTAAGATTTTGGGACATATTGTAACAAAATATGGAGTAAAAATAGATCCTAAGAGAGTAGAAGTTATAAATGGAATTTCTCTTCCCAGAAATAAAAATGAGGTGGAGGTGTTCCTAGGGCGCATTAAATTTCTGAGGAGGTTTATCCCTAACTATGCTAAAATAGTTAGACATATAACTGAAATGCTAAAAAAAATAATGAGGTAAAGTGGTCCCAGGAATCACGAGAGGCCTTTTACAAGATAAAAAAATCCTTTGCAGAAGCCCCTGTGCTAGCTGGACCAAAATATGCCAAACCATTCATGATCTTTTCATTTGCATCACGTCATACAATGGCAGGAGTTTTATTGCAGAAAAATGAAGAAGGGCATGAGCAGCCCATCGCTTTCTTCAGTCAGGTGCTCCATGATGTTGAGCTGAAATATAACATATTAGAAAAGCAAGCATATGCTCTGGTGAAGTCTCTTAAAGAATTTCGCATGTATGTCTTGCAGTCCCATATCATTTTGTTTGTGCCTACAACAGCTGTAAAAGATATTCTTATCCAAGGAGATAGCGAAGGAAAAAGAGGGAAATGGATTTCCAAAATACAAGAGTATGAGCTAGAAATCTGCCCTACCAAACTAAACAAGGGACAAGGGTTAGCCAAAATCTTGTCTGAATCAAACTGTCAATCTCTGGGTATAAATCTGTCCATGATAGCAAATGAGGAGTCTAAGAAAAAAGAAGAGCAATAGGGAGTAGAAATAGCTACTCATAAGACACATATGAAGTACCTCATCAACTCGTGGTACAAAGAGATAGTGGAGTATCTTCTAACACTTAGCTGCCCTCCTAGCTGTGACAAAGCTAAATACAGAACACTAAGGTTGAGATCACATAAGTACGTTGTTTCCAATGGTCGGTTGTACTGGCAAGATCCCTCAGGCATTCTGCTCCTGTGTCTCACAGAAGACGAGGTAGAGAGTATAATGGCCGAATTTCATGAAGGAATCTATGGGGGTCATTATAGTTGGAGGGCCACTGCTCACAAAATCCTGAAGGCCAGTTTCTTCTGGCCCAAACTCTTTAGAGATGTGTTTGCCCGGGTTAGAGCTTGTGAGAAATGCCAAAGGTTTGCTGAAAGACAGAAGTTGGCACCTCTGCCCATGATCCCTGTTCATGTGGATGAACCATTCCAGCAATGGGGAATTGACTTTATCGATGAAATACATCCTCCATAAAGTGGTCAGCATAAGTGGATATTAACTGCCACAAATTATTTCACAAATTGGGTGGAAGCTATACCTGCAAGGAATGCAACAGATGCTATGGTAATGAAATTTATGGAAGAAAATAACATATTTAGATTTGGCTGCCCTACCAAGATAGTGACCGACAATGCACAGGCCTTTAAATCTGCAAAGTTTATCAGTTTCTGCCAGCAGTATAACATTGCACTAGGTCACTCTATGGCTTATTACCCACAAGGAAATGGCCTGGCAGAGTCTTCAAATAAAACCCTGGTGAGAGCACTGAAGAAGGCTATCAATGAAAATCAGAAAAATTGGGATTCCTAGTTGAAATTCGCTCTGTGGGCCAACAAGATTACCAGCAAGAGAGCAATCGGGAAGTCCCCATATGAATTAGTATATGGGATGGTAGTTGTATTCCCTATACAGTTAGCCTTACCAGTAGCCCGATTCATGCAAGAAATTTAAGAAGAACCGGATGATGTGAGTAGGAGAATAAATCAGTTGGTGGAGTTAGAAGAAACACGAAACTAGGTAAGTCAGAGGCTAACTGAATATCAAGAGAAGATGAAGAACCTTTTTGACCAGCATGCCAAATAGAGGAAGTTACAGATTGGGGATTTAGTGGTCAGATGGGATATTCGAAGAGATGATAAGGGGAAACATGGTAAGTTTGACCCACTTTGGTTCGGCCTTTTTAAAATTGTGGAACAAGGAGGAAATAACACGTTCAGGTTGGAAAATTTACAGGGAGACTTGCTTGATGCCCCTATAAACGGTCAGTTCCTCAAACCTTACTTCCAGTTCTGATTTAGGCTGAGAGAACCTGATGTATTATACTGTACATTAGTTTTCTGCTTGCATATTTTTTTACCTTGAATGATGTGTGTGTCGTGATGAATCATGAAGATAAAAATAAAAATGGTTGAAGAGTGGTGTCCTCACATAAGATTAGCAGGTGGTCTGTGAAGTTCTTGAAATGCGCAAGGGTGAGCATGCCGCCCCCAGGTGGAGCCAATGTTGATCATATGGTTAACATTATTCATTTTTAAAGATAACCTTGAGTAGAAAAGTATTGAATGTTATGACTCGTGGTGAAAAATTTAAATAATGGCTGGAGGAAAACAATGCTAAACTAAGCATGTGTCCAAAAAGGGGAAGAAGAAGTAAAGGCTCCGAACATAAAGCAAACAAGCGAAGGTATGGTAAAAAGGGTCTAAAACGAAAAGTATTATAATACAGCCCACCTTTATATTATGCACGATGAAATGAGTCTCCGCGTGTGTAATTCCGCGGGGTTCAAGGAGCGAAGGGGGTGAGAGACCCATACCCCCGCGAAATTGTGGTGACGTGTCACGAGGGTGGACACAAGGTAAGGGTTATATGGAAAAGGGAAGTGCGGGTCTTAAAGTCTCCTTGCTGTGTATTTTATGATTCCACGAGGACTTCATTTCGAGAACAAAGTTGCCTACGCAGCAGCAAGGTAAGGTAAAGTCCTTAGGTGAACTGGTACCGAGGCCCATACCAGTATTAAACCTGGCACGTGGTGTTCACCCACCTGCAGTTAAATACCTAGTCCCTACGCTTTGCGTGCTCCATTTTCAGCGTCCTTATGACGGTCACCCCACTTACATCACCATTATGCCTTTTTCCAAACCATCCTCAGTTCTATATAACGGTCCCCCATATTTTACTGTAGTAAAATTTTCGGGTATCCAGCTACGGTATAAACTAAAGTGGGAGCCCAGTGCCAGGTCCACTCAGTCACTGTCATTACCCCCACATCGTTTTCCCGAGCAAATTTCCCACTGCACAGGTATTCCGTCCCTCATACCCCCTCTAGTTTCCTTTAGTTTTTTAAACGTTTTTTATCAGTCATGGGAAAGGGCACCCCCAAGAAAATAGAACCAGAGATCCCGCAGGTCCGTGAAACCAGAAACCCCCCCGGGTTCGAGCCCTTCTTAGACCTGCAAGCCGAAATCTGTGATCCGCAATATCCTTTTCTCATCAGTAGTATCAAACCTAAGCTTTTTAGATGACATGTCGAGAATAGGGATCGATATCGGGTGGTTTTATCAGGCCTATACCATCAAATTACCCCTCCAGTCTATCCTGTGGTCGAGTTTATTTTCTGGCTCAAAGATGCCTACGACGAATGTCGAGGCACGTTTACCTCAGCTCAAGGGAATGAGATTTTTTCTCTTTCTCCCGACATTATCAGCCAAGCCCTCCGCTTTCCCATTAGCACGAGTTATACCAGTTTCAGTGAAATGACTTTAACCCCTCAGTTAGCTAAATTTCCATGGGAACAACAAGAGACTTAATTTACTCTATAACCAACAATCAAGCCATGTCTCTTCCTTCTGCATAACCTTTCCCTTTGAGTCTGTTCAAAGAAGAAGTGCAGCCCATCCTCGCTCTCATCACAGGTCTATTAGGTGTAGGCAGTTTGGGGGAAATTTCCAGGGCATGTGTCTCTTTCTTACGGCTAATGTCTCAAATGGGGGTAGTTCTGGATATCCCTGGTTTCCTAGCCTCTAACATTCAGACCTAGTTCCAAGAGCTTTCAGAAACTTGTCACTTCCACTTTTGTTCCATGGTCTTCTACCTCTTCTTATATCAGTATACTGATAAGTTCGAGGGTTTGGGTTTAGACAGGGTATATAAGGTAAATTCTCAACCCCGACCAGTTTTCAACTGGAGCTTTGCATCACACCAGCTACCAAATGGGGTGGGTTATTCCAAATTTCTAAATGAGTTCATTCCTATTGCCTACACTATCATCCATGACTCTCCCTCACCTAGGGTTTTTCCTAAGATGAAGAGCTGGTTACAAGCTAGTAAAACCCAAAGTACTAGGGATTGGTACCTGTATGAAAATTACATCGAAATTCGGGTCTATGAAGCTGAGGTTCCCCCCTATCAGTTGCTTGTGTCCCCTGTTCGACGAATTTATGCTCTGGAGTACATTCGGCAGACTGTGAAATCTGACCAACTCCACTTCATCCCTAGAAAGAAAGGTTTCATCCTGAAACTTCCTATTACTATTGGCCCCTTTATTGTCAATTCAAGACATGCCCTCCCCATTGTTTAGAAGTTGTTGCAAGACATGGATCTAAGGCAGGGGAAGACTTGGCCCTACGATCCACAGGGAATTATCTCTAACAGAATAAAGAGGAACAAATCTACTCCTTATGTGCATGAAACGATACCGTTTATAGAGTGGAGGGCTAATCTTGAAACTTGGCCTTTTCTTTCACAGATGGAGACAGATTCATCTGCCACATGGGAAAGAGGAGAAGCTAGTAAAGGTCAAGAAGAAGAAGAATTGGGCCCATCAGGAATAGGTTCCCCCCTCCTCAAAAAGCATAAAACAGTGACAAGAGAGGCAGAGATAATAGGGGAAGAACAGTTGCTCAAGTCGTTCATACCATATTGCAAACCCGACAGGAGCAGAACTGGGCTCAAGGTGCTACGAGACAGTGTTACGTCCTCTAACTACTCCGAAGTTTCATAGGCTATTAGAGATGATACTTCACGGGTCACAACTGAAAGGAGCCTGAAAGCCAGAGCTAACAGGGATAAGTACAAGGTCGAGCTAGAAGGATACATGGAGAAGTACCATACCAGGATTTCAGCCTCCATGAATTTGGACACAGAACACCTAGTATTGGCTATGCCCGAGGCCATTTTTGACCCAAATGCAGGTACCACCAGCTACAGAGTGCTCGAGTATGCGATTGAATTGGCTAAGGTGCCAGCCCTTGATAAATGTAACCTGTTCCAGGTGGTTGGTGATATGTTAAAAGATGAGGTAATGCGGCTCACGATCACTTTGAAGAAATTGGAGACTTAGCACGCCCAAGTGAGGGAGACTCTCAGAAAAGAATAGGAAAATTCCTGCGCCCTCATGAATCAAGTACGTGCTCTCCATGAGTCAATTAAAGGAAAAGAAACCAGAGAATCAAATTCACAACGTTACATCATCGAGAAATTGCAGAAGGAGGTGGCGTCCCTGAAACAAAAAATTAGCGTACCGGCCTCCCATCATGTGCAGACAGCTGAATTAGCTCATTCCGAGAAAGATAAGGTAGACCTAGTTAACTCTCTAGCAAAGGAGAAGGAGGAAAAAGAAAAAATGGCAGAAGCAATGGCTGGTCTTCAAGGCAGGCTGACGGAACTATAGATGACCTGGGACACACAAAATTGTGCACCACCTCCAGCCCAACCGGAGACTAGTTCGCTGTTTGAGTAGCTAGCTACAGCGATGGCTACAAATGCTACACTAGAGAAGCAGGCCTCCATTGCAAAGCTAAGAATCACAGAGATGGAAACTTTCTTGGCTGAAAATTCCAGAAAGATAGAGACTATGCAGAAGGAAATTAAGCAGGCAAAGAAGGAAAAAGTTGACCAACAGAAGACCATCAACGATCTCAACAGCCGCCTGAAGGGTAATATTACCCTCAGGGATGCCAGAAGAATAATTTGGTCAGAAATCAACATGGCAGTGAAAGCGCAGTGGGGTTTCTTGAAATTCATTGAAGAAATAAAATTGTTTGTGCTTTATCTCCGAAGGAAGATTCATGACGAAAATATCAATATATCCAGCAGAGCCCAGCATGCCAGAAGTTATATCTCTTTCTTGAAAGGGCTAAAATCTGATGACGTGGAGAAGCATGGCATAGAAATTTAGTTCAAGGAGGTCATTGAATGCCAGAAGATTATTGACAAAAAGTCTGCCCATATGATAGCTTCAAGGGCCTTAGAACATGTGGCAGCCAATATGGATTGGTTTGATATGGTTTGGGCCAAGATCACAGTAGCTGGACTCCCGTCATGCTAGGATCCTACCACTCCTTCCATGCTACAACCATTATCAGGGTCCGAAGCACGTCTCCAGGAAGAGATGGAACAGACTGATATACTTTCAGATAAAACCACCCATTTAAAAGCTGAGACCATTGTTTCGTCGCTCCGCCAAGAATTTTCTCTCCTCCATCTGTTAAAGCACAAGATCCCCACCGATGCAAATTTTGACAACCTCACTAAAGCTTATATCAAAGTGGAAGGATTTGCATCGATGCCTGAACCTGCAGCAAATAGTCAGCAAAGATGCACTCAGTATGCCAGCCTGGTCGCCAGCTCATCAGCCAACATTCCACCACCTATGTCAGTGACCGCCTCTACTCCATCTCGTGAGTGAACATTGTAAATTCATGATTCGGCCCTAGTGACCTTTTATTTTCACTTTAGTTTGTTACTTTTAAATTTCGAGTGGAATCCACATTCCACTCTTGCATTTTACTTTCTGTCAAAACTGCTGTTTAATATTTTGTTTAAAACGGCCATGAGCCTAACTGTAAATGATGAGATGCCTCTATTCCTCATCATGAATTTTGGTTATTTTGATGGAGACCTCCAACTGATTACTAGCACGCGAGGAAGATATTTTTCCCAAAAATATCTTCTCGCTCATGTTTTTGAGGCTTCTATATAAGTAGCCACTAAAGAGAAAAATAGGTTCCATATTTTCTAAAGAAATTGTTGTGAAACAGTTTTTGTATGCATTTTTGTTGAAGCTTTAATACAAATGTGAAGAGCCCGTTGGGTCTCAATGAGAAGGAGTTTTACCTTTAATGAGGATTCTGGTCTTGGTGCTTTATATTCTGTAACTCTACCTTGTGTGATATAGTTTAGTTGTTCATTTCACTATTTCCATCTCTTTGTATCTTGCTCTAGAATACGAGTGGCTCACTGGTTCTGGTATGAATTTATCACAATTGATACTTATGCTAAACCTGTCTAGCACTTTAAATATGGCTCAGTCATGATATGTTGTTTCATTTTCCACTTCATCCACGTTTCTTATATATTAAGTGCTATGGGATGTTATTTTTGAAAGCTATGGACATGTATGGATTCTTATTATCGTAAGCCCATCTCATGTTTAGATATGTTTAAGAGATTTCATCTCATTAGTGGTTAGTATTCCTTCTATATTTCTTACACAACAAATACCATCTGATTTTCAATCTCTGTAAAGCATTTTTAGAATCCAACCCTCCTTATAGAAAGTTGTCTTTGAATTGTCTAATACATTTATATTGAGAATTCACTCCTTGCCTCTGCAATGTTCCTTTCATTATGTTGAGTCTGTGAATACTCTGGTTCCACTTATATTGAACTTTCCTGTTAAAATTGAAATAGCCAAAGAGCCTTGTTCTGATAACTATATTTGTTATATCATATGCTCCTTGCTATATAAGATGTCCCAGGCACTGGTCTTTCACAACTCAAGGCTGTCTCTAGGGTTGACAACATCTGGTATCACCATCCCATAGATTATGTGTAGAGGTGGATTATGTAATTAGAGTACAATCCCACGGAGGAGTCGGATGCAGACATCTTGAAGAATGCACTATCAAGAAGAAAATTCAAGTTCCATAGAAGAAAGATTGGGGTAACAAACAATCCATTTCTTGTTGAGAAGGAGTGCTGAAATTGGCAACAAGAAAGGCTTCTAATTTAATTTCCCCTTGATTAAATTAGAATTAAATTTTAATTCCACATCACATGACAACTTGTATGAGTTAAATGAGTTAATAAGACTTAGCTAGCTCAATAAATTCAAGTTAAGGGTTAAAATAGAGGCATGTAGAGTTCTCCGTAACTTTTAGGGGGTCCAGTTGCATTTTTTTTTGAGTTGTAATTAGTTAACTCAATTATTTGAGTTAAAATTAGTTTAACTAGTTCTAACTAAGAGATGAACTAGTCATGGTTCCAATGAATTAAATATGATTTAATTCACGTGAAGTGATCAATTAGATAACTAATAATTTGTTACAAATATTTATTTCATGTCAGTTCTAAGGAATCCCCGGTTGAGATTGGAGTTAAAGGGAAGAGAAATATCAGTTGTATAATTAGAAAATTGTGCAGGTCATGCATGAGGTCATCAGGACGCCTTGGAAGTATTGCACAATCAATTGATGGGAATTTCCTAATTAATAGGGGCTCAATTCCTCTAGGAATGCATAAGCAAGGCTGAGCAACCCAGAGGCTGGAAATTGGTGAACTATCAGACCATTATTGATGGCATTAGAGTGTGACAGCCAGATATAGTGCAAAGGTTTGTTTGGAAGGGAAATAGCATTGTATTGTTTCATACTCTTGAATTAATGAAATATATAGATATAGGGTTTTTAGCATAGGCTTTCCCTAGATACATCTTTGTGTTATACGATTGAAATTATTTCTTTTTCTTTATTCATGTGATAGTGCGATTGTAATTGGTTTCTAAAATTTTTAGAAATGATTCATTATTTTATTTTAGCATATTACACAATCTATTGAATCTGTTTATATATTTCTACATGGGGGAAGTATGGTGCAGTGCCAGCTCCGTTGGTGACTCAAAGGATTATTTGGAACCCCAAAACGCATTTTTTTACTCTAGTCATGTATAATTTAGCACCAATTTTGTGGGTAGTGGCTCATGCAGTTGGGTGCTTACTCTTCCTAAGTCTCAGGACAACACCCATCGCTTTCGATAATTGTGTCAGGTTTTTCAATTGTTAGTTTCAGTGATTTTTTTCCTTATTTGGTTTTGGCCTTGTTGGAAGGCTCTATTATGGGTTTGGTGTGCGCTATGACACAAGGAAAGCACCTTGTAGTGTTAGGTAGAAATATTAATGGTATTTTGTCTGGGAGGCCTCTTTTCAGTGGTTGAACAAGTCCCTTTTTGATGCTGCCATTAGTTTCTTATTTCTATGCTTTTATAATTTGGTTTTTTATTTTTAGTGTTCGGAGTGTTGGGTCTCTTGGGGTCAGGACGGGGTGACCAATTGGAATGTTAAATACCCCAAAGTGGTGAAATATTTGTTTTATGGTGGGTTCCTAGCTTCATAGGGTTGAGGAGGTGAAGGTTTGGTGGCAGGATGCATAATTCTCATTGTGCTTACAGTTAGAGGTTGTGGACATGGTTGGAGAAAATATCAGTGTGTGGGAGGGTAGCAGTTTTCTTGTTGAAATAGCCTCGCAAGGAGGGTTTTGTGGTTGGAAACTTCTATATCATTTTTTGGTAGACAAAGTGGGGCTAGCAAGCATATCAATATTGATTCATTTGAGTATTGAAAGGACATGCTAGTCTTTAGAGGATTTTGGGAATGGAGGAAAATCACATGTTCTGGTAGTAAGGGTGTTGGAAGGAAGTTGTGGTGGGGGGAAGGCAAGATTATCAATGGGGGTCTCATGGATTATCAATGAGGTCAGGCCCAAAGAGGGGTAGGTCCTCGTGGCTAGGGGGAGGTGCATAATTTTTACCAACTAGACGAAGGGGAGAAGCTGGAACATCAAAAATTCATCCCCACTAGGTGTGTAGATTTGCCTCCACCTTTTGACTCGTTAGAAGCACAAATTAATCAGGTGTTGATAGTAGTAGAAAAAATGGCCAAGGATCAACATGATGATCATAATGAGATCATTGGTTTTATGAAGGATATCCAACATAATCAATGGCATATGATGGATTTCTTAGCATCCCTCCATATAGGTCAGAAGAGGATCCAAGAGTGATTGGACAACTTTGAAGGGAGAATGGAACACATGGAGGCACATATACATGAAGCATTTTTTCAACAAAGGGTCGATACCCCTGATGACCCAGCTTTGAGTAATATGGGTTCTTAATGATGCTTATGGTATGTGTTTTGATTCTTTGATAATTTTGGTCCACTTGAGAAATCACTCTTTCTTCCTCTAGTTTTCTCTTGTTAATGCCTATGTCATTTTTTCTATACAAATTGGTTAACAAATCTAGTAAGAGTGAGGCCAATGGTGTTTTGAGGCTATGCTTCTCATAATGTAATTTTTCCTTGAATTAATAGAGATTGTTGACTTAAAAAAAAATTGCAACTTTATATGCAATATATGGTAGAATTAAATCTTACATTCTTATATTTTGTTTGGATTTCTTGGAGATTATTGAGATATTTTTTCAATATCTCTCTCCAATTTTGGAATAAATTGGATCCAAAAGCACCTATATAAGTGTATTGTATCTATTTTTATAAATTTAATATAATTGAAGGTGTTTCATTTATGTCTAAATTTTTCCAATTTCTTATCAGAGCCATGTTTCTCTAGGTGTAAATCCCTCACAAAAATGCCAAAAATATGTAAGTGTGTGAGGTTGATGTGTACCTAAACCACTATAGGTCATTGTGTGTTGAGAAGGTTGGGTGATCCAATGTCATTTAGCATTTGCTACATTGAAGACACTATTGTAAGAGAAAGGAGACACAATGCATATGCTTCTCTAATTTCCAATTAGATGTGCATGAAAAATATTAAGATAGGCATTCTCCAATACTCTCGAAGTTTTTTTAAGGTCGTGTTTCCTTTTGAGGCTTGTAACAATAGGGAAGTGCATCCATTGATATTTTTATCGACCTTCACTTCATTAAAATATGCTCTACTAGGTTGAGTTCGCAAGATTTCTCTGAGCGTCTATATTAGAACCATATTTGGACAGTGTATCTCTCAGCTCTGTAAATTTTTATTTTCACATCCTCCGCCCACAGCCAACACACCTTCTTCCCATATAAACTTATCACATACGTGCACAATATAGGTGGTAGTGCACTCCTCCGTCAGTCTACAACATTTGTAATTTATGCAATCCATGGAGAAGGTTTGATTTCCAATGATTTAGTGCTTGAGGTGTCTTTACGTGAGATGGAAAAATGAGAGAAAATTTGACCTTAAACATTCAATTTGCGTCTTCTAGGACTACAGTTACAGCAACACTTTGTTTTTTTGGTGTAATATGCATTGTTGAGTGTGTTCTTGTTGATGAGGCAGCATCAAACGGGAGAAGTCAGTGTCGGTATTTCCATTGCACAAGGTAATCATTTCGAAGATTAGTTTAAAAAAAAAATGAACATGGATTATTAAGTGTTGAAAAAATTAATTTCTTTAATTTCCATAATTGGATGGTAAACATTAAAATGCAATTGATGCATAAAACTCTATGGAGTATATTAAAGGAACAAAACCAAAACTTGCATATGTTTAATTATCAATTGAAAAAGGGAGAAAAAGGAGGAGAACGTTAAGTCTGTCATTGGATTTTCTTTATTAACCCACTCTATTTGAATCACATTGATATTACCTTAACCTTGATATAGCCTTATGGCACATACATTATTATTTAAGGACCTCAGGTCAAGGATTTGGTTATTTTACTATTATTAATAATATATCTGATGATAATTTTGATATACGAATGTGATGTTATTCCTAGTTGTGATGATGGTTTTGATGGATATATTTGATTATTATGTATAATAATGATGACGAATTCATGATGTATTATCTTGTTTACACATTCTTAAGACTAGCTTCTTTCTTTCAGTTAGCGATTATGTTCATGATTATGTTATAGTGATAATTTAGCATCGGAAATTATATCGATGACTAAGATTATAATAAAATATTACTAATGCTTATTGAGTGTGTTAAGAGGCCATCTGGATGCACTTGCATGTGACTATTCGATGACCTCTCAATTGATCGATTGCATACTATTAAAACTAGAATTTAAATTTTTAACTAATTTTCTACTATGGTTACTATTGCCATGATAGTGGTAGCAAGCACAAGTTAGTTGCTTGGCAAAAAAAATCATATATGGGTGATGGGGATATACAGGATAGGTGGAAATTCATGGGAAGGGTGGAACAACATCGCAAATTCCACCTACTAACACTCCTATCATGAATTGGGTTGGAATTTATTGTGATGCCTTCATGCCTAAGTATCTAAAAAATTATAATAACAAAGGGAAAATGGAATATAGAGTTAAAATAGAAACATTAATTAATTAAAAGCTACTCTCATCAAGAAAACGGGGTTGTGCATGAAATAGAATAATAATAATTTTTAATAAGTTGAAAATTTGAATTTCATGAGAAAACCTCCATATGGAAAGAGCATAACACAAAAATATACAACTAAGATTTTAATTTGAGAAAAATTAAGGAGTATCTGGGAGGAAATTCTAAGCCCTACCAATTGAATTAAGTTAATAAACACAAAATAGGGAGTATAAATTGGGATCAAAGGGAATCTAGGAGAATAAATAAGGAAACATGTGTGGGTGAGGGAAATTAAAAATTTTAATAAGAAATTGAGATAACAATTTTAGGAGATATTTGGTGAGAGGCTGACATGTGTATAGACGAATAACCAAAATATTGGATTAATCAAAACAACTCTTTTTGCATGAAGTTACCAGTGTCATCATTGAAACCTTCTATAAAAGGAGAAAGTTATGAAAAACGGATTTTCTTGTTACCCTGTTGTTGGCTGACTATATTAATGATATTTTGTACTTAGAGTGATTATTTAGATGTATGGTGAGTTTGATGGAAGTGGAGGCTCCGTGAGTGGGAAACTCTTGATCTTGAGTGTTTCCCTCCATATAGCTCCATCACAACTTGGGGGTCCGCAGGGAAGAAGAGTACCAAAGGAGAGGCTATGAGGTTAAGCACTGATTCGGCAACGTTAAGTTGAAACACAGTATTTCCACACATGCATGAGGAATACATCAAGGGAGTGCAAAGAATCAAGAAATATGAGTTTCAACTTCCATCCCCTTGGAGCATAGTATCAATGGTCTTTAAAAAATAATTATATATGTATTATTATTGGCTCTAATAAGTTATTGGAATGTAGAGGTTAAAGGAATGTTTCATAGTTTCAAAATCCTTGGTTAATGGTATGTGTACCTTGATTTATTTATATAATCCTTTATGTTCATTATCATCATTCAATGGATGAATTAAATTAAAAAGAGAATCTATAAGATTTTTTTTTGATGGCACCATGAGTATGAATAATATTTTTTTTATGAAAAAAATAAGTGAATTGAGTATTTAGGAGGGATCCTATACTTGGTACTAAATCTTAGGTTCATCCTCTAATACCTATGGACCCTAAAAATATGTCCATGCATGTTGCACTTGCATAGCTGATGATTTAATTACAAATAAAACATGTTGTATTTCTTTTACTTCTAGTTAAAATGTTTCCAACCTTGTTGTACCACTAAAGAATTTGATGCATCATGGTCATAAAATTGATAAAATTACCACATATTTGTTTTCAAATACTCACTATGATTTGAGGAAAATAAGAAGTCTCCAACATCTACCCTTCAATCTGTATTTTGAGACCTATATTTCCAATGTAGCGCCTCCCAAGACAATCAAGTCTGGCTCAGATACTCACTTTCTAGTTTGTGTTGCTCTCTCTTCATGGTTTCCTAGAAACCATATGTGATCATAGGCTTTTCCAGAACATATCTCTTAAGCCTAGAAGTCACCCCTTGCCATTTATGATCTCAAGTTTCATGGCTTGAGAGATCCTTGATGCATGGATTTGTTGACTTTTAAGCTTGTCCAAGGACTTCTATGAGTATTTCTCATAGGATAATTGAATAGAATCTTCTTGTGGATAATTAATTTTCCAAATGATGATGGAGGGCCAATCATTGAAGTTCCACTCTTTCTCTCACAAACTCTACACTTGGATAGACAGGACTTGCTCTCTTCAGGTATTATAGACAAATTTTCCATTATCAATTGAATCTAACATCTTGGTCATCACTTTAACCTCGCTTTTACCTTTTCCTACATAATTTACTAAATTAAATTTTTTCTAAGGGTTATTACTACAACCATTCTTGGCAACAACTGAGAGGACAAATGATATTGCATCAGGTATCCAACCATTCATAGACAAAACTATTCTTTATTTACCATTAATTTATCCCTGGAATGCATTTGATAGCATATCATGAATATCTTCCAAAAATGATATCACCATTGAATGCATTATCATCTCCATTTTCATCCCCATTTCCTCCATTGTTACAACAAGATAATTCCTGAATGCCAATGTCCGAAGTAATAGCTTTGTTTACCAATGGGACTCTCTGCTAATAAATCTTGTGAAGAGCTCTTCTATTGTTTTGAGATTCTAACTCAGCCATTTTAAACCACGTGATTTAATCTCAAATGGTTATTCAATACCAAATATCGAGTCGTGTTCCTTGAGTGTACAAAGATTTAATATATGACCGAAGTTTAATTTAGATAATAATAAACAAGATCACTTAATTGTATCCTAAACCTTATCATGATTTTTTTAATAATTAGTTAATGCATTTATTAACATGTAATTTGATTTCATGCCCCTCTCATCAATTACCATCAATCAAGGCAATGATCAAATCAATAAATCCATCAAGGAACAGGATTAAATGTTGAACTAATTGACTTGCTTCACTACAAGATTAGTTATGGAAGTGATACCATGATATCTATATTTCGAATACATGTTAGAGAAATACATGATTTTTGATTGGTCCACTATTAATTCAACTAATATGATAAGCCACTAATTATGGATATCCGCCCATGTGAACGATGAACGGAAACACTATCGTGCCAAGACAATCATACTATTCCTCTGGTTTGTCTTTTATAGTAGAGATAATCATACACAATTTCTTTGATGACTGGCCTTAATTGAATTAAAAATATTCCAACAATATCCCTAAAGTTGTAATATTCAATAAATATTCTTCCAAAATAACAAAATATCCACTCACCCACAATTAAGGAATACTAGCAAGTGTACATGTTGTTAACAACTTCTCAAGAGATGGTCTTGAATTTAGTAAATTGATAAATTAGATCCGGTTATAAGCTAGTGGTTACTACATGAAGTCTCTTGTCACTATCCTAATTACTACAATAGATATTAAGCTTTAGATTACAAATATCCTCTTAAAATTTTCTCATGAATTCTCCAAAGGATTCCCATATTGAGTTATGATGTTGAGGTCATTGAATGGATTTCTATTCTGGAGATATAATTCATAGGTATGTATATATTGAAAGGAATTTAACATACCCAATAGTTCCTTCATTTTATTAAATATTTAATCAACCATACTCCATCTAAGTGTATAAAATATTTTTCTTCTATTTCCTAAAGAATTAATATCAAAATTTTAAACAATGGTGATATTCAATGTAATCGTCCACATAGTTTTCTATCAAACCATTAGAGGACCAAGCCAGATTGGATTTCATTTAACTTTAAATGTTGAGAATAAATTAGTTATAGAAAAAATAAGTTATGGTTCCATGGAGAGAGGTTCCAAATTGGGGTTATGAGCCAAGAATTTTGAAACCACATAGTTATGTGTATGGGTTAGGTTTTTAATTACTTCCCTCATATTTAAAATAATTTGATCTTAATAAATTGGGGCTTCATTCTACTACTTAACCAACCAACAACATTTCTCATCAAAGAATTTCATCTATCGATTTTCAACCTTCTACTTGTGAATTTCTTTGCTACAAAAAAGTTTCTCTGATCCATGCCTTCTAGAAAAAATCCATCAAAACTCTTAATGTGAGAATTTGTGTCACTCAAGGTTCATCTATCAGCCTATTAGACTTTATGAGATACAAGTATGACTCCAACTATTCAAGTTCTATTCCTAATAGCCCATATTCATGTTAGTATATGAGCCCAACAAATTGGCTTATTCCCATCAAGTGTGTCATTTGTCAGCCATTGGAATTTCAAATCCATTATATTGGGTTTTATTGATACTCAATAGCTTGTAGTCCTATTATTAAATGAGTCCAATATATGGATTGATTCCCATCAAGTGTGTTGTTTATCAGTCATCAACATTTCAGATCCATTATAGTGGGTTTTGTCAGTACCGGATAGTCTGCATTCCTATTAGTAAATGATCCTAACATATGGTTTTATTCCTTTTAGGTTTGTCATTTCTGATCCATAAAAATTTCAAATCCATCAGATTCATGATAGAGTAAATGGTTGTTTGATAGAAATAAATAGGTTTTGTTAGTTGTCAACCCCAAGAATCAAAATATTTTTCATCAAGTCTTGTCGTATCATATCGAACCAAGGTACATTATATTGAGTGAGATGAAAGTAAGTTCCAATATCCCAAGATCTGGTTGAGGATCAGTCATAACCCTTGGTGACACATATCGAGAGATAGGAAAACATATAAAATGAATAGTCCAATGATCCAATGTCAATGCAACTAGCACCTTTTTCCGGTACTCCTAGTCACCATGGTGACCCCATACATGGGGAAATGAAGTAAGTAACAAGTGCTTCAAAATTGGTTTATTTATCATTATTATATAATGAGATAAAGGATACAAACCAAAACATAAATGATAAGCACCTCCTTGGCTAAACATGTGTTTCTATCCCTTGATATTATGCCTAAATTATTAATGGCCATGTGCTAAGGGCTAAAAATTTTGGGGATTATGTGTTGTTGAAAAAATTGGGGTTGTGTTTTGTTTTAATTAAAGGGTTGAGTGGAACAGTAGAGTGTGGGCCTCAAGCCCAATCCATAGTCATGATTTGCATGAGCATTTTTTATCATAGAAGTGTAGGATTAAATAGGGACTTGGATGTAGTCGACATCAATAGAGATGAAGGATGGCTTAAATTTTCTAAAAAGAAGGACCTCACTATAATATCCTTAACCTTATTTTATTTGTATATATCTTTGATAACAGCAAGGACCTTACTCTATGTTTGGGAATATATCTAGAGAATTATTTATTTTTGGGAAGTAATCTTGTAAGTGAAATGAAATTTTGGAAAATCCTTTTGAAAACAATTCAATTAGGTGTAGGGATGAGTTTGAAGAATTGCTTCTTTTTTATAGACCTCATCTAGGACTTTTGTGACTCTATGTATGAATGCCTCGACCATATAGACTACATAACATTTTTCATTCTTAAAATCAAATTACTTTATTGATTTTCTTAATACTTTTTAAGGTTGAATTATATTATGTAATTAAGAAGGTTGAAAATTCTTATAGTTAAAAAAAATATAAATTTTTAGGTTATTATATTGATTCATTTAATCCCTATTGTTTTATAATATCATTGACTATTGGAATAACTAAAATAGTAATTAATTATTGGTAAGGGTAAATTTATTGAATATTTTACTCACTTAATTATAAAACCCTCTATTTTAATTATGCTTAAAAAATGGATTTTAATGAGTAATTGGGTAACATAAGTAGCAACATCTTATGTAAGTCCTTGAAATAGTGAGTAAATGAACTTGAAATAAGGTTGTTTTAGGAGGGTATGAACTGTAGAACCACTGTCATATTTAGTGCCAATGTTGATTTCAAGTTAGAATAACATAAATGGGTGTTTTGGAATAGGTAGCATGGCTAGAAGAGGTGTAGGAAGGAGTATGGTTGCTAGATGGAACATCCTGGTGCCATCGAAGTCGACAAGTGCTATCACCCCAACCTATGATGGGGAGCACATCGCGACACGAGAAGATACTTATCAGTGAAGTTTTGAACTTAATGAGATCATTATATCACATGTCAAAGGCATTAATAAGTCATTTGGAACAAGAATGTAGAGGACCTACTATGCATAATGAAGGGCCCCAAAACCCAGCAAGAAATGATGTGCGTTGGGATTTGGAAGTGTTGAGGAGGTAAATCCCCTCTGCGGACAGAGGCGATCCCTACTAGCCCAGCAGGGGTCTAGCAACAATCATCAAATGTTACAGCGCAAGTTCCTAGTTACGAATAAAAGACCAAAGATGGAGGCCTACCTGGAATCCAATGCTATGATCCGTAGAAGAAAGCATTCCCGTTCCTCAGCCTCGGCAGATCACGATCCTCCCACGATCTTCGCGGATGGACACCTGCACATGCAAGAAACAACACGAATACAAGCATAAAATCCAGAATGCGCAACTATATATCAGTCAAAAAGGATATAACTCATTATTAACATAAGTGAAAACAGAGTGGAACCATAACCGTAATCATTCATTAAATAACAATCGAAAGAGAGTACAACCAATGTTCTGACGTCGCGGTCTCCTTTGGATGGGTCTCCAGTCCTTCACATCTCGCAAAGCTCGCCAGGGAAAGGGCAAACCTCTCCAGAGTCTCTCGATGATAGTCTCCTTACTTGAGTCGGCCTTAAGGGAAGAAAGAGGGCTCTTACAGCACAAAGGCTCTTGGGAATTTGGAGATTCAAAGCTTAGGCACTTCAAGACTAGCTTGCAATGGAATTGAGCAAGCTTTTATAGATGGGGAAGGAGGGAGTTGGGATCCCTATTATTGTTGTGTTAGGGTCCCATGATTTGGCCGATTGGCGAGCCAAATGACGATGTAACATCAAACCAAGCTTTGGAGCCCAAGGACCTAGCCTTCCTGGACTCAGAGAGGGCTCTCTCTATTAGATGTAAAAGATATCGGTGTGTTCGCTTATGGTGTTCTGATATTAGGCTAGTTATGAAGTGAGTTTTTTTATTTTTGGTTTTTTAAGTTTGTGAGGGATAAAACTGATCAAAGATATAAAATGGGTAACAAGAAGTTAGATCAACTGGGCTATGGGGTCAAAAAGGTCAAGGAAGCTATGAGATGATGATGTAAGGCTGCTGTAGGGCCGATTTGATTCAAGGTAGAAAGGATCTTTGGGAAAAATGGAGTAAATGGACATCAAGTTTGTGAAAGACAAGGGATTTCAAGTGTAACTAGTTGATAGAAGACATAAACATGTTATAGCAAGCCATTAATCATGCTAAATGTAACTACGAGCTAATTAATACATAGAAATCAAACATTCCAGCCATGCATAGAAGTATAAGACCTTCTAACTTCGGGAAATGGCTATCAGACTTTGGGGAAAACACATAAGACTGACTAACAACTCAAAATACTATGCCGGAATGCCTAAACACAGTCTCTAAGTTATTGGGCACTTTGACAAACAAGCTTTCATAGTTTTAGGCAAAGGGCTAGATCGGGACTAGGCCTCCTTGGTTCAACAAGATGATAGGCTAATCAGTCAAAGAGATAGTTTTATGGACAGAACTATGGACAATCATAGGTAAGCAGGGCACACCATACATCCTACTCAACATACATAGAACTTGTAAATAAAACTAGCAACAATACCTTAAGTTACTAAAGAGCAGTTAAGAATTCTTTAGTATGACTAAGGAAGAAGAAAACATAAAGCTATGAAGATTCAGGAATTTTGAGGTGCCTCCATGGGCATATCTCAAACTTAATCTCTACTGATCTATAGCAGCAAGAATCATGTATCATGAATGAAAACTAGAAGACAACAACAAAGCAAGAAACACTATACCATTCTACCATGTCACGGAATCCATCAACAATCCTTCATCATTCATCAAAAGCATCCAAGAGGCAGTCCAAAATCATAACACAAGTATGTTCTTCAAAGCTCATATGACCAATATATTGATTCTTCTCTCAATTTCAGCCTTGTTTTACAATGAAGCCTTGTGGAATAAATAGGCTCAAGTGAGGAAAACCTCATGGTGCAACTAGCTATCCCATTGGCCTAATAAAAATATCTAAACTTGTCCTTGAGGCTTTGCAAAGCCCAAGGCACAAAATATCCCATAAAATATCTAAAAAAATGCTAAAAACGGAAATTATATTGACTTTGCATCATTTTCCAAGTGTAAAAATAGCTAAACGCACATTTGGAAAAAGCATATTTTTGAGGTTCAAAAATTGCAAAAATATTTCAAATTTACATCAGAAAAAGGTCCCCTGACTTGCTGGAGACAAATGGCAACTTTCCTGGTGTCGAAACAAGGCTCATGATAGCTCGTTGGAAATATTTCTGTGCCTACTTTCCGACGCAACTGAAATCACCTCAATCTGATGCCCGGAAGTCCTCCAAATCTGTACCTGTGTGTAAAAAGCCAGGAAATAGCAGACTGCTGATATGACGGGCAGAATGTGCAAAAAGTGAGCATTTTTCGCCAATTTGAGGGGGCGAATGATCTCCGAATGCTCTGAAAATAGTTGGGGACCTTCTCATAAACTTATGGCATCAACTGGTATCATCCTTCTCCCTTGACAAATCTTCAAACTGAAATGGAAAAATTATGAGTTTTCGACCAAAAACCCAAAAAATGCCAAAAAACAAAAGGTTGCCAAAATGGGCCCAAAATTGGCATGCATGACACTCAGGGGTCCCTAGCAATATGCTCCGAAGCTGAGGCCAAAATATCAAGGGCTGATATGCTTTTTTCCTCTTTCCATGCCGGGCGCTTCCCCTTTGCCTTCTTCAATTTCTCTTCGGCTGCCTTTAGTTTGCGTCGGGAAAACTGATTCAGCTTTCAAAAGTGTTGTGTCCTCTTTCTTTGTAGCTCTAGATCTCTGTTCACCCTCTCAAGCTTCATTTCCAAGTGTTTGTTAGCTCTTTCAAGCCACGCCTCTTTGTTTTCTTCAATTTCCTGCTCAAGGAGTGCAGTGAGAGGAAAGGCTTGGAGATGGGCTTGTTCTTCTACTTTCTGCTTTTCCAAGGCTCTTTTAAGCCCAATGGTCCTAGGCCTCTTCCGCCTAGGCTGGTCTTCCTCCTCTTCCTCATCAAACTCACCAATGAGTTCTTCTATCCTTGCTTGCGCCTTAGCTGCCTCATTCTTATATTTGATAGCTCGTGCTTCATGAACAGCTGTGTGAACATTCATCTGTTTGTTTTCGATCTCCAAGAAGTGATTGAAATTACTTGCCCCTTGAAGATCCTCCTCTAATGCCTCGATTTGCCCCTCTTTATGAATTAGGAGGTTTTCAAGAAGGCGGGCCTCATTATCACTATCATCGCTTTGAATTGGGATGACAGCCAATGCACCTCCATGCTTTGTACTTTCTCCAACTTTGCTTTTCCCTTTGAAGGCCAATCTTGCGCTTTTCCTCCTTGGCATGCTAGTAGGTGTCCTTTTGGGCGATTTCCTTTTGCTAGGAACAACCTTTGTCACTGTTAGAGTGGCAGCCTTAGACCCTCTCTTCCTTGTTGTGCTGAGCTTTGTTCTTTTGGGAGGAGGAGACATAACTGATTTACCCTTGACATCTTCCTGAACTTGTTGCTCTCCTTGAGGCTACTGGATGTCTTCCTCTTGCTGTTTACTTCACTGCCCCTGTTTGCCAACATTAGCTTGTTTTTCTTCATCAATGCCTTGTTCATTTGGTGCTTCAAACTGCTGCCCTTCTTCGCCAAATCGCTCGTTGTTCCTCATCTTTGTACTTGCCGACCTTCACCTTCTATTTGTCAGCAGTTCCTCATCTTGTATCTCGTCGTTCTTTCATCTTGACCTCGTCGTCCTTCACCTTCGATTTGCTGTTGTTCCTCATCTCCTATCTGCTGCTGCTCATCCCTTTCCTCTTGCTGCTGTTTACTACCCTCTCCTTCCTCCTGTTGTCCTGGATGTCCTTTAGTCATTCTGAGCCTTCTAGGAGTAGGCCTACTGGACAAAGGTACCAGGCGATGGATAGGCTGAGTGGGAGACACATGGATAGGAGGAACAGTAGAGAAATCTGGATGACTGATGAATACATCCCATGGAACCTCCTTTTTTCTCTAGCTGGTGTAGGAAGATAATCTTAATCAGAGAATGATGGAAAAGGGAAGGTATTTGCAGAGGTGGGGCCTTCTTCTGGACAGTAGATGCCATCTTCTCGATGCTCTTGAATAAAAAGTAAGGAAGGTTTAGTTTCCTACTTCTACTAAAATGCATCAATAATCGGACATGGTAGGCATAAACTCGATCAAACCTCCCTTCACAAGTGAAATATTTCATTATGACTTTCATAAGAGGAGCATAGCTGTCAAAGAGATATGAAAAAGGGAAAATAGCAGTGAAAACATCTCTATGCTCAGGCTTGATGAAAGGTTTGTAATCTTCTAAGTCAAGATGAGCCTGTTTGAACCATTTTTCGCCATGATACGGAATCTTGGTGGCCTTGGACACATACCTTGGAGAAATCTTGAAATCAAGACCTGCCACTTGGAAATGTTTTTCTTTGAATCTCAGGGCGCACAAGTGTGTTAATGGCGAAAAACTTTTGACTTCTTCTATCTTCTGGCTGAAATCTAGGCAACCTACTTCATGGAAGTTGAAAAGGACAGATGGATGAGCATTAACCTCTTCTATAGAGATTGGCTCATATCTTTTGTGCAGACCGCTCCTGCTGTCTTGCCTTGGAGACATTTTGACCTAAATATGCTTTGGAAGAAACAAACTGCCTCACTATGTGTAAACTGCCCTGTTGGAGTCAAACTGTGTCAATGTACTGCTTTGACAGAGAAACAATGTGATTTGGATGGTTTGCAACAAGTTTCTTATAATACACAACCTCTGCTCTCTTAAAAAGTAGCCTTCTACCTTGAATGTGCCTCAGCCAGGCAGATTTCTCAATAGGATACCATATAGTAAAAATGAGGCAGACTGATGGGTAAATTCCCTGTGCACAGTGTTAAGAAATCACTTTTTCTTGTGAATTTAAAAGGTCAATCAACACATCTATATCTGTGTCTCCAAGGTAAAATTCCCAATCATTAAAAACCTGCTCTTCAGAAAGTGGCTTTCCACCTTGAAAATATCTCAGTCAACAACTTCTCAGTAAGAAATAATACAGTGAAATGAAGGGCAGACTGCTAGGAGGAGTTTTCTGTGAGAAGTGCTTTGCCCATGGTAGACCTTGCAATCATTTAAAACCTGCCTTTCTTGATGTGCCAACATTCAACAAACTTATGGCTATTCAATCAAATCTCAGTGTAGGTATACAGTCAAATTCACAATTCTGAACAAGGTGACAGAGCTTTGAAAAATGCCTCAAAAAGTTTCAACAAGGCCTGCAAGAGTCTTTACTTTGCAGAATAAGCAAGACCTCCTACCAATGTAACACCTCTGGTTATGTTAGAAAAACCTTTACTTTGGATGGATACCAACTTATCAATAAGCTTGAAAAACACAAGGCAGTCAACCAACAAACACAATGAATACTGTCCTTTTGTGAGAAGTGTGAGCAACCCTCCCCTGTAGCTTCAACCTATAAACTTCTGCTTGATCAAGAACCCTTTCTCCTACTAAACTTCATTGTTCTCTATATGTATGTCACTTCATTAAACAAAAAACATGCTCATAAATTTTAACCCCGGTGTGAGCATACAGTCAAATTAACAGTTAGAACAGAGGTAACAGGGTTAAACAAGCTCCAAAAGCTTGAGCAGAGGCTGTAAGAGTTTCCTCTTTTCAAAATAATCAAGGCCTCTTTCAATATAGAATACCAGTCAGCCTTGGAAGAATGTATTTATGCCCTCTGAAAATCCACTTGACAATGATCTTTTGAAGAACAGAAAAACAGTCACAGAGTATCCAGTGAACAACTGTCTTTTCGGTGGTTGAGTAGGGTAACTTTTCCCTATGGTGTTTTAAAGAAATGACACACCCTTGCTCTTGATTAATCACAAGGTGAACACACAAAGTTTTTAACTTAATCACAATTTCTTTCCCATAGGCACTTTAATAGTACATTCACTACTCCAGCATAGTTTTTATCAATGGATATTTCACAGAAAGACACAGTTTATAGCTATGATGGCAGGGTTTTAACAAGCTCTGTATGCTGTGGTAACAAGGTTCAATGTTGAACAGCTCCCTTTTGATCAAAAACTTAACCCTCGTTTGGTTTTGACAAACACAGTGACTCTTCTACCCAACAAATTTTTAAGAAGTCAAAGATGCATGTGGAATACCTTGAGAATATGATGGAGGAGCTTATTGATGAGTTTAGTCCAGCTCCGGAGGCGTTTGAATAGCTTAAGAGGGTCAAAGAGGTGAGCGACGTGCTGAGCTCCCGGAGTGTCGCGCCGAAACAGTTGTCGGGTGGCCTTGTCGGGTCGGGCGGGCGCCGTGTACAGGCACGTCGCGCAATTGTACAGGCGCGTCGCGCATACACTGACTGCCTATGCAAATTCACTTCCAGGCGCGTCGCGGTTGCAGAGCCACATCGGGATACAAACAAACGGAAAAGTACCAAATTGCTCAAAACTCTTTTGATGCACACGTTGATGCAGGCAAAGCCAACTTCTCACTGATGGAGTCGACATGAAAGTTTTGACCTTCGACCCCCCTTCTTTAATATGTCAAACCCCCAACGGTCTTAAACCTTTTGAAATGTAAACTTGACATTCAGCTCCGTTTTTTTAACCTTTGTAATGTTGCCTTGGTGTATCTCTTGAAACTTTAAATCACGTTGACTTTATTTGAGAGGTGTTCCCTTTTTGAAATGATTTCGGCCACAGAATATTTATGCCCTTAAAAAATTTCAATAAAGTTTTCAACTCTTTTTCAAAGAAAGCAAACACAGTTTTTTTAAAAGGCCAGAACTCTGTCCATTTAGGCATATAGGTCTGAGGGGTGGTTCCTGTTGATTTTGTCCTTTTCGGTGACAATTAAACACCGAAATTCGAACTTTGGATAATACCTTGCCGATGATATTCATTATGTAACACTTTAACCTTTGTCAAGAAAATACTGAAAGGCTTGCTTTTTTTCTAAAAGGATAGGTTTTGTATTGTCTTGCTTTGCTCCGGTCCTTACTTGCTCCTTCAACCCTTTTACTTGTAGTAAAGAAGTTTGCGACCCTATTTGGCTATGATCATGGCCCTACGATTTGAAAGGCGCCTCTTTTCAAAATACTTCACACACTTTGTAAATATATCATACAATACCTGTTTTGTCCTTTTGAATAATGAAAAACTGTGTTTGTTTCAAATCATCCCAATAATGACAATAAGCCAAATGACCCTTTTTTGAACATGATGAATCAATAATTTAAAAAGTGATGTCTCTTGGTGACAGAACTCAAATTGCCCTTTCCAACTGATTTTCTTTCCATGCTTTCCAAAGTCTTCAAAACCCAAATGATGACTTGTGATAAAATGTCCTTTGAAACTTTGACTATTCCTTGCTTTGAAGAAATGCCTCCTCCTGCAGCAGTGGTATGTGGATTCTGTCTTTGGTGATTTTTAAAGCCTGAAGAATTAAACCGAAGTACTCTTGTATTTGCTATGCTTTGGAACTTGTAGAGCCCTTTACCTTTTAAGCTTGGTTTGATAGACTCTTGTAGGTGTCTTTTGACTGTAGATGCAAAAATACAATTGTATTGACTTTAAGTTCAATCATCCTCTGTCTACTGAAAAAGGGGATTCCCTTTACAATTCTTTTTCACTTGGATTGTAATAGTGAAGAGCTTCATGGGTTTTGAATGCTGCTCCAGAGCTAATGAAACTTATTTCCAGAACCTCTGTCTTAATCTGCTGAAGGTTATTTGATGAGCAGGCTTTGACAAAAGCTTTCTCTTATACATGGTGACAGTTTCTGCTTCCAGGTGATCCATAAGTTCCTTCTTTGATTGTAAGTGCCATATTTTGGTTGCATCCATTCATACTATATTTCTCTGTTTACTTGAAAAGAGCTCTTTTAGACTTCTTAACATGTGACAGTGAGGTGTTGTTTGACCCCTTCTCCTAGGGAAACTGCCCCTTTTTTGTATTAATGGCCTGCATATTCAAATTGTCTCCTGTCCACTATGAGGTATAATTTGACAGACATTTTCCTATGGGTAAGAAAACCAATACTTTTGGAAACATAAACACCATCTGTCACCTGTGTAAATACTTTTTCTTTCTTTCTTTGTCTCTTTCCACTGCATCTTTTGACCAATCAGTCTTCAAAAACATCCAATGCCTTGGCCATCTGCTCATGAACGAAGGAGGCCCTTTACTTGGAAAAGTATCTGAAGATTGTTTGATAAACCTGTTTGACAAAGATTTTCCTTGGATGTGATGGTAAGCAAACAACTTGAAAAACATCAATACTAGCACCTCTGCTTGCAGTCACCACTGTGCTTCAGAAAAACTCTAGTCAAGGTGTCACTGTCTCTATTTCTGCTGCCTCACAAGAGATGAAATGTCATCATTGCTTTGATCAATTTATGACAAATTATTGCTTTGAAAGATAGTCTCTTGTGACTATGAGTCGTTACCCTTTGAAAAACAAGCACCTGTTCTTACTTGCTGTGTAATGACATGATTTGTTAGCATCTCTTCAATTTGGTCTTGTGGGCAAGTGCCCTTATGATTAGAATTGTTTTTACTAATGAAATATGTCTCTCAAAGGTTTTATCAATTCACATGGTTGAAGGACTTCATGACTTCTTTACAAGATAAACTCTGTTCTCCTTGAACTAGCATAATTCAGATTCTAGCCTTTATTATGATCATCACTTGGGACTAGAAAAACCTAGAGTCTTTGTTTCACTTGTTAGGTAAAGAGCAAAACTAGGCTGCACTCATGAAGTCAATATTGCTTTGACTCCCTCTGCTTGTAGATGAAGGAGGCGCCCTAACCCTCTGCTTGTAAATGAAGGAGGTTCTGGACCATGACAAATTACCAGTTTGCTGAGACAGTGGTGTTCTTCTCTTCCTGTGATTTTTCATGCTGGAAGGAAAATGCAAGGTCTTGATGAGTGACTCTCTGTTTGCAGATATATCTCAGGCTCATGTTACATTTAGAAGCAGCTGTTCTTCTAACTGTAGATTCAAGCATTTCCTCCTGAGATGAAGTTATATTTCTTGTCTTTGTAGAATCCATAAAACACTGTAAAACACCTAATAATCAGCTTGAGACTGGGGTCTATGCAGTGCTGAGACCTAGGGGTATAAGTGGCGCGACTTAGAGCTGTTATCAACTTGATTTGCAAAGTGGGAGGTCAGTCATGGTTGGTCTGTAGCAGATGGAGGCTTTTTGGCTTTTTGATGATTGCCAAGGGTAAAATGTCTTAAAGCGCCACTTCCTAACATAGGGGAGGCTTTTGAAACAGACTTGGATTTTCCTTTTGGAGCTGATGGGCAGACCAGTAGGGCTGAAGCTAGAAAAAATAGTGATAATGGATTTTAACTTTGACAAGGGCGGACTGAAAAGTAAGAGGGCGAAAAAAGTTTTATGAGGGTTTTCTAGATGACAGATTGACATATGGAATTCAGCTTCTAGAAAACTCAGCTATGGATATAGTTATCACTAACATGTAAAAAAAAAAATACTAATGGCTAACAGTGGCTCCATTTGGGGAGGGCAGCTCCTCGTCAGGAGGTGTCCAGAATTCAGATCCTTGGCTTATGAAGACCAGTGCTTTATCCATTGGTGCAAAATTCACCTTTCTTTGATGCTATTTCTGAAAAATGACAGCATGATTAACATCAATGATACTTCTACCTACCCCACTATCTTTCCTAACATTTTTTCTTCTCTTTGGCGCATTTGAACTAGCAGCCTTTTGACAATGTATATTTTCTTTTTGCAAAATGAACCTATCTATTTCTACTCTTATATCTGCCGGGAGTTCAGATTAAGCTGATGAACTCCTTCATTGCTCTACCTATGCTAGATCGACTGTCAAGATTAAGCAGTTTGACAGGATTTTATTCTCTAATCTAAAACATGAAATTCAAAAATGATCAAATCAGGATTAGATAGTCTGATTTGTCATGCATTGCGGCATAAAAGACAAGCTGCACACAAATGTTATTTTGCAATAAAGGGAAACTAGACAAGCGGGGTTAAGATGTACAATGTATTTTTCATCCCTCGCTTCTCTCTTTGGTTCTGTTTTAGGCATGTGGAACTAGAATCTCTCCCTAATCTAAGCTCTGTGATAAGTCAATCTTACACAATGTTGACTATCTTTGCACTCACTAACTTATCAGCAAATAAATTTAAACATGCTCAGCTATGATTAGGCTAGATAGTTGAACAAGACTTTGGAGCACTAGTAGCGGCATTTAGACTTGCTCGCTTTCTGAAAGACTATTTTTTGGAACATCGGGCCTTTGTTCTATCTTCACTCGCCCTCTTTTCTGTTTTTTACTGTTTTTGACTTTCCTATCTTTTACTGTTTTTGAATTTTCTATTTTTCAATATTTCAGACAATGGTATGTACAATGAATGAAAGTGTTCCAAACTCAGAAATCTTGGAAATGACGGAATTTAAGCATCTTATCCTTGTAAGGATCTCCTCTCACCCTTGGCCCACTTAACTCCTGAAAAGAAAAATTTGGGAAATTTTCTCTCTCTAACATGACATAGGGATTCATGCAAGAATCTCTGAATAGCACGGTATCTTCCCGCTGTACCTCTTTGAATATCTGATTTCCACTCCTTTCCTTACTGTACATTTTTCTTAAGTAATGCATGTACTCTTGGCCATTCTTGAAACAGATAATGACATCATCAAGGTATGCAAAAATGCAGAAATTTAAAACTAGGAACATGGCCTTTATGAACAGATTTCTGATATTGGGTGGTTTTACAATTTTGAGCTTGAAATTAGATCTACCTCCCGCAAACTGGAAAAAATCTTTAAGCTGTCTACTTTGCAAGGGGATATTTTGAACATGACCTGAAACATCATCTTGCGAAAACACATGATTAAAAGCACTTTTAGTTGGTGAATCATGGTCTTGGGTAGAAAAAACACAATTTTTGTTAAAAGGATATACAGTATTATTTCTAAAATCAAAGCAGACTCTATGACCATCTGTTTTATCCCTGATTATTTCAGTTTGTTTTAGATTGTTGTGTTTTCTCTTGTCAAAGTTGTTCTTCGAGGGAAAGGTAGTGACACAGTATTTTCCCTTGTTTTTCCTGTAGAAATTGGTATTCTGTATGAGGTTTCTGATTTTAGCTTTTCTGAGTTCCTCATGGAAAGACAGAAGATGAGCTAATTTCAGTAGCTCAGGTATGCTGGAACTGCAACTATCATTCTCACTCATAAGAAGTTTATCAGGCATCCTTTCTAGATTTTGAGCAGCTGAGGCTATAGTCAAAGTTTCATTTGCAGTGGGTGATCCATCAGATGGTAAATCTTTGAGGTATTGTAGAAACATTAAAATCCCTTGCTCCCGGGTTCCGAACAGGTTTATGATGTGTAAGTCTTCTAAAGCCTTTACCCGGAAAATATTTCCGCAGGTTATTTCTGGTGTTTGACTAAGGCTAGAGTAATTTGTTTGATAGTACATAAGGGTTTGTGCTTCTTGCTCTGATCCTACCTTAGAAGGGGCATACTTACTTTCTTCAAGACACAGCTGTTCATGATCATGATAGTTTTGAGTGTCTAGTTCATCATAAGGTACCAGAGACAATTGATGTGGTGGATCAAAGTTTATTTCAGTTTCTCTAGACTCTTCCTCCAAGTTTTCATCAATATGCATAATGAAAGAGTTCAGGTCGGAATGCAAGGAACACATTGGAATGTTATCTGGCCTGTCTTGCCTGCTAATCATGTATTTCATGTGTGATTCTCGGTAGAGTGTTCTGGTTTGGCCGAACACAGGAATAGTGGCGTATGACATGTCTAGTTGAATATTCCCTTGGAGTTTGGCTCCCCAAGACTTGGATAGAAGCATCCCGTACTTGGGAGGAATGTCTGCCACTACTATATCCATGATGAGATGTTTTGCAGGTATTTGGGCCAGACTAAAACAAAGGTCTTTGATCAAACCCAGGCATTTGACTCTACTCGAATCAAATGAGTACAAGTCTTTGTATGGTCTTGTGATTTCCAGGCCTAGCCTTTCCATTACTACCTTCGGCATAAGATTATGCGAGGCGCCGGAGTCTAGCATGGCATTGTGGAGGATTTGGTCATGGATGTTTAGGCTAATGTAAAATGGAAGAGTAGTTCCTTCTTGGAATTTTCCCTCTATCTTTGGACCAAACAATACTTCAGGAGTGTCATCAGCCAGATTAACAGTGTTTGCATCATTCCCTAGATTTAGGACTTTTAGTACTTGGGATTTATAAGAGTTTTGGGCAATGAGTTCAGTAAAAGGCATGGTGATCTTGATCTTGGCGATTTCGCCTTCAAAGCTGAAAGGCAGCTGAAGTTTAGATATGTTTGTTTCAGTTTTTTCAGCCACGACCTTCTCTATGTTCTGAGTTTGTTGGCTTTGTTTTGGGATTTTGTTTGCCATAGTTGCTTCGGAAACCTTTGTGGAAGTACTCGTAACAGCTGAGTTAGGACTAGTTTGGGTGACTTTAGCTTTGTTTTGGTCATTTTTCTCCACCTTGATTTTGTCACTGCTTATTGCTTTCTTGAGGATGGCATCAGGGGTCTTAGCGGTATCTGAGTTACCTCTCTTGGAATTATCTTGGTTTCTTTTGCTTCTAAGGTCATATTGCCTGTGAGCCTCTATAATGGCATTCTGAAAATCTATGGCAGGGTCGTCGAGATCTTCATAGTTGGTCTCATCCTGATTAGGAGAAAAGAACGCTTGTTCTTCTTCTGTGAGGTACACCTCACTCTCATTATCAGATCCTATGAGGTTTAAATGATGTTCATCAAGAGGTTCTGAATCCCTGTCATCTTCTTCCACATAGTTTTCATTGAATGGTGGCCTAATATGTTGGTCATTTTCCCTTGGTCTGTTTTGAGGTTGTTCCCTCCTAAAGTTTTGGTTTCGGTTTCTGTTTGGAGGGTTTGGCTGGTTGTCCCTAACAGGAGCCTTTTCATTTATCCTTTCCCACATTTTGGCCATGGTTTTGACTAAGTCATCTATTCTAGGATCTAGGGAAGGTGATGAAGTGGAGACCTCATCTTTATATGTGACCTTTCTTTCTGATCTAGTCCTAGCTCTTTTTTCTGCTAAGTTGGCATCTGCTTTTATGGCTATTTGTTGTATTTCCTCTAAGGTGGGGGGATCCTTGTCTCTCAGATGATATGTCATGTCCGGATCGAAACCCTCGGGGAATATTTCCAAGGCTAAACCAAGTGGGGGTTTGAAATGAGGTGGGAGGGAGTTATATACACTGTTGAACCTAGTTCAATAAGCTTGGAAACTTTCCCCATTTTCCTGTTTTAGGTTGTTATATTCTGACAGGATTTGAATGGGGTTTCTTCGGATTTCCCACCTATTTCTGAAAACTTGATGTAATTCTGGGATATTGTGGATACTGTTTGGAGTTAAGCTTTTGAACCATGTTTTGGGTTCACCACCAAGACTTTGGGCGAATATTCTCATTCTAACGGTCTCGTCTTGTACCTCCAGGTATTCATAAGGATCAGTCATCCTACTTATATGCTGTTGAGGTGTAGTGGTATCTTCTCCAGTAAAGTGTGGGATTTTGTCTTGATATTTATTTGGGAGAGGAGCCAAAGGCGGTGGCAACACCAAAGGTGCATACCAGGCTGCCATGACGGGAGCTAATGGATGATGTACAAGATGAGGACTAGTGGGATGAGATGAGGTGGTTTGAACAGGTGTGGCGGATGAACTTGGACAAGTGATCTGGTTTTGATCAGATCTGGGATGGTAGGAGCCAAACTGATAGAGAAGCTGGAAGTCAGGAGGAGTGGTTGGTGAAGCTTCTCTACTAGGACTCTGTGGTGGGTCTAGGGGTTCAAGATCGTCAAAGTTTATCTTACTATGAGACCTGCTTCTGAAAAGAGCTTTTGATGACTCTAATTCAAAAGGTGAATCTGGTAGGATAGTGAGATGTTCAGGTACTGATCTTGTTTTACGGATGGGTCTACCAGTAGCTAGATGGTCAGTTTCAGAAGCTTGCCACAGAATCTTCTCTGGGTCATCTACTATGATAGGGGGGTTTGGGTCTGGATGGGATCTGGTGTTAATTCTTCGTGAAGCCAGATTTTGGATCTAGAGTTTAGAGAGAATGGTATTGGTGAATGTTCTGGATGAGTGGTCTCTCTAAAGTTCTACTAAGGTGAAGGATGGTCAAAATAAAAGGGATGAACTAGTGGAGTCGCCAGGTGGAACTGGGTTGTTTTTATGAAGATAGCTATGGTCCACCACCAGTAACTAATCTGGGAATGTTTTGGATTTTCTGAGTTTTATGTGCAGCCTATGGTTTAAAGTATCCTAGACTTGTTTCAACACTTTGCTAGGGTGATGAGAACAAAAAGAGTTTACTTCAAATGGATCTATGGACTGCTTGCTTGTTTAAGGTATCTAAAGGACCAAAGAGTCTATAAGAGTTTGCTAGACTATCATGTACTCAGTGTCCCACCATCTCCCGCTATGTTAGTGAGCGATGGGATAGGTCTATTGGATAGTAGCCTGGAGCTTGGTAAAATAGTAAGGCTTACTAGAGTTTAGTGGAGTCGCCAGGTGGATTATCAGTTTGTTTTGAGATATACTTGTATGGTCCACCACCAGTACTATCAAAAACCAATCTAAAGGAGTATTTTGGGGTTTTTTCTGAGTTTTATGTGCAGCCTAGGATGTAAGGGTGTTATAAACCTGATTCATCACTTTGCTAAGATGGTGAAGCAGAGAGTTTACACTAAATGATTCTAAAGGCTGATGGTTTAAGTTAAAATTTGAAGGACTAAGGAGTCTATAAAAGTTTGCTAGACTATCATGAACTCAATAGGTCCCACCGTGATCGCCATTATGTTAGAGAGCGGTGGGATAAGTCAATCAAACAGTATTCTTAAAAATAAGGGACTTCTAGAGTTCTAAGGTGTCCTTAGATTGTCACTAACTCAAAGTCCCACCGTGATCGCCATTATGTTAGAGAGCGGTGGGATAAGTCAGCCAGCTAATATTCTCAAAAGTCTCTAAAGATTAGGGAAACTAAGTTTGTTTAATACTCAGAGTCCCACCGTGATCGCCATTATGTTAGGGTCCCGTGATTTGGCCGATTGGTGAGCCAAATGACGATGTAACATCAAACCAAGATTTGGAGCCCAAGGACCTAGCCTTCCTGGACTCAGAGAGGGCTCTCTCTATTAGATGTAAAAGATATCGGTGTGTTTGCTTATGGTGTTCTGATATTAGGCTAGTTATGAAGTATGTTTTTTGTTTTTTGTTTTTAAGTTTGTGAGGGATAAAACTGATCAAAGATATAAAATGGGTAACAAGAAGTTAGATAAATTGGGCTATGGGGTCAAACAGGTCAAGGAAGCTATCTGATGATGATGTAAGGCTGCTGTAGGGCCGATTTGATTCACGGTAGAAGGGATCTTTGGGCAAAATGGATTAAATGAACATCAAGTTTGTGAAAGACAAGGGATTTCAAGTGCAACTAGTTAATAGCAAACATAAACATGTTATAGCAAGCCATTAATCATGCTAAATGTAACTATGAGCTAATTAATACATAGAAATCAAACATTCCAGCCATGCATAGAAGTATAAGACCTTCTAACTTCGGGAAATGGCTATCAGACTTTGGGGAAAACACATAAGACGGAATAACAACTCAAAATACTATGCCGTAATGCCTAAACACAGTCTCTAAGTTATTGGGTACTTTGACAAACAAGCTTTCATAGTTTTAGGCAAAGGGCTAGATCGGGACTAGGCCTCCTTGGTTCAACAAGATGATAAACTAATCAGTCAAAGAGATAGTTTTATGGACAGAACTATGGAAAATCATAGGTAAGCAGGGCACACCATACATCCTACTCAACATACATAGAACTTGTAAATAAAACTAGCAACAATACCTTAAGTTACTAAAGAGCAGTTAAGAATTCTTTAGTAGGACTAAGGAAGAAGAAAACATAAAGCTATGAAGATTCAGGAATTTTGAGGTGCCTCCACGGGAATATCTCAAACTTAATCTCTACTGATCTATAGCAGCAAGAAGCATGTATCATGAATGAAAACTAGAAGACAACAACAAAGCAAGAAACACTATACCATTCTACCATGTCATAGAATCCATCACCAATCCTTCATCATTCATCAAAAGCATCCAAGAGGCAGTCCAAAAATCATAACACAAGTATGTTCTTCAAAGCTCATATGACCAATATATTGATTCTTCTCTCAAGTTCAGCCTTCTTTTACAATGAAGCCTTGTGGAATAAATAGGCTTGAGTGAGAAAACCTCATGGAGCAACTAGCTATCCCATTGGCCTAATCAAAATATTTAAACTTGTCCTTGAGGCTTTGCAAAGCCCAAGGCACAAAATATCCCATATAATATCTAAAAAAATGCTAAAAATGGAAATTATATTGACTTTGCACCATTTTCCAAGTGTAAAAATAGCTAAACGCACATTTGGAAAAAGCAGATTTTTGAGGTTCAAAAATTGCAAAAATACTTCAAATTTACATCAGAAAAAGGTCCCCTGACTTGCTGGAGACAAAAGGTAGCCTTCCCGGTGTCGAAACGAGGCTCATGATAGCCCGTTGGAAATATTTCTGTGTCTACTTTCTAGCGCAACTGAAATCACCTCAATCTGATGCCTAGAAGTCCTCCAAAACTGTACCTGTGTGTAAAAAGCCAGAAAATAGCAGACTGCTGATATGACGGGCAGAATGTGCAAAAAGTGAGCATTTTTCGCCAATTTGAGGGGGCGAATGATCTCCGAATGCTCTGAAAATAGCTGGGGACCTGCTCATAGAATTATGGCATCAACTGGTATCATCCTTCTCCCTTGACAAATCTTCAAACTGAAATGGCGAAATTATGAGTTTTCGACCAAAAACCCAAAAAATGCCAAAAAACAAAAGGTTGCCGAAATGGGCCCAAAATTGGCATGCATGACACTCAGGGGTCCCTAGCAATATGCTCTGAAGCTGAGGCAAAAATATCAAGGGCTGATATGCTTTTTTCCTCTTTCCGTGCCCGGCGCTTCCCGTTTGCCTTCTTCAATTTCTCTTGGGCTGCCTTTAGTTTGCACCGGGCAAACTGATTCAGCTTTCGAAAGTGCTATGTCCTCTTTCTTTGTAGCTCTAGATCTCTGTTTTCCCTCTCAAGCTTCATTTCCAAGTGTTTGTTAGCTCTTTCAAGCCATGCCTCTTTGTTTTCTTCAATTTCCTGCTCAAGGAGTGTAGTGAGAGGAAAGGCTTGGAGATGGGCTTGTTCTTCTGCTTTCTGCTTTTCCAAGGCTCTTTTAAGCCCTATAGTCCTAGGCCTCTTCCGCCTAGGCTGGTCTTCCTCTTCTTCCTCATCAAACTCACCAATGAGTTCTTCTATCCTTGCTTGCGCCTTAGCTGCCTCATTCTTATATTTGATCGCCCGTGCTTCATGAACAGCTGTGTGAACATTCATCTGTTTGTTTTGAATCTCTAAGAAGTGGTTGAAGTTCCTTGCTCTTTGAAGATCCTCCTCTAATGCCTCAATTTGTCCCTCTTTATGAATTAGGAGGTTTTCAAGAAGGCGGGCCTCATTATCACTATCATCGCTTTGGATAGGGATGACAGCCAATGCACCTCCATGCTTTGTACTTTCTCCAACTTTGCTTTTCCCTTTGAAGGCCAATCTTGCGCTTTTCCTCCTTGGCATGCTAGTAGGTGTCCTTTTGGGCGATTTCCTTTTGCTAGGAACAACCTTTGTCACTGTTAGAGTGGCAGCCTTGGACCCTCTCTTTCTTGCTGTGCTGAGCTTGGTTCTTTTGGGAGGAGGAGACACGACTGATTTACCCTTGACATCTTCTTGAACTTGCTGCTCTTCCTGAGGCTGCTGGATGTCTTCCTCTTGCAGTTTACTTTGCTGCCCCTGTTCGCCAACATTAGCTTGCTGTTCTTCATCAATGCCTTGTTCATTTGGTGCTTCAAACTGCTGCCCTTCTTCGCCAAAATCAAGCTGCTGCTGTGCTTGGATTTCTTGCTCTTTTTGTGGCTCAAGATATGGCTCAATTTCCTGCCCAAGCTGCTGCTCCTGTCCTTCCATATCAAGCTGCTGTTCTTCATCACCACTGTCCTGCTGTTGTTCATCATCTCCTATATGCTGCTGCTCATTCCTTTCCTCTTGCTGCTGTTTACTACCCTCTCCTTCTTCTTGTTGACTTGGCTGTCCTGTAGTCATTCTGAGCCTTCTAGGAGTAGGCCTACTGGACAAAGGTACCGGGCGATGGATAGGCTGAGTGGGAGACACATGGACAGGAGGAACAGTAGAGAAATCTGGATGACTAATGAATACATCCCATGGAACCTCTTTTTTCTCTAGCTGGTGTAGGAAGATAATCTTGATTAGAGAATGATGGAAAAGGGAAGGTATTTGCAGAGGTGGGGCCTTCTTCTGGACAGTAGATGCCATCTTCTCGATGCTCTTGAATAAAAAGTAAGGGAGGTTTAGTTGCCTGCTTCTAGTAAAATGCATCAATAATCAGACATGGTAGGCATAAATTCGATCAAACCTCCCTTCACAAGTGAAATATTTCATTATGACTTTCATAAGAGGAGCATAGCTGTCAAGGAGATATGAAAAAGGGAAAATAGCAGTGAGGGCATCTCTATGCTCATGCTTGATGAAAGGTTTGTAATCTTCTAAGTCAAGATGAGCTTGTTTGAACCATTTTTCGCCATGATATGGAATCTTGGTGGCCTTGGACACATACCTTGGAGAAATCTTGAAATCAAGACCTGCCACTTGGAAATGTTTTTCTTTGAATCTCAGGGCGCATAAGTGCGTTAATGGCGAAAAACTCTTGACTTCTTGTATTTTCTGGAAAAAATCTAGGCAACCTACTTCATGGAAGTTGAAAAGGACATATGGATGAGCATTAACCTCTTCTGTAGAGATTGGCTCATATCTTTTATGCGGACCGCTCCTGCTGTCTTGCCTTGGAGGCATTTTGACCTAAATATGCTTTGGAAGAAACAAACTGCCTCACTGTGTGTAAACTGCCCTGTTGGAGTCAAACTGTGTCAATGTACTGCTTTGACAGAGAAACAATGTGATTTGGATGGTTTGCAACAAGTTTCTTATAATACACAACCTCTGCTCTCTTAAAAAGTAGCCTTCTACCTTGAAATTACCTCAGCCAGGCAGATTTTTCAATAGGATGCCATATAGTAAAAAGGAGATAGACTGCTGGGTAAATTTCCTGTGCACAGTGTTAAGAAATCACTTTTTCTTGTGAATTTTTAAGAGATCAATCAACACATCTATATCTGTGTCTTCAAGGTAGAATTCCCAATCATTAAAAACCTACTCTTTAGAAAGTGGCCTTCCACCTTGAAAATATCTCAGTCAACAACTTCTCAGTAAGAAATAATACAGTGAAATGAAGGGGCGGTATTGGGAAAATTGTTTACGGTGTCAAATCACTTACAATGTGATGTTTGAAGGTCCTCCAATACATCTTAATCTCAGTATACATGGTAGTGTAATCATTAAAAACACCTTGTCTAAGTGTGCAACATTCAACAAACTTGCATATATGCAATCAACCATGGTGCGATTAAACGATCCTTTGTCCTGATGGGAAATAGAGGTGACAAGCTATAAAGTTTCAACAGAGATTGTAGCAGCTTATCTCTTTCAAAATAATCAGTGTCCCCTTATCAATGTAACCCTAGCCTTTGTAGAAAAAATCCTTTGCTCTAATTGAACATCCACTTATCAAACAAGCTCGAAGACAAAAAGTCAGTCCAGCAACTGCACAGTAAAAACTGCCTTTTTATGAGGAGCAGGGGCAACTTTACCCTGTGGTCTTTCAACTTATAAACTGTTCTCTGTCAAAAACCCTTTGTTCTAATTACACTTCACTGTTTAATAATGTGGAAATGTTTTGAAGATAGTGTGAAATGCTTTCTTCTAGATATAAGCCCTGTCTCTCTATAACAAAGCCTTCTTTTTTCCTTTTTAGAGGTTTCTTTTGAAGTGGCAATCAAAGATCTCTCAACCAACAAACTTCCTTTAAGAAAAACACTGTTCTTAGTTCAATCACATATTCTTTCCTGTAGGTGCCTTAAATAATACATTCAACATTTTATTACAGCTTTACACCTCGAAACCTCACACAGCAAAAAACACTATTTTTCTGGTATAGTGGCGTGATTTGAGATTAAGCGTATGCTATGTTATGAAATTGTAAAGTCGACACAACTGTTTTCTCTCTTAGGCACTTCTAACAGGTGGTTATCATTCAAACACGGCTTCCCATTAGGTCAAGCTTGACAATTTGTTCCAACCATACTCTTACACCACGGTTTGATTTAAAATTTCATGTCCTTGGCACTTTTGAGGCAGGGGGATGGTGTGTAAAAATACCTTCAAAATTAGGTAAATCCTTTGAGAGGCGAATTGCTGCTGGAGGTCTTTAAGCCTACGCGGCACTCTGCGGAGAAAAGAGCAGGCGTACGAAACAACCCTCGGGTGACCGCTGTCGGAGTCGGGGTGGGCGTCGTGTCTGGTCGCGCGTACGTTGAACGCCTGTGCAAATCTTCTGCCAGGCGCGTCGCGCAGTTTGCCAGGCACGTCGCGCGGTCACAAACAAACGGAAAATCTTTCAAATTGCTCAAAAATTGTTTTGATGCCTGGAGATTGCGGAGGCAAACTCAACTTCTCGCTTGGTGTATTGAACATGAAATTTTTGACCTTCGACCCCACTTCTTTGATATGTCAAACCCCCAACGGTCTTAAACCTTTTGAAATGTAAACTTGACATTTAGCTCCATTTTTGTTTTTAATCTTTGTAATGCTGCCTTGGTGTATCTCTTGAGACTTGAAATCACGCTGACTTCACTTGAGAGGTGCTCCTCTTTTAAAATGATTTCGGCCACAGAACATTTATCCCCCTTTTTTAAAAAAATGTCAATAAAGTTTTCAACTCTTTTTCAAAGAAAACAAACATAGTTTTTTTAAAAGGCCAGAACTCTGTCTATTTAGGCATATAGGTCTGAGGGGTGGTTCGTGTTGATTTTGTCCTTTTTGGTGACAATTCAACACCGAAAGTCAAACTTTGGATAATACCTTACTGATGATATTCATTATACAACACTTCTTAACATCGAGAAAATACAAAAAATTTGTTTTTTTTCTGAAAGGATAGGTTTTGTATTGTCAACATGCTTTGACAGCCTCGGTCCTTACTTGCTCCTTCAACCCTTTTCCCACTGTAGATGCCAAGTTTGCTGACCCTATTTGGACTTGATCATGGCCCTCTGATTTGAGAAAGGTGCCTCTTTTTCAAAATACTTCCCTGCCTGTAAATATATCATACAATACCTCTGTCCTTTTGAATAATAAAAGGCTATTTTTGTTTTAAACCATCCAAATAATGACCATATGCCAAATGACCCTTTTTTTAACATGATGAACAATAATTTAAAAGGTGATGTCTCTTGGTGATAGGACTCAAATTTCTCTTACCAGCTGATTTTCTTTCCATGCTTTCCAAAGTCTTCAAAACCTAGATGATGACTTGTGATAAAATGTCCTTTGAAATTTTGACTGTTCCTTGCCTTGAAGAAATGCCTCCTCCTGTAGCAGTCGTATGTGGATTCTATCTGTGGTGATTTTTAAAGCCTGAAGAATTTAATCGAAGTACTCTTGTATTTGCTATGTTTTGGAACTTGTAGGGCCCTTTACCTTTTAAGCTTGGTTTGACAGACTCTTGTAGGTGTCTTTTGACTATAGATGCAAAAATACAATTGTATTGACTTTAAGTTCAATCATCTTCTGTCTACTGAAAAAGGGGATTCCCTTTACAATTCTTTTTCACTTGGATTGTAATAGTGAAGCGCTTCATGGATTTTGAGTGATGCTCCAGAGCTAATGAAACTTATTTCCAGAATATCTGTCTTAATCTGCTGAAGGTTATTTGATGAGCAGGCTTTGACAAAAGCTTTCTCTTATACATGGTGACAGTTTCTGCTTCCAGGTGATCCACAAGTTCCTTCTTTGATTGTAAGTGCCATATTTTGGTTGCATCCATTCATACTATATTTCTCTGTTTACTTGAAAGGAGCTCTTTTAGACTTCTTGGCATGTGACAGCGAGGTGTGGTTTGACCCCTTCTCCTAGGGAAACTACCCCTTTTTTGTATCAATGGCCTGCATATTCAAATTGTCTCCTGTCCACTATGAGGTATAGTTTGACAGACATTTTCCTATGGGTAGGAAAACCAATACTTTCTGAAACGTAAACACCATCTGTCACCTGTGTAAAGACTTTTGCTTTCCTTCTTTGTCTATTTCCACTGCATCTTTTGACCAATCAGTCTTCAAAAACATTCAATGCCTTGGCCATCTGCTCATGAACGAAGGAGGCCCTTCACTTGGCAAAGTATCTGAAGATTGTTTGATAAACCTGCCTGACAAGGGTTTTTCTTGGATGTGATGGTAAGAAAACAAACTTGAAAAACTTTAATACTGGCACCTCTGCTTGCAATCACTACTGTGCTTCAGAAAAACCCTAGTCAAGGTGTCACTGTATCAATGCACTGCTCTGAGGGGAACTGAAATGTCATCATTTGCTTTGGTCAACTTATGACAAATTATTTGAAAGATAGTCTCTGTGACTATGGAGGTCAGCACCCTTTGAAAAACAAACACCTTTTCTTCTGCCTGTGTAATGACATGATTTGTCAGCATCTCTTCAATTTGGTCTTGTGGAAAAGCAGGCTGCTTATGATTAGAATTGTTTTTACTAATGATGTGTCTCTCCAAGGTTTCATCAATTCACATGATTTGAAAACTTCTCATGACTTCCTTTACAAGACCAAAATCTGTTTTCCCTTGAACTTGCATACTTCAGACTCTAGCCCTGTTATGATCATCACTTACACTCAGAAAACCTAGATTCACTGTTTCACTGTTCAGTAAAAAGCAAACCTGGGATTTTGCAATCCTTAAAGTCAATACTGGCCAGCGCCCTCTACTTGTAGATGAAGGAGGCGCCCTAACCCTCTGCTTGTAATTGAAGGAGGTTTTTGGCCATGACAGATTACCAGTTTGTTGTGACGGTGGTGTCTCTCTCTTACTGTGATTTTCATGCTGGAAGGAGGCTGCAAGGTCTTTGATGAGTGACTCTCTGTTTTGTAGATATATCTCAGGCTCATGTTACATTTAGAGGCATTTATTCTTCTAAGCATGGAATTGACAATTTCTCTGAGATGAAAGTTATATTCTTTATCTTTGCGAATCCATAAACATATGAAACACCTATTGACTTGGAGGCATGTTTTGTCACAGTCTTTGAAGACCTAGGTATAGTGGCGACCAGAAGCTGGCAATCAACTTGATTTGCAGAGTGAGAGGTCAGTCATGATTGGTCTATAGCAGATGGAGGTTTTTTTGCCTTTTGATGGTTGCCAAGGGTAAAATGCCTTAAAGCGCCACTTCCTAACATAGGGGAGACTTTTGAAACAGACTTGGATTTTCCTTTTGGAGCTGATGGGCAGACCAGTAGGGCTGAAGTTAGAAAAAATAGTGATAATGGATTTTAACTTTGACAAGGGCGGAATGAAAAGTAAGAGGGCGAAAAAAGTTTTATGAGGGTTTTCTAGATTCTGCCGGGAGTTCAGATTAAACTGATGAACTCCTTCATTACTCTACCTAATGCTAGATCGACTGTCAAGATTAAGCAGTTTGACAGGATTTCATTCTCTAATCTACAACATGAAATTTAAAAATGATCAAATCAGGATTAGGCAGTCTGATTTGTCATGCATTTGTGGCATAAAAGACAAGCTGCACACAAATGTTATTCTGCAACAAAGGAAACTAGACAAGCGGGGCTAAGATGTACAATGTGTTTTTCATCCCTCGCTTCTCTCTTTGGTTCTGTTTTAGGCATGTGGAACCATAATCTCTCCCTAATCTAAGCTCTGTGATAAGTCAATCTTACACAATGTTGACTATCTTTGCACTCACTAACTTATCAGCAAATAAATTTAAACATGCTCAGCTATGATTAGGCTAGATAGCTGAACAAGACATTGAAGTACTAGTAGCGGCATTTAGACTTGCTCGCTTTCCGAAAGACTATTTTTTGGAACTTCGGGCTTTACCATTGTTTTTAGAAATTGCCCTCTTTTTCTACTGTTTACTGTTTTTGTATTTTCTGCTTTTTCACTTTTCTTCAAAAAATCTAAAACTGAAAAGATGCTCACAAGGATGATCTTATTTTCTACTACTATCTACCTATCCTAATCTAAATTGTACACAACATACACATTTCGTGAACTCTTCTTTCCAATGTAACCAGTCAAGTAGATGATTGCATGGGTGACTCTGGTTTAGTTCTTTCATGATGCAGAAATAATGACAAGGCCACTCCCATTTGGCAGGTTTTTGGACAACAGTACTCAAGCTTTTTCTCATTCTTGGTAGCAACTTGTTTATGATAGAAACCACTACTCTTTCAGACTTTTCAAGGAAAACAACAAATGGATCTTGGAATAATATCTGATCTAGAGGATTTGAGATATAGGTTTCATTCAGGATTATTCTTTCAGACTTCTCAAGGAAAACAACAAATAGATCTTGGAATAATACCTTATCTAGAGGATTTGAGATATAGGCTTCATTCAGGACTACTCTTTCTTCCACTTGACTATATTTGGGACTCTCCCGGTAAAGCAACTCTTCCCCTTGCTCATGATCACTGGAACTGTCAGACTCATCATATATTGCAGTGTATTTTTCAATCCAAGCTGATGTGTTTTGATAGGGCGGGCTGAAAACTGTGTGAAGGTCATCAGGTCGATGAGTAGGGATAGACTTTGACAGCAAATTATCTTCAAAGGACAGTGTGACAACTCTCATGTGTTTGTCAACCTCTCCTTCTTCATCTGCAATTTGTAACTCAATGGAACTTGGTGGCTGCAAATTTGGAGTTAAGGAAGATTCCATGTCCAAAATTATTTCTTCGACCATTTCAGGAAAAGGCTTCTCATTTACAACATGCTCAAGAATTTCACCATCTTCCTCAACCTTATCATCAAAGCTAAAGAACTATTGATTTCCAATTATGTGACTGTTATCTCTGATGGACTGAAATGAAGTGGAGAAAAGAGTCCGAGACTCTTCACTTACTTCTAAACTCTCAATGCTCTCCTCATCAGTGTCATAGATGACTTGTAATGGCTGCTCACTTTTCTCAAGTTTATGAAACTGAGCTTCCTCCCAAAAATCAAAAGCTGAGTGTTCTGCAAAGTTAGTTTCTGTTTGGAAATCACAATCATCAACATATTGATCAAACCTTGGAGAATCATTAACATAAGAAATGTCATCAACCATGCACATTGGACTATCAGATTGCATTTCTTCAACTTGATTTACAAATCTATTTTCTGACTTATGATATGCAGGATTAACAGGAGAAAGATCGGAGAAGTTTTGGTTATTAGTTTCTGCATCTAATAACGGAAAATGCATTTCTGATGGTTTGAGAGCTTCTTCCTTTTCCATTATCTGCTTGTTTATATCACTTTCATTGTATAAGATAAAAGAATCTAAATTGGAATGAGTGGAATAAATGGGAGTATTGTTTTCCATGACTGCTTGAGTTACCAGAGGTTGAGTTACTTCTAGTCCCAGGTTTTCCATGACTACTTTAGGCATGAGGTTATGGGAGGCACCAGAATCTAACATGGCATTATGTAATATCTTGTCCCGTATGTTCAGGCTCACATAGGAAGGAGAAACAGATCCTTCTTGGTATTGACCTTCTATTTTCGGGCCGAATAAGAGCTCGGGTTTGTTTTCAGTTAGATTTAAAGTATCTGCCTCGCTCCCTATGTCAAAAAATTTGAAAATTTGAGATCTATACCTATCTACAGTTATTAGCTCAGTAAGGGGTATGGTAATTTTTATTTCGGAAACTTCCCCTTCGAAACTAAAAGGAGTTTGTAGTTTGGGCAGATTTGTTTCAGCTTTTTCGGACATGACCTTTTCTATGCTCTTAATTTGTTGATTCTGGTTTGAGACCTTGTTTGACACAGTCGCCTCGAGAGTCTTTGTGGAGGTACTAGGAGTATCCGAGCTAAGACTTGTTTGAATAGCTTTATCTTTGTTTTGGTCAATTTTCTTAGCCATAATTTTGTTGCTATCCATGGCTTTTTTAAGGATGGTGTCAGAGGTTTTAGCAGTGTCAGGGCTACTCTTCTTGGAGTGGTCTTGGTTTTTTCTGCTTCTAAGGTTATACTTCCTATGAGCTTCTATAATGGCATTCTGAAAATCTATGGCAGGATCTTCGAGATCTTCATAGTCGGTTTCGTCCTGACTTGGGGAGCATAACTCTTGCTCTTCTGCTGTGAGGTAAACCTTACTCTCGTTATCAGAACCTATGAGTTTCCAATGATTTTCATCAATGGGTGCAGTATCCTTATTCTATTCATCAACATAATTCTCACTGAAGGATGGTCTGATCTGCTGATCATTTCCTCTTGGTTTATTTTGAGACTGATCTTTTCTAAAGCCTTGTTTCCGGTTTTGAGGGTTTGGTTGGTTGTCCCTAGGAGGCACTTTTTCACTCATTTTTTCCCACATCTTTGTCATGGATTTTATCAGGCCATCTATTCTAGGATCTAGGGAAGGAGATGAAGTGGAGACCTTATCTCTATATGGGATTTTTCCTTCTAATCTAGTCCTAGCTCTTTTTTCTGCTAAGTTGGCTTCTGTTTTTATGGCTATTTGTTGCATTTCCTCTAGGGTAGGGGGGTCCTTGTCTCTCAGATGATATGTCATGTCTGGATCAAAACCCTCGGGGAATTTCGCCAAGACTAAACCAAGTGGTGGTTTGAAATGAGGTGGGAGGGCGTTATACACACTGTTGAACCTAGTGCAGTATGCCTGGACACTTTCCCCATTTTCCCGTTTTAGGTTGTTATATTCTGACAGGATTTGAATAGGGTTCCTTCGGACTTCCCACTTGTTCGTGAAGACTTGGCAGAGTTCTAGGATGTTGTGGATGCTGTTTGGAGGCAAGATTTTAAACCATGTTTTGGGTTCTCCACCCAGGCTTTGGGCGAATATTCTCATTCTGACGGTTTCGTCGTGTACTTCCATGTATTCAAAAGCATCGCTAATCCTACTTACATGTTGTTGAGCTGTGGTGGTGTCTTCTCCGGTAAAGTGTGGGATTTTGTCTTGATATTTATTTGGGAGAGGAGCCAAAGGCGGTGGCAACACCAAAGGTGCGTACCAGGCTGCCATGACTGGAGCTAATGGATGGTGTACAAGATGAGGACTAGTAGGCTGAGATGAGGTGTTTGGAACAGTGGCGGTTTGACCAGGTGTGGCGGATGAACTTGGACTAGTGATCTGGTTTTGAGCAGATCTGGGATGATAGGAGCCAAACTGATAGAGAAGCTGGAAGTCAGGAGGAGTGGTAGGTGAAGCTTCTCTACTAGGACTCTGTGGTGGGTTTAGGGTTTCAATATCGTCAAAGCTTATCTTACTATATGATTTGCTTCTGGGAAGAGTTTTTTATGACTCTAATTCAAAAGGTGAATCTGGTAGGATGGTGAGATGTTTAGGTACTGATCTTGTTTTACGGATGGATCTACTAGTAGCTAGATGGTCAGTTTCAGAAACTTGCCACAGAATCTTCTCTGGGTCATCTACTATGATAGGAGGGTTTGGGTCTGGATGGGATCTGGTGTTAATTCTTCGTGAAGCCAGATTTTGGATCTAGAGTTTAGAGAGAATGATATTAGTGAATGATCTGGATGAGTGGTCTCTCTAAAGTTCTACTAAGGTGAAGGATGGTCAAAATAAAAGGGATGGATTAGTGGAGTCGCCAGGTGGAACTGGGTTGTTTTTGTGAAGACAGCTATGGTCCACCACCAGTAACTAATTTGGGAACGTTTTTGGATTTTATGAGTTTTATGTGCAGCCTATGGTTTGTTTAAAGTATCCTAGACTTGTTTCAACACTTTGCTAGGGTGATGAGAACAAAAAGAATTTACTCTAAAAGGGTCTATGGGCTGCTTGCTTGTTTAAGTATCTAAAGGACCAAAGAGTCTACAAGAGTTTGCTAGACTATCATGTACTCAGTGTCCGACCATCTCCCACTATGTTAGTGAGCGATGGGATAGGTCTATCGGATAGTAACCTAGAGTTCGGTAAAATAGTAAGGCCTACTAGAGGTTAGTGGAGTCGCCAGGTGGAATGTCAGTTGTTTTGAGGTATACTTGTATGGTCCACCACCAGTAATGTCAAAAGCCAATATAAGGGAGTTTTTTGTGGTTTTTTCTGAGTTTTATGTGCAGCCTAGGATGTAAGAGTGTTATAAACCTGATTCATCACTTTGCTAAGATGGTGAAACAGAGAGTTTACACTAAATGATTCTAAAGGCTGATGGTTTAAGTTAAAAGTTGAAGGACTAAAGAGTCTATCAGAGTTTGCTAGACTGTCATGTACTCAATAGGTCCCACCGTGATCGCCATTATGTTAGTGAGCGGTGGGATAAGTCAATCAAACAGTATTCTTTAAAAATAAGGGACTTCTAGAGTTATAAGGTGTCCTTATATTGTCACTAACTCAAGGTCCCACCGTGATCGCCATTATGTTAGGGTCCCGTGATTTGGCCGATTGGTGAGCCAAATGACGATGTAACATCAAACCAAGATTTGGAGCCCAAGGACCTAGCCTTCCTGGACTCAGAGAGGGCTCTCTCTATTAGATGTAAAAGATATCGGTGTGTTTGCTTATGGTGTTCTGATATTAGGCTAGTTATGAAGTATGTTTTTTGTTTTTTGTTTTTAAGTTTGTGAGGGATAAAACTGATCAAAGATATAAAATGGGTAACAAGAAGTTAGATAAATTGGGCTATGGGGTCAAACAGGTCAAGGAAGCTATCTGATGATGATGTAAGGCTGCTGTAGGGCCGATTTGATTCACGGTAGAAGGGATCTTTGGGCAAAATGGATTAAATGAACATCAAGTTTGTGAAAGACAAGGGATTTCAAGTGCAACTAGTTAATAGCAAACATAAACATGTTATAGCAAGCCATTAATCATGCTAAATGCAACTATGAGCTAATTAATACATAGAAATCAAAACATTCCAGCCATGCATAGAGGTATAAGACCCTCTAACTTCGGGAAATCGCTGTCAGACTTTGGGGAAAACACATAAGACAAACTAACAACTCATAAAACTATCCCGGAACACCTAAACATAGTCTCTAAGTTATTGGGCACTTTGACAAACAAGCTTTCATAGTTTTAGGCAAAGGGCTATATCGGGACTAGGCCTCCTTGGTTCAACAAGATGATCAACTAATCAGTCAAAGAGAAAGTTTTATGGACAGAACTATGGACAGCTTATAGGTAGGCAGGGCACACCATACATCCTACTCAACATGCATAGAACTTGTAAATAAAACTAGCAAACAGTATCCTTAAGTTACTAAAGAGCAGTTAAGAATTCTTTAGCATAACTAAGAAAGAAGAAAACATCAAGCTATGAAGATTCAGGAATTTTGAGGTGCCTCCATGGGCATATCTCAAAATCAATCTCTACTGATCTATAGCAGCAAGAAATATGTATTATGAATGAAAACTAGAAGACAAAAACATATCAAGAAACACTATACCATTCTACCATGTCATGGAATCCATCAACAATCCTTCATCGTTCCTCAAAAGCATCCAAGAGGCAGTCCAAAAATCATAACACAAGTGTATTCTTCAAAGCTCATATGACCAATGTATTAATTCTTCTCTCAAGTTCAGCCTCTGTTTTACAATGAAACCCATGGAATAAATAGGCTTGAAGGAGGAAAACCTCATGGAGCAACTAGCTATCCCATTGGCCAAGTCAAAATATCTAAACTTGTCCTTGAGGCTTTGCAAAGCCCAAGGCACAAAATATCCCATAAAATATCTAAAAAACTGCTAAAAACGGAAATTATATTCACTTTACATCATTTCCCAAGTATAAAAATAGCTTAACGTACATTTGGGAAAAGCAGATTTTTGAGGTTCAAAAATTACAAAAATACTTCATATTTATGCCTGAAAAAGGTCCCCTGACTTGCTGGAGGCAATTGGCAGCCTTCCCGATGTCGAAACGAGGCTCATGATAGCTTTTTGGAAAGCTCTCTATGTCTACTTTCCGGTGCAACTGAAATCATCTCAATCGGATGCCTGGAAGTCCTTCAAAACTTTACATGAGTGTAAAAAACCAGGAAATAGCAGACTGCTGATATGGCGGGCAGAATGTGCAAAAAGAGGGCGTTTTTCGCCAATTTGAGGGGGCGAATGATCTCCAAATGCTCTGAAAATCGTTGGAGACCTGCTCATAGAATTATGGCATCCATCGGTATCATCCCCCTCCCTTGACAACTCCTCAAACTGAAATGGCAAAATTATGAGTTTTCGACCAAAAACCCAAAAAATGCCAAAAAAAAAACAGTTGCCGAAATAGGCCCAAAATTGGCATGCATGACCTTCAAGGGTCCATAGAAACATGCTCCGAAGCTGAGGCCAAAATATCAAGGGCTGATATGCTTTTCTCCTCTTTCCGTGTCGGGCGCTTCTTGAAACTGTTGTTTATCACTACTGAGTTACTGCTGTTCAGCATTCTTCTCCTCTTTTTCCAGCTGCTGGTCATCTTTACCACTGTCATTCTGCTCCTGTTGTTTTGCCTTGGAGGCATTTTGACCTGAATATGCTTTGGAGGAGGCAAACTGCCTTCACTGTGTGTAAAATGCCTTGCTGGAGTCAAACTGTGTCAATATGCTGCTTAGACAGATAAACAATGTGATTTGGATGGTTTGCAACAATGCTTCTTGGAATACACAACCTCTGCTCTCCTTAAAACCAGCCTTCTACCTTTGAATGTACTTCAGCCAGGAAGATTTCTCAATAGGGTACCATATAACAAAGAGAAGACAGACTGCTGGGAAATTTTCCTGTGCACAGTGTTTAAAAGTCACCTTTTCTTGTGAATTTGTTAGAGGTTAATCAACACACCTACATCTCTGTCTCCAAGGTAAAATTCAATCATCAAAAACTTGCCCTTCAGAAAATGTGCTGTTCACCCTTAGAATATCCCTGTCAACAGATTTCTTTAGAAGAGACCATACAGTGAAAGAAAAAAGGAGACCTAGGTTAGGTGGATTATCAGTGCACAATGTTTTAGGAAAATCACCCTTTACTTGTGAATTTAAGAGATCAACCACCACATCTATATCTGTGTTTCCAAGATGAAACTCAATCATAAAAACCCTGCTCTTCAGAAAGTGGCCCCATACCTTGAAAACATCTCAGTGAACAACTTTTCAATATGATATAATATAGTGAAAAGATGGGCAGACTGCTAGAAAGAGTTTGCTATGAGAAAGTGCTAAAATCACCCTGTTCTTGAAGCCTTAGATGTCAACCAATAAACATGTATCTCTGCTTCAAGGTAGAATTTCAATGATTAACAACCCTGCCTTGTATAAGTGTGCCAACTTTCAACAAATTTGCATATGTGAAATCAACCCTCAGTGTTATTAAACAGTCATTGACATAATCCTGAGCCAAGATGACAGTTCTTTAAAAGACTACAGAGTTTTTAGGTAGAAGCTATATGAGTTTTCTTTTTCAAAACAAAATATGTCAAAAACCCTTTTTTCTAAGTGCACTTCACTGCTTAATAATGTGGAAATGTCTTGAGGACAGTGTGAAATGTTTCTCTTTAGACCTAAACCCTGTCTCTCTATAATAAAACCTTCCTCTGCAGCTTCAAACTATAAATTTCTGCCTGATCAAGAAACTTTTCTCCTACTAAACTTCACTGTTTCTTTATGTATGTCACTTCATTTAAACAAAAACATGTTCATAAAGTTAACCTTGGTGCATCTATACAGTCAAATTTACAGTTTGAGTAGAGGTAATAGGGTTTAAGAGCTCCAAAAGCTTTGAGTAAAAGGCTGTAAGAGTTTGCTCTTTTTTCAAATAATTGAGGCTTCTTTCAATATAGGATAGCAGTCATCTTTGGGAGAATGTCCTCATGCTCTCTGAAAATTCACTTGAACATGATCCTTTGAATAACAGAAAAACAATCACAGTGCTACAATGATACAACTATCCTTTGATGGTTGAGTAGGGTAACTTTGCCCTACAGTGCTTTAAAGAAAGGACACACCCTTGCTCTTGACTAATCACAGGGTGAAAACACCAGGTTTTTAACTTAATCACAGTTTCTTTCCCACAGGCACTTCTAACAGTGAATTTGTCATTCAAACATAGCTTGAAACAGTCTTTTTAAACCTTTCTGTCACTTTTGCAAATCTTTGAAACCGAGGAGGAAAACATATGAGAATACCTTCAATTTTGATGAAAAAATCCTTTGAGAAGGGTGGAGTAGCACCGGAGGCCTTCAAGATTTGCGCGACACTCTTTGAGGACAGCACGGCACGCATTTTACCAACGGTGGCCCTGTCGGGTCGGGCTGTCGGGTGGTCGGGCGCCGTGTACAGGCGCGTCGCGCCAACACTGACCGCCCGTGTAAACTGGCTCCCAGGCGCGGCGCGTGGGTTTCCAGGCGCGTCGCGCTGTGTTTTAGCAGTGCAAAACTCTGCAAATTGACCCGAAATTTGTTGTTTCGATGCTGAGGGCGGCGTGGAACTTTGTTTGTAGTTTGAGAATGATGGAATCACCCTCGACCTCACTCCTTAATATGTCACTTTAAATTCTTCAACGGTCACTTTGTTTTTAAATGTAAAGTGGAATTTTGGTTTGGCTTTTTTGCAAATTTTTCACAGTCTTTTTGATCCTTTTGAATATCCTCGGTGCATCTCCTACCTGAACCTCTTTATAAAAACAAAAATGGCTTTAAAAACCAGAACCTTGTCTCACTTATGCACCGGTGTATGAAAAGTGATTTCCGGTTTTGTTCTTTGGGTGACATTTTAACACCGAACTTCTCACTTTGAAAAATATTTCCATATCTTCCACATCATCTCTGCCACTGTTTTAAAGATGCTGGTAATATTTATGATGTAAAACAACCCCTCTTTAACACTGTCAAGAATGCTTGAATACTAATTTACTTCTGAAGGACATGGCTTGTTTTGTCAGCTTGTTTTGACAGTCCTTGGTCTTTGATAACTTCTTCAACCTTTATCTACAGCAGGTGCCCACATTTGCAGCTGATTTCTTTTCATGCTTTCTAGAGTCTTAAAAAACCCAGATGATGACTTGTGATAAAGTGTCCTGACTGTTCCATGCTTTGAAAAAATACCTCCTCCTTTTAAGCTCGGTTTGACAGACTCCTGTAGGTGGCTTTTGAATGTAGATACAAAAATACAATTGTATTAAATTTAATTTCAATCATCCTCCTTCTACAGAAAAAGAAGGAATTCCCTTTGTAATTATTTTTCACTTGGTTTGTAATAGTGAAGCGCTTCATGGGTTTTGAGTGCTGCCCAGAGCTAATAAAACTCATTTCCAGAAACTCTGTCTTAATCTGCTGATGGCTATATGATGAGAAGGCTTTGACAAAAGCTCTTTTTTTATACATGGTGTCAGTCCCTGCTTCCAGGTGATACACAAGTTCCCCTTTCGACTATAAGTGCCATATTTTGGCTGCATCCCTTCATATCATACTTATCTATTTACTTGAAAAGCACTCCTTTGGACCTTTGGCATGTGACAGTGGATTGTTGTTTGACCCTTTCCCTTAAGGAAACTGCCCCTTTCTGATATCAATGGCATACATATTCATAATGTTCCCTGTCCATCATGATGTATATTTTGAAATACATTTTCCTATGGGTAATGTATTTTGAAACATAAACACCATCTTTTACCTGTGTAAAAGACTTTTGCTCTCTTCCTTTGCCTCTTTCCACTATATCTTAGACCAATCAGTCTTCAATCAACATCCAATGCTTTGGCCATCTGCTCATAAATGGAGGTGGTCTTTTACTGAGCAAAGTAAAATGAGATTTATTTGATAATGCTTTTGAAAAACAAACAACTTTTCTTCTGCCTGTGTGATGACCTGATCTGACAGCATCTCTTCAATTTGGTCTTGTGGGAAAACAAACTGCCTATGATTAGAATTGTTTTTTACTCATGATGTGCCTTTTTAAAGTTCAACAATTCACATGATTTGAAAGCTTCAAATGACCTCCTTTATCAGACCAAACTCTGTTTTCCTTTAAACTTGCATATTTCAGACTCTATCCCTGTTATGATCATCACTCACATTCATAAAACCTGGAGATTTTGTTTCATTGTTTAGTAAAAGGCAAACCTGGACTTTTGCAATCCTTTAAGTCAATACTGACCAGCGCCCTCTGCTTGTAGATGAAGGAGGCGCCCTAACCCTCTTCTTGTAAATGAAGGAGGTTCTGGGCCATGACAATTTACCAGTTTGCTGTGACAGTGGTGTCCTTTTCTTACTGTGATTTTCATACTGGAAGGAAAACTGCAAGGTTTTGATGAGTGGCTTTCTGTTTTGCAGACATATCTCAGGCTCATGATACATTTAGAAGCAGCTGTTCCTCTAACTGTAGATTCAAGCATTTACTCCTGAGATGAAGTTATATTTCCTGTCTTTGTAGAATTCATAAAAACATTGTGAAACACCTACTAATCAGCTTGAGACTGGGGTTCATGCAGTGCTGAGACCTAGGGATATAAGTGGCGCGACTTAGAGCTGTGATCAACTTTATTTGCAGAGTGGGAAGTCAGTCATGGTTGGTCTGTAGCAGATGGAGGCTTTTTTGGATTTTGATGATTGCCAAGGGTAAAATGCCTTAAAGCGCCACTTCCTAACATAGGGGATACTTTTGAAACAGATTTGGACTTTTCCTTTTGGAGCTGATGGGCAGACAAATAGGGCTGAAGCTAGATAGGATAGTGATAATGAGGTTTTGATTTTGACATGGGTGGATTGAAAAGTAGAAGGGCGAAAAAAGTTTTATGAGGGTTTTTTAGATGACATATTGACATAAGGAAATCAGTTTCTAGAAAACTCAGCTGTAGATATAGTCATCACTAACATGTAAAAAATACTGATGGCTAACACTCTCCACAGTTCAATCGGCCATAGCCCCTTTCAGGTGGGCTTGGGATTCCAGCCACTATGTCCCATTGTCGTAGCCATGCCATTTGCAGTTGCTCAGGCCGATTCAGCTCATGTCCAGTCTGAAGTTGACAAAGCAAGTAGCTTCATCGAGCGCATTCAACACTTCCGCCAACAGGTTCATGATATATTGGATAGAGCCAATGCCAAGTACAAGCAACGCCATGATCAACACCAGGTGCCACACAACTTCCATGTGGGTGACAAAGTATGGATACATTTGCAGAAGGAGCATCTCATTGGACCCCAGCGCAAGCTTCGCCCGCTCCGATACGGGCCATACACCATCACCAATGCTGTAGGGAACAATGCCTTCAAGCTCAGTACTCCACCATTCCTTGGTTTGCACCCAATATTCAATGTGGATCGCCTTCGTCCTTACTTCCCACCTCTACTAGACACCTCAGACATTGCAGAACAACTCACACCAACAGAGTTAAACCCAGAATGCATGGAACAGGCCCATGCAAATCAAGAACACTCGCCAACAGAATATTCAACTGTATCGGGTTGTCAAAGCTGGCCAACTCTTGCACCAAGGAAAGTGGTTCACCAGGGACCAAGTTCAGCAAAAATTTCCTCATCTCATGGAGGAACTTAATGCAATGGGGAACATTGCTTCCTAAGGGGGGTGGAATGATCCAGGTGGATATTGGTGGTCACCCACCTATTCCACTTGGGGCCCCACCATTGTCCCTTTCAGTTTTTCAATTCGGCACAACTTACTATTTTTAGCAGTTTTCCGGGTCCTACACTTCCGGAGCCGTTTTGAGGCCCTAAATGACGTTTTTTGGGAAAGCAGAGAGTGACATGGGTCCATGGACCGATGTTTCTCATTCAAAATTTGTATTCCTTTGATATATATTTCTAACGAGGTATGGTACACATCAAACGGAGATCATATGCCAAAGTTATGCCCCTGGGAAGTTGAAACACCAATTTACCCAAATGGGGCCCAAGTTTTGGTGCTTCATCTCCTAGGGTTAGGGTTTTGGCTGTTTAGGATTTCCCATTGTTTCTAAATAATAAATAGGCCCTCAAGCCTCATTGTAACTCAGTTCAGAGGCCTATAGCCACCACATCTCTTCTCAGAGATAGCTACCAGCGCCCTAGCTAGTTTTATTTCCATTCTATCTATAAGCAAATTTCAGTTCTTTGATATTAATGAAATGAAGTGTTATTTACATTGCATATCTGTATTTATGGTTATGTGTTTACTCTATTGCATTCCTGCATAAATCTAGATCACCTATGTAGATACATCCCCATATGGTATTTCATGGTACCAAGAATATGGCCCTGGCCAATTCAAACCGTCGTTTGTCCTAGGGTCATTCCTAGGAGATCCTCCCATTATCCTTGAGGTATCACCTGACGCCACAGGGGCCCTAGTGTGCATGATGTCCACATCAAGAATTGATGTCATTCAAGACACGGAATCAAGCAATAATTACAAGGAGGCATCGGCCATGGTAGCCTCTCTAGCCTACGCCGCCTCCTAAACCCCTTTCCTCTACCCTCCAGCTAGCTTCGTCTCCCAGCAGGTTTTGGCAACACTGGTGTTACCCAACATATCGTTGGCGTTCCTAGTTTGGTACCTCATTCCCCCTTTTGGAATAGGAGCCACCAACGTTACTGATGTAGGGTTAAATCCCCTTAGTCCTGAGGAGCCCCAACCAACCATAGAAACGGTCGAGACCACCCCTGCAAGGGAAGTTCCCATTGCAAAAATGCTAATCACGGCCAAGAAAACCACAAACATATGAGAGAAGATGGTGACCCTCGCCATTCAAAGGGAATCACCAGTATACACCATATGCAATGTTATAGGCCATCCTACCCACATATTTCCAGAGTTAGATGAGTTAAAACCACTCCTTGGCTCCGAAGCAGATGTCTCGACACTGCTTTCCCATAAAAAGGAACCTACCTCAAAATGTAAATGCAAACTGCTGCGTAACAATCACACATGCTCTCTCTGTGGAACCTATGGGCACTATACCCACCATTGTCTAGAGATACCATAGTATAGGGACACCTTACATGCAGTCGAGCGATCCTATCAACAAGATCCCTCCATCCAGTCGGTGAATGATGAACCTCATATCATCCTATACCTAAAGGAAGAGTGACAATCACCAGAAAGACTCCTTGCCAGACCACCCCCCCTTCCCCCCCAGCCGAACGGTGCGTACTATGTGATGAACTTGATCATTTCATCATCGACTGTGCCACTTTGGAAATGTTCCAACGATGGTACTTAGTCAATATAGTATACCGTGACGAAATGGATGTCCCATATTCATGTCAGATATGTGGTCACAACCAACCTGTATGTCGTTGTCACTATATACCATGATTCCACACAGCTTTAGCCTGTATGCGATCAACCATAGTCTATCTCTCCCATGAAGATGGCACATACTTAGAATCCATGAAGAACACCACAACTCAAGAGGATGTGACAAATAGATCCATCCCGTCGTGTCCATCGGGAGGACGGCCAACTAGGGAGATTTATCCCCCGCTAAACGTCGACGATATGACACACCATACACAGTTCATGTCATCATGTATCAGAACCATGACTTGAGATGTTTGCTCATCTGCCATAGGCGTCGAGTCAGCTGCAGCTACAGGAGTAGCCATCCCCACGACAGTGAAAATCCAATCTATCTGCACTCTATCAACCACATTTGGTTCCACCACATCCATGATGGAATCTTTTTCATGTCTCTCAACTAGATCCACCAGAATTACCCCCATTCAGTATAAACTGATGTAGGAACAATCCTCCTTCGGGGCTTTGTTTCATTCAGATGAGGATATCCTAGAAGCCATGATGGAGCTAGATTACCCATGGGATGCAATGCATCACCATTCGCTTTTTCTCCCCAAGAAAACATTCAGTCCTAACAAGGCAACTGAACCTAGGAAAGGTCAACTAGTTCAAAAACCCCATCCCAGCGCCCGATGCATTCAAGGAAGGGAATATGTCAAATATTTTTCCTGCCGTTAAGGTGAATATATCTCAAAATCCAACAAAGGTTGAACTAATCTCACTGGGGGTAGCATGTTCTCCAGAAGAAATAGTCTCTTACACCAAACTGTTACAAGAGTATAGAGATATCTTCACACGAGACTACTCAGAAATGCTTGGGCTTAGTCCTACTATAGTAGAGCACCATGTTGAAACTTGGCCTGATGTACCTCCAATACGCTAGAAACAACGTCAACTACACCCATCTAAGGCAGAACCAATAAAGCGATAAATCAACAAGCTTCATAGAGTCGGGTTTATCTACCCTATCGCCGATACGTCTTGGGTTTCCAACCCTGTTCATGTCATGATAAAACATGGCACAATACGTATCTGCACCGATTTCTAGGATTTGAACAAATCTTGTCCCAAAGACAATTACCCCACACCATTCATCGATGAAGTCATCGATGCACGTGCTGGACATGAAGCCATATCCTTTATGGATGGATTCTCTAGATACAATCATATCCAGATCTGCCACACGGATCGGTAAAAAAGCACATTCACCACCCCCTGGGGCACGTTCGCATACAAGGTGATGCCATTTGGCTTAAAAAATGCTATAGCCACCTTTGAAAGGGCCATGAATTATATATTTCATGACCTGGCACAACTTTTCCTCACCTACTTACATGATTTGACAGTCCGCTCTAAGAAGTGCTTAGACCACCTTGAGGATCTGCGATTGGTATTCCAAAGATGCCATCAATACAACTTACACTTGAACCCCCTCAAGTGTGTCTTTTGTGTCAGTGTAGGAAGACTCTCAGGTTTTATAGTGTCCCAAAAAGGCATTCGCATGGAACCCCTCAAGGTCCAAGCCATCAAAGAGGTACCTCCACCTCAAACCCTCAGACAACTCCAAAGTCTACAGGGAAAAGCCTATTTTTTGAGATGCATCATCCCAGACTATGCCACCTGCGCTCAAGGGTTCTTGCGCCTCCTTCGCCAAAACATCCCCTTTAAATGGGATGACCACGCCCAAAAAGCATTTGACGCACTAAAGGAAACATTATCCTCAGCACCACTCATTAGTCCCCCAGACTATGACAAGGATTATATCCTATATCTATCAGCTTTTGAATCCACATTAGCCAGAGTATTTCATCAGGAAGGGATAGATCGAAAGGAGCATGTAGTAAATTACGTCAGCCAAACCTTGTCGAGACCAGCATTGAGATATGAACCCGAAGAAAATACTGCCTTAGCATTAATCTATGCAATCCAAAAACTTCACCACTACATTATCTTAAAAACCACTATGGTTGTCGCAGATATTAACCCCATTAAATACCTGCTCACACACTCCTTAATGAAACAGAAGTATGCCCACTAGATAGTCCTTCTCCAAGAATACAATTTACATTTTCACTCACCCAAGAGAAAAAAGGCACTTCCCTTACTAGAGTTCATTACGGACCTCCCAGGACATTCCAAGGGATCACCAGTAGATGATTCGTTGCCAGAAGAACACCTCTTCTTCGTAGCAATTGATGACCCTTTGTACGGAGACGTCCTCCTATTCTTGCGAACCCAAAATTTCAGACCTCATCTCACATGAGATGGTCATCGGTGCATATGCTGGCAAGCCCCCCGATATCTCCTTCTGGGAGATGTCTTATACTGGCAAGGCATTGACACCATTTTACGATGATGTCTTACTCATACAAAAATGGAACAAGCCTTTAATGACTACCATGGAGAAGCTTGCAGCGACCATCTCTCTGGAATGGCTACCGCCAAGAAAATCCTAGGAGTAGGATATTTTTTTCCCTCCCTATTCCTCGACTACAACACAACCATTAAAAGATGCAAATGATGCCAACGCTTCACTCATAAAGCAAGAGCACCCCCCGCTCCTCTCCATCCCGTCATAGTAGCCGGCCCCTTTTGCAAGTGGGGGATCGACTTCATGACTTGCAACCCCGCCTCATCAGGAAACCATAAATACGTCATCGTGGCTATCGACTATTTCACCAAGTGTGCCGAGGCCATGCCCACATACAACAACATAGTAGAAACCACTGCTCAATTTCTGTTCAACCACGTAATCGCCCGATTTGGCGTCCCCAAAGAGTTAGTCCCCAACCACGAGAAACACTTTGAAAATGAAGTCTTCGAGAAGCTATCTCATCATCTCGGATTCACCCATGAATTTGCTTCACCATACTACCCCCAATCCAATGGACAGGTAGAAGATATTAACAAGGTACTCAAAACTATGTTACAATGCATGGTGAATAACCACAAAACCAGTTGGAACCACATGCTCTTCTTCGCCCTATGGGAATACCGCACGGCTGTTAAGACATCCACTAGTTTTACTCCCTTACACTTGGTATACGGGATTGAAGCCGTGATTCCCATAGAGTGCAAGATCCCAAACTGGCATGCTACCATTGAACTCCTTGATGACACCTAGCCTCTAGGACAGCGTCTAGTACAACTAGAGCTAGTTGACGAAAGTTGGCGACAATTTCTCCAACACAATGAGGCCCATAAAAAAAGGGTGAAAGCATCATTCGACCACCATATCAACCCTCACTCATTTACCGAAGGATAATTGGTCCTTTTCTATGATGTCACAAAAAAGGCCTTAGGGCCAGGAAAGTTCAAAACCCTGTGGAAAGGACCCTATATCATCAAACACTGCCTTTGAAAGGGGGCATACATCTTGAAGGAACCAGATGGGACTAGCCTCACTAACCCTATCAACTACCTTTACCTCAAGAATTTATACCCATAAGGGCCCCAAAGGCCCTTCCCCTAGAGTGAAAATACACAAAACCCAATATATTTTTGACCCGAAGACTTATGTAAAAAACACACTCAAAGTGCCAACATGGATCACTAAAATGAACCATATTTCAGATTTGCTGATGGAGAATCGTGAAGGTCTCAAAAAATATTTTCATTCGCCTGGGTAATCTACCACCTCGATCAATCACCATTTTGTTTAAATGGCATGTGCATCAGATCAGCAACAAACAATCAGGCAGAATATGACGATGTCATTGGACTTATGTGCAACACCCTCCATCTGTGCATTCGTCGTATGCATATCTACCTTGATTCCTAGTTAGTAGTATCACAGCTAAACGGAAAATTTGAGACCAGAGACACACATGTGTTTAGAAAATATTTGCGTGTCAAAATATTAAGCATACAATTTGATTACATTACATTTTCACATGTATCAAGAAATCAAAACCAAACAGCTGATCACATAGCTAACAATATCCTAGACTGGAATGTATCTCGAATAAACCATCATCCATAAAAAACAAAAAACATAGATATCCATCAGCATAACACAAAAAATATAAATCGAAATAAATAGCACACCATGTAGAGCCGCAAAAATATCTCTCAACAAATATGTGTATCTGAGTAGAAAAAATAGTATCGTTGGCCCACAGGCCAGCCCGAAGATACCAAAGTCGTCAAAAATAAGGGAAGAATCCTCATAACGAGTGCTTTCCCTATGTACAAAACTATTATAGGGTGGTGCCCCCCCAAGAGGAGCACGTGGACCCACCACCACTCCTACTGCCGCCACTGGAGCTGCTGTCGCCACTGCGATCACTACCCGACGTAGAGTGGGCCAATAATCCCTCTCGCGGGCCATCATCATCTCTAACCAAACCTCCTTGAATTCATCCATAAAACCTCGAGCAGGCATACCTTGGGTTTAGTGGTCAACTCGACCCCAGAAGTGCTTGAGACCGGTCACCTGAGCCGTAATTACTGCAATGCATGCCTCAACCACATCTGCACGAGCTCGCTCTGCCACAACCTCTGCTACAACTGAGGTGTTTCCCTCACTAGAAGGGCCAGCACCATCTCCACTAGGTCCACTGGAAACACCACCTAGTCCACCTGCATCACCTCCTCCTTGACCACCTCGAGGTCATAGCGGAGGGTCATGACGCACCAGTCAAGCCTCTGGGCGACCTACCTCGCCAACATCTACACGAGAAACCAAAATAATGTCAGTGTCAAGAAAAAAACACATAAGAACATAAATACTTGAAAAAATGCAGAAAAAATATAACACATACCTGGAGGCCCCTAAACATAACCAAAGGGGAGACCCATGTCTGGGTCACCTTGGAATTCCATCCCCGCATATGGCTATGGCAAGAACATCTGTGGGTTGACCTCAAACCAAGCCTCTGTTGTGGTGTTCTAGTAACACCCCACCATGCCATCACCACCTTGCGACATCACCGAAGCCCACCTCCTCATCCGTGGCTCCCGTGGACCCCTAATTGGCACCGCCACCATCGGCCTCAGCAACACCACCCTCTCGTACATAATGTTGCATAGGATGCTACCGTACACAAATGAATTACATCCACGTTGGACCTTGTTCAATTGTGACACCATCCCATAAAAAAAAAGTGGGTGAAATCGAAAAAGTGTCTGCTCCTTCAGTCGGCGTAAAACTCCAACTTGCGGGCCAAATGCCTGATGTGGAGCAAACGACCCTGCCAGTCGCACAATAACTGCTAGAGCACATCGCTTTGCCACATATGTCACTGATGCAATGTTGATGCACCCCTCAGTAAGAGGTGCACCACTGCAATTCTGCCTTTGGAATTTGTCTAGGTTCACTCTCCTAGCAGAGAGTGGGTACCTCAGAGCCTCACCCTGAGGTAGTAACCCGGCCACAAAGTAAATATCCTTCTCAGGATGGATCACCAGGTTCATCCCCTGCAGTATGAACATATTTCACCTCTGACACCAATTTTGTATAATGTAATGCAGTATTTGGTCCTAAGACCGAAGGAACTCGTTCTCATCAAACTTTAGAAGGCCCCATGCGGCCAACTAACGGTGCGCCCCAGCATCAGCAACTAGAGCGTTCTAGATCTCAGGCAAATCCCACTCTCTCCACACTAACATTCCAAGGAACACAAGCACCCATCAGCACAGAGAAAAACCAAAAATAGACAAGAAACCAAAATTTTATATCACTATGGCCTTTGCACACATTTCTTCTTCACAGTCGTACCTTTGTGCACAAAAAGTAGGGAACATAGTGCCCTTGCGTGATTTTCCCTTAGAATTGCATGCAAGCAAGACACTCTTTTTCCTAGATCGCCCATGCAATCTAGGGCAAAATTTTCTCAGAGGTTGTACAAACCTAATTTTTATGGCCCCCGACACCATCAAACTAAAGAAATTACAATGCAGGATGTCATGAAAGTTACCTCGGCATAATATCACTAATCCCTGGTACACAGTTGATTGCAATGACAAGAAAGGCTCTGCAAAACATCTCTGATCTCCCAAAACTTAGCAAGTACAAATGAATAGGATTAGAGCCATAATTCCATATTTATCGCCCTTTTCCAGAACTTTGGAGGTCCATAACAGGAAATCAGAAGGTCCATTCCAGAAACCGTAAGTTGCACCATCATCAGTATGTCATGATGAATGAAAGCAGTGCCATACATTCACTTTCCATGAAAATTAATTTTTTTAGTGACAGCAGGTATGTCCTCTCCCATCTTATTTTTTAAAGCTCCTGTCTTTCAATAATATTTGATGAAAAGAAGATGCTTTCACTTGAGGTAGTTGTTTTTGCAGGAAGAACCTGCAGCCCGCTTACAACACCATCCACTAAAAATCTCAGAGCAGGTATCATTCTACCCCTAGCATGATAGAGTCCCAGAAAAATCTGCATATCTTGACATCATTTCTCCATAAGAAATAAAATAGAGGGTCCTCATACCCGACGACGTTTATCATCACCTCACCCTGGACATCATAAACGTCTGCGTTCGTCGGTAGAGCCTCCCCTCCATGGCGCTCGTCACCCAAGGTAGACCATATATCACAGCACAAGTGATGCCATGGTCATACCATTTCAGTCTGGGAAGCACCTCGTGCCCATCCATTCATCATGTATAAGGTCAAGTTTACCATTCAAACTAAAAACCCCTTCACGGACAATCAGGTTGTACAAGCAGATTTAAAGCACACCTCAGTGCATCACATTTGGCCCACCATACCTCCACCAACACAATCCCATCTGCGACACTTATTCATCTGCTGCATCAACCCTACATATGAGACCAACCAATGGGACCCCCACCCCCAGCAAAAAACCGTCCTCGCACGTTCAATGAGTGAACCTTTCATGTTTTGGGGTACCCGTCTCTATGTTTTGTACAAACCAAACCTCATTATTTTATTCTTTTGGTAAGTGTACAAAGACCGCCAACGATGCCCTTCGCCTCTTCGCCCTCATATTTCATCTTTTCCCCCATGGTAGCAGTCTCTCATTCCCCTTAGTTGGAGTATTTCACCCTCATGCACACACCATCACGACATTCATAGCCGGTTCACTCCCGCCCTGCAAGTCCTACCAACTCCAGGGATTTTCCCTTCAGAAATACCTATGACTGCTGCCAAGCTGCTAAAGTATGCTCCGACCTTGGGCCACTGAATCCCCATCATACATTCGCATATTGTTTTCATTGAATTGTGTGCTTTTGAGCTCCACCACTTTCTGCCTGTTACCAATAGTTTAAAGAGTAGACCACACTCTTTAAATTGGTGTGATTTCGTACACATGTGCGACTAATCCACCACAACAATGAAGAGAATTGATAATTTTCATACAAATTTTCACCAGTCACCACCTAGAAAATTTTTCAAATTGAGCTTCCAAAGCTTCCAAATAGAAGATGTACTTATCAGGCATTTAATATAGTATTAAATGTGGTTGCTATTAGTTTGGTATTTGGGAGATACGTAATGTACTCCTCTTCTCCTACTATGTAATGACTCAATGAGACATCACATCATGTAATGAAGTAATGAATCCACTCTTTCTCATTCTATTGTGTATTCATGTCCACATTCATGTGTGAAAAAAATACATTTTAGAAATGCAAGTGTGGATTTGGGCAGATTTTTTCTAAAGAAAGGATGGATACTGATTTTTGTTGAGTGCAGTGATTCTTATAATATTTTAATATTTTAACTCCCACTAGAAGACTTCATTTCTTTAACTAGTGATGAATATTTTCATCAGTGGACTCATCCTGTACCAAATCCCGTGGTTGGAGTATATAATGTTCCAGCTACCCCATTGTATGGACATGGTCCTTAGATTCCACATGGTGACAAGTTTAGGCAGGTATCCATTGGGGCTATTATGTGTGCTAGAATTACGATGGTGGTCAAGTTCATACTTGGAGGACTGTGATGAAGGGTGGGCTTATAGGCATGGTAGTTCCAGATAAGGAAGCTTTGACACCACTTGGTCATGAGGAAAGCCACACTAATACTGCTATTGTTAATCTAGGTTTGTACCTTGGTTTATGCAAAGCACAATCTCTGTATTGGATTTATTGGTTTTATATTTTCATTGGTTTATATTTTTAATGTCTGTATACTTGTTGTTATACTCTCTTAAGGAAGTGTAAATACTAAGAGGTTCTTGCTTACCATTATATTTATGGGGTAGTAGACATGAAAGCTATTAGCTTCGCTGTAATTGTGTTTTCTATGTACTAGGAGTTTAGATAACAATAATATTTATTTTTTGTACGTATCATGACTTGCATGAAAGTAATATGTGTAGCAGGAGCCTTCATAGTAGCTATCAAGCATAAAACCAGAGGTCGAATGGGACCAAGGAAGAAACTAGTGGTGCATCATCCTAGGGTTTCGATTTTTTCTTGTACTCTAGATATAAAACCTTTGGAGCAGACTCATTATTTCATTCGAGAAATAGCAACATATTAATGAATATTTATTTAAAAAGGAATAATTATTATAAAATTTCACAAGAGCTTCGGAAATAACAAACTAAATGAAACCTTGATGTCTTCAATAAACTGTATAGTATATTAAGATATATGTTCATACCGACTCCCTATGGATGGATGATGCCCTTGGGGCATTTCTAACATACTATTCCATTGCATAAATGAGTGATTCAGGTGGTTTTTCATTCAGTAATTTGATTCACAACAAACAAATTAAGTATAACAACGCATGCCTATAATGCCCAACAACATAACATGATGACAAAGTTCACAAATTATATTTACATGTTCAAGTGTAGGAAATTTAAAACCACGTCCAAGGTCAAGAACTTTGCAAACTTCATAAAACTGTGATCATATTTCAGCCTACCATACAAGTGGAACAAAAAATTTCAAAAGTGACACAAAATTCCACTTAGAGAAATGGTGCCAGAAAATTTGTTTCCACGAACTAAACATTTGGAAATGAATAGGAAAGTATATGTATGAAGCATGAGAGGAAGTAAATAATGATAAAAAATTCAACATGTTCTAAGAGAATTCCACTGAAGCATTTTTTTTTAGAAAAAATTAATGTTGGATCACAATCATCCATAAAAAAAAAAAAGTACAGGTATATGCACTGTTTTGACAGGGTTTGAAACTGAAGACATCAATTACAAAAATTATGGAACAATAGATTTCCAACTATACCTGTTTACTGGCTTACCTATAGTTGTCAAGAGCCTTAATAGAATCATGGCATTTCATTTCAAAGAACTGCAGGTAAACAATTGTGTCCTCAATAGCTATAGATGAGGTATGTTTAAGATGAAAAATAATAAAACATAACATTCTCTACTTCGTCAACAAGGTTGATGGTGGCATCATTAATTTCAGTATAAGCTTTAGTGTTCTCCCTTGAAACCTACAACATTGTACAAAAGACAAATAAGTATCCCCATCATAAAGTATACCATAAACTTTCGCAAGTGAAGCCTCTTTCTTCATGCAAGACAAGAAAGTAATTGTAACCACCAAAGAGCGAAGCCTATTATACAAATCGTTGTGAGTGTATACTGTATCACATGATTGGATATAGCTGCCCCTTCTGACTGCACATAATTATATAGTTTCATGACCTCACCCATATGCAACATTATGTTGTTCTTTCAATCCAAAATCACACTAAAATGACATATAACTCAAAAATTCTAAAGAACATATAATAAGTAGCCTGCCTACTAAATCACAACTACTATTTATTTAAAAATGGTGGTTCCTATGTAATACCTGACATCACATTTGTTATGTATAATTTATTAATTATTAGTTAAATATAGTTGTCTTAGGTTTATTAATTTGGAAGGGCATGATCATTGATCATGCCTCTTCGCCAAGGGACACCATAAGGCTGTATTTAAAGCCTTAGTGATCCCCACTTGTAATCATCTCCTCTTTTATCAATAATAATATATACTTATTCAAGTTTACCAGACTTTTTACACTCCATTGGTATCAGATTCTCAAAATAAGCAGCTCTGGAATGCATTTTCTAATCAATACCCCTTTCTCGTCCCACTGTTAGCTTATCATCGAAGAGAAAAATTTGAGCTACCCAAGTTTGACGGTAATGAAAAAAATAGTGTTGCATGGCTTAATAAAGCCGAAGAATGTTTTGCGATTTATGACATTAATAGTGATGACGAAAAAATTAAGCACGCTTCCATGAAAATGGAATGAGAAGCATATAATTGGTATATGTGGTGGAAAAATATGACGCTTGCTATTAGTTAGACAAAATTTAAAGATGCATTCTTTAAAATATTTCAAGGTATAAAAGAATATTTTTTTTTTCAACATTCATCAAATTACACCAAAAAGGAGATGTGGATGAGTACACTCAAGAATGGGAGACCTTAGCGACACGAGTACTTGGATTGTCAGAATCTCGTTTAATCTATTCTTTCATCTCAGGACTTAAAATCCATATACAAGAAGAGCTCGAACTTCACGACATTACATCAATAGAACTAGCAAGGAAAAAAGAAAAAGTTGTTGAAAAGAAATTTGAAAGGTTATCATGGTCAAAATTAGAAAGAGTATATTCGAGACAAATATTTCCTCAATTTGAAAATATAGATAACACAAAATATGTCCCACCCCATCTTCGTGAAGAAGAAAAATCTAACGTGGAAATACAAAGGATGAGAGAAGGCAAGTGCAAATGTTGTGCTAAAAGAAAGGAGACAAATAATCTATATAACTGTGAAGCAACTAATGACTCTAACAATGATGAATCAGATTCAGCCACCCCAGAGTTCCCTCTAGAACTAGATGATGGAAGCATTATGAAAATGTCCTTATCAACTATGACATGAATATCACAACCTCACACACTAAAACTAAAAGGACATATTAATAAGAACAATGTAATGGTTTTCCTTGACACCGACAGTACCCACAATTTTTTAGATTTGACCATGGCCAAAAGACTCAACATATTTACGTTTCCGATGCCCAATATAAAGGTAATGGTGGCCAATGGTAAGAAAATTGAGAAGGTAGAGAAATGCCATAAAGTCAAATTCTAGCTTCAAATTTTTAATTTGGAATCTCCATTCTACACCGTGCCATTACAAGGAGTAGATGTGGTCGTAGGAATTCAATGGCTGCAAACCTTAGGTACCTATTCTTCCAACCATCAGAAGTAGTTTATAAGCTTTAAATGGGAAGGGCAGAAGCACAAGCTGTATGGATTCCAAGCCCCAGGGAACAAAATCATATCATCACCTCAGATGACGAAGATGATTCGAAAAGGAGTGCCAACCTCTATAGTACAATGTCATCAGTTAGAAATGTTATCTCCAAAAAGGAACCACAAAGAGTCACCAAAAGTACAAGGAATAGTTTAGGAACACGAAAAATTATTCCAAGACCTGCCAATGAAAATTCCTCTTAATAGGGAAATCAAACATACAATAGAAGTCAAGGTAGAATCTGACCCTGTCAACATCAGATCTTATCGCTATCCACATCACCAAAATATTGAACTCGAGAAGATGCTCCACGATATTTTAAAAATGTGGGAAGCAAGAGCCGCCTCTCAGGAAACCCAAGCATTGATCAACCATGTCCATCATTACGTATGCTTTGAGGACAAAGAATATTTAAGAGAGGGGCAATTTTATGTATAATTTATTAATTATTAGTTAAATATAGTTGTCTTAGGTTTATTAATGTGGAAGGGCATGATCAACGATCATGCCTCTTTGCCAAGGGACACCATAAGGATGTATTTAAAGCCTTGTTGATCCCCACTTGTAATCATCTCATATTTCATCAATAATAATATATACCTATTCAAGTTTACCAGAGTTTTTACACTCCACCATTAGATGATAAAGATATTGCTACAAAGCTGACAATTTTTCTAGAAATTTAGGAGTGTCTAGTTCCTTGGTTCTCTGCAAAACAAATATGTCTATCGATTGGAAATTTCCATTTTTTTTCCATAACATGTTGAGCATAAGGTTTAATATAATCAAATGAAATAACTACAGCTATCGCGTGCCCAAAAAGAAAATGAAAAAAATGCATGTACTATAGAATATAAACTAGTTGATCTAAGAAAATAATTCGCCCAGATTTACACATACAAAACAAAGGTACACTAGAATCACAATGAATTGTCTGTGTAATACTAGTAAGAAAGCATCAATTTGAAGCCTCTAAACCATTTTTCTAAGATATTAGGAAACATTTTTAGTGCACTCCAATCAAAATCATAACGAAATAGATCATTGCACTTAATAGGAAAGTTTGACCCACTAAGTCCCCTATCCGCAAAAATAATATCAAACCTATAAATTTTCAATTGTCTTCAAAATAAATGGAGCCTTTTGTTAGAAATAATGATCATATTTAGAACTTAGTCACATTACAACTTAGTCATATAATAAAGTATCATTAATAAAGGAATGTAATAATGAGGCATTTAATATGGTAATTAATGTAGTGATTATTACTTGTGTATTTGGGAATTAAAGTGTACTCCTCTCCTACTACGTAGTGACACATTGCATCTAATGAAGGTACGAACCCACCTTTTCTCATTAAAAATGTGCATTCTTATCCACACTTGTGTGTATAAAAGTAACATGGTATCAGAGACTTTTTGAGGAGAAGCAATGAAGTTGGGGAAGGAGCCAAGGGAATGCTATGCCTAGTGAAGGCACTAAGTTGCAGATATAACAACTAAAATTGGAAAAAATATAACAAAGGCAAGCCATCCTGGAGTGAGTCAAAGGAGACTGTGTATATGTATGCAATCAAACTATGAGAACCGCGAGAATTCATAGCACAAGGAAAAAACCACAAAAATATTGCAGAAGGCAGGCCAAAGAATCATAGAATTGATGATCGCAAATCAATTTCTTGACTCATGGAGTGACGCTAAGTGTAGGAACTTTGTATTTTTTCCTTTTATGAAGCCTGTCATCACATGGGTAGATATTATCTGCTAAATAACCAAAGAATAAAGTCAGAGATGTCATGAGTGAGTGGGTAGATACCAACAAATATGTCAAGAGGTATAACTTTTGTTCATGACAGAGCCACTGAATCAAAGTGATTAAGACACCAAAAGAGATTCCAACCTGTAGCAGAGGATAACAAAGAGCATTGATAGCCATCACACAAATTTTAACTAGTAATCACCTAGAAAATTTGTGAAATTGAGTTGCGAAAGCTGCTAAATAGAAGATGTACTTATGAGGAATTTAATATAGTATTAAATGTGGTTGCTATTACTTATGTATTTGGGAGATATGAAATTTACTCCTCTTCTCCTACTATGTAATGAATCAATGAGACATCGCATCATGTAATGAATTAATGAATCCACTCTTTCTCATTCTACTATGTATTCATGTCCATGTATGTGTGTGCAAAAAAAAAATACATTTTAGAAATGCAAGTGTGGATTTGTGCAAATTGTTTCTATAGAAAGGATGTATACCCAATTATGTTGAGTGTAATCATTCTTATAATATTTTAATATTTTCACTCCCACCAAAACACTTCATTACTTTAACTAGTTATACATATGTTCATCAGTGGAGTCATGTTGTACCAAATCCTGCAGCCCGAGTTTATAATGCACCAGCTACCCCATTATATGGAATGGTCCTTGCATTCCACATGGTGATAAGTTGAGGCAGGTATCCATGGGAGTTGGTATGTGTGCTGGAATTACAGATGGTGGTCAAGTGCATACTTGGAGGACTATGATGAAGGGTGGGATTATAGGCATGATAGTTCTAGAGAAGGAAGATTTTCCACCACTTGGCCATGAGGAAAGCCACAAGGATACTATGATTGTTAATCTAGGTTTGTACCTTGGTTTATGCAAAGCACAATATCTGTATTATATTTATTGGTTTCGTATTTTTATTGGTTTATATTTTTAATGTTTATATACTTTTGTTATACTCTCTGAAGGAAGTGTAAATAGTAAGAGGTTTTTGCTTACCATTGTATTTATGGGGTAGTAGACATGAAATATTTTGGCTTCCTTACAACTGTGTTTTCTATGTTCTAGGAGTTTAGATAACAAGAATATTCATTCTGTTGCAAGTCTTAGGACTGCCACGAAAGTAATATGTGTAGTAATATCCTTGATAGTAATTGTCAAGAAGAAAACTAGAGGTCAAATGGGACCAAGGAAGAAACTAGTGGTGCATCATCCCGGGGTTCTGATTTTTTCTTGTACTCTAGAGATAAAAAATTTGAAGCAGAATCAATACTCTATTCGAGAAACAAAAAATTATTAATGAACATTTCCTTAAAAAGGAATAATTATTAGAAAAGTTCACTAGAGCTTTGGAAATAAGAAACAAAATGAAACTTCGATGTCTTCAATAAATTGTATAATCTCTTAAGGTCGATGTTCATACCGACTCGCTACGGACTCATGATGCTCTTGTGGCATCTATAACATACTCTTCCATTACAAAAATGAATAATTCAGGTGATTTCCCATTCAGTAATTTGATTCAAACCCTCTACCACAAGCTGGGCCAAACCCTTCAAACCCTCCTGCACTAGAGATTTATGAAGTCGTAGGGACATATCTTCCAATCCATCATTTTGCTGCAAAACTCACTAGACAAAAACCCTCAAATCCTCACCAAATTCAATCTCATTTTAGTTCAATAACCAAAGATAGAGATAAAATGGCTCCAAATCCCCCCGGAACGTGTGGAATTTTGAAGCCATATATTTACATTGACATGTAAAATGTGCCTCTCTCTCTCTCTCTCTCTCTCTCTCTCTCTCTCTTGTTTCTTTCCTACTTGGTGTTGGTTTCCAAAAATCGAATTGTGTGGCGGTGAGAGAAAAAGGAATTTGTAAATGTTGTATGGAAATATACCATTTAACTTTCATTTTTTGAAGCTTTTCTTTGATTTTTCTCTCCATCATTTTGATTTTTCCCTCCATCACTTTCATTTTGGTTTAGATATTGAATAGCCTTTAGCCTTTTAAATATTTATGAAGTTGTCAATTTGAAGAGAATTTTTTTATTTTTCTTGAAAAGTAAGAAAATATTTTTTTTGTAATATAAGAAAATGGAAAAATAGATTAATTCATCTTTTAAGCTATTTTTAAGATTTATAATGTTAGTATAAGTTTTCAAGAATTTTTTCACCTTTCATTTAAGTGAATAATATTATGATTTCATTTTTAAACATTCATTTCATTGAAGAGACTTTTAAACATGCAATTTTATATTAAAGCATAAGAACATATAGCAATATATCTATAATTAATTTGTGATTAAGTTGGTTATAATTATTTTTAACATGTATTCACAAAAGTGGAAAAGTATCATTTGAGTATTTTCACATGGAAAATAAGGGTTATCTAAACAATTTTCTATTACTGTTTATGGTTATTTGGCTAGTTCTACACTATGAAATGCCTAGATCAAATATCTTGACTAAGGTGTGCAATCCATACTAACAAGTTTATTGTGTATTTCATCCATGAATGTGGGGAAGCAACCCCTTTTTCTCTAAATTTTAACACTGTAGATGGATTCAGAGACCACCTTTATCTCTGAATCCATCTACAGTGTCAAAATTTAGTGAAATGTAACACTTTAATATCAAAATTGCAATGTTCCATTTCCGGAGTGACACAATTAAAAATGACCAGCATAAATGACTAAAGCATATACTTCTTGTACTTTATAGTTGGTCATATTTTTATTCTTGGACTATAGTATTCATTTACGTTAATCATTTTTAGTTTTGTCACTTATTATCTATTCAGATATTTTAGTCATGGACTAAATTAGTCATTTAAGTTAGTTGTTTTATTTTGGTCACTTATTGTCTAGTTGTTTATTTTATCCCTAGACTAAATTATTCATTTGAGTTAGTCATTTTTAGTTGGGTCACTTATTATCTAGTCAATTATTTAACCCCTAGAATAAATTAGTCATTTAAGTTAGTCGTTTTTTGTTAGGTCACTTAAATTTGTATAAATTTAGTAGTAATTCACTTGAAATAGTTGCGGTGACTAACGTTTTTAGTCTCCTAGTCACTAATTTCATCATTTTGTACTAGTGGAATAGAGATGTATTACCCTTACGTTTCTCAACCAAGAACAACCTATAAGTGAATAACATATCTCTTGGCTCACTAGGAAGCTTTGACCCATACTTAGTCAATTTATTCCTTTGCTTGAGCCCCTATTTAATTGTGGAAATCCTTGAGAAATTAAGCCCCTATTATTTAGGAATTTCTCCAAAATGGATTGTGCAATTCCCTGGGTTGATCATCTGATTGCATGAAACAGTTGTACACTCGAGAATAGTTTACAACTCATGTTACACTACATTTAAATCTCCACCATAGTTGTGGAATTAAAATTATCTACATGCACTAGCTATTTCAGTCTCATTGACTAATTAATTGGATGACCATTGAGCTTGACTAAATTCCCACTACACAACTGACCTTCCACTAGGTCCTCCAATAGTTAGAACTAGTTTAACTAAAAACAACCTTAAATAACTAAACTTGATTGTTACAAATTAGAAATCACACATTATTAATTGAACTCTAACCCCTCCAACTTGAATTTACTGAGCTAACTGAGTCACAAGATCCATGTCACCTTAGTTAAATACATCCAAGTTATTTGCTAATCTGGAAATTTGAATTTTTTCAATTTAATCAATGCAAAATAAAATTGAGAATTTCTTGATGCCATTTCCAACAATCCCTCTCAGCAAGAAAGGGATTATCAACCACCCCTATCCTACACCTGTGGAATTCTAACTTTCCTCTTCATAAGGAATTTTTCAAAATGTCAGCATCTTGTTCCTCTCTCAGAATGTATTGAAGAAAAATTTTCTTCCTCTGCACACAGTCTCGTAAATGGTTATACCAGATATCTATATGCTTGGATTAACTGTGCAATACAAGATTCTCAAAGAGCTTGATGCAAATATGATTATCATAGTAGATCACATTTGGATCCATCATCTGACCAAATAGTCCCACAAGTGTATTTCTAATCTAGATCGCCTCACATGCTGCTTGAATTGTAGCCATGTATTCTACTTCAGCCGAGATAAGAACCACAAATATTTTCTTCATGTTGTACAAAGAAACTGTTGTGGACCCAACGCTAAAAGTTCTACTTGATGTACTATTTCGTTCTGATGGAATCCCCATAAAATTTTCATTTTTGAAGCCACAAAACTTCACTTCTTATATATGTTTGTACCATAATCTAAACTAGGTAGTGCCTTTGAGGTACCATAAAACATGCTTAGATTCCTTCCAAAATAATTTGGTTGGTCTAACCATAGCTTGACTCAGCTGGTTGAATGCATAACACATATTTGGTCATGTTTTTTGTTGGGTATGTGTTATATTCTTTCCACGAATAGTAGTTTTGGACCCTATTTTAGGTGGGTGGACCTGCCTATGGTTTTGTGCATGGGTTTGCACATGGTTTTGGGGCATGATGGTTTTCTGCCCCTGGTATTTTGTAGATCCGGTCCAGGTAACTATGATTATGTTCTAATATAGGGTTAATGGATTGGGGTTTATGAATGCTTCAACATGCATATATATGTGTTGTAATAATAAAAGGAATACACTGAAAAATCATGCTAGTAGTCCCAATTTGGGATGCAGGGGAAAAATACCTTTGTATATATTTTTTATGTTTTATGCTCTCTCTATTGTTAATTTTTTGTTTTTAAGAATTCGTTTGCGAATAATTTATGTATAGGGTTAAAACATACATTTGGTATCGAAGTTGTTTCGGCTTCAAGGGGACACCTTTGCTACTGAGGGTTTTTTTGCTCGGGCCTGTGGTAGACCCTATTCATTGGGATATCTATGGGATCGATTCTTGCTATGAATTAAGATGGCGAGGAGTGGAAAGATAGAGATCTAGAAATTTAATGGTGAGAGTTTTGAGTTGTGGAAGCTCAAGATGGAGGATTTTCTGGTGGATAAATATCTGTGGATCACAGTTGCTCCAGGTACTAAACCAACGATAATGTCATATGAAGACTGGGCGAAGTTGGATCAGATAGTAAAGAGCACAATAGGATTTTGTATATTAGATTTGGTATTGTTGAATGTATTAGCAGAAGCTATGGCGAAGACTTTGTGGGTCAAGTTATGCACTTAATATTAATCTAAGTCTATGGTGAATAAAGTTTTCATGTGGAAATAATTGTATAACCTGAGGATGATGGATGGAGATTCGGTGAAAAATCATATGAATGCCTTCAATGCTATGTTAAGTCAGTTTTCATATGTTGATATTAAAATCTTAGATGAAGATAAGTGCATCAGTTTTTTGTGTTCTCTACCAGATTTGTGGGACATTCTGGTTATTACAATAAGTAGTAATACAACTACCTTGAATTTAGATGAAATTCTCTCAGCCTTGTTGTCAGGGGAAATGAGATAGAGAAATATGGAGGGCTAGAATGGATTTTTCTTATTTGTACAAGGAAGGTCTAAGAACAGAAACAAAAATAATTTTTCGAGTGGGAGATATAAACCGAGAGAGAGATCTAAATCTCCAGGAAAGCCTATAAAGGTGTGCTGGAAATGCGGAAAGGAATGGCACTTCAAAAAGGACTACAGATATAAAGCTCCTAAGAAAGGAAAGGGATCTAATGATGCTCCTTTTTCAGAGGAAAAAACCACCTCAGTTGAAGGTGGGAATGTGTATTTGGCTTCTTCATCAAATAAACATGTAGATCATGAGGCATGGTTGATTGATTCAAGTGCATCCTTTCACTTCACTTCCCATAGGGAGTGGTTCTGCGAGTATGAGAAGTATGATGGTGGTGATGTCTTCTTACGGGGATGATAGGAAGGCCAAAATCATCAGACATGGAAAATTCAATCAAAGCTGCAAGGTTGTTGGCTTGAGAGGTCTTGACCTAGGTTTAGAGTTGAGGTTAACCAACAAAACCCTCTTACTACTGGCCCTTTTGGAAGTTACCTTCTTGCGCAAGTCAAAGTCTCACCCGAAGTAGTATGGGGGGGTGCTAGAGCTAGGTTTCCACACCCTAAGAGAGATTTGAATGATGTGGGTGCTCTAAGATCCAAAATAACCATGAACAAACCTTCACAACATAAGCACTAACCAGGAAACCCTTATAGATGGATTTAGGTCAATTATGCAGATAACTTGCGCGCAGGTTAACATAGAATCTATAATCCAAGTAATAAATCATAACAAACAGCACCAGAGCATGATAACATTAGATCCATCCAATAATCATTCATCTAAACCCAGAAATATTTGCGCAAGAGATCTAATTACAGACAATACAAGAATCAGAAATAATATGCATAATCATTCATAACATAAACAATAGATGCATTTCAGACTTAGATACCCATAACAACATTTATTTGTTTATATCAGTTTAGATCGTTCATATAAAAAATCTTTAGTCACTTGCGCATATAGCCACTGGGGTCCACACACAATAGGACTAAGTTCTTCGCACACACAGCCAGCAGGAGCCTTCTACCTAGACAATTCCTCACAAAATATCACAACATAGCTAGATCTATCATTTAACATTCAAAATTATCCAAAAACTGACTTATTTGACTTGATCTAGACTCCTATTTATACTTTTAGCCTACGCTAATCTAGGGTTCGCAAACCGTGGTTTGTGGCCCCTTGTTATACCCTTTTTACTCATTACAACCCATGAGGGGCTTTGACCTACCCCAAATCCCGTTGACTTGTGCTTCACATGACTAAAATTACAAAATCTATTACAAAAATATATCAAAATTGGTCTTCAGACTTAAGGGACCCTGCTCCAACAAAGGTGGAAGGATTAGAATAGTTCCTGGTGTTCTGCATATTCCTGCATTAGCCAAAAAACTGATTTCTGTAAGCAATATGGATGATGTAAGTGTGAAAACAGTGTTCGAGAAAGATACCTGCAAGATGGCTCGGGGAGAACTCGTATTAATGCGAGGAGTTCAGATTGGAACTCTATACAAGCTTCAGTGTAGCACTGCTATTGATGGGTGCAATTGTTCTGTGGTTCCTGAAAGTGGAGCAAAAAGCCTAACAACCTCTGGAGAATAGACCATGCTATGGAATCAAAGTCTTCGACATATTGGAGAGAAGGGCCTTCAGATACTATATTGTAATGGTATGGTAGAAGGTATGTATAATTTATCTCTGGATTTCAATTTCTGTGAAAATTGTGTATATAGGAAGCATAATCACGTGATTTTTCCTTCTAGTCCTAAGAGGGTGAACACGATATTAGAGCTTGTGCATAGTGATGTGTTTGGACCTGTCTCGGTTCCATCACTGAGTAAGTCTGTGTACTATGTTTAATTTATATATGACTTCTCTAGGAATACATGGATATATTTCTTGAAAAATAAATCTGAAGTCTTTAATAGATTTAAATTATTTCAAGCTCTGGTGCAAAACATGACAGAGAAAAAGGTAAAGGTGCCAAGGACAAATAATGGTGGAGAGTTCTGCAAGAAGGAATTTGAAGATTGCTGTAAGAAGTGTGGTATAGAATGACAAAATACTACTCTATACACACCTCAGCAAAACAGAGTTCCAGAAATAATGAACAAAACTCTGATGGAAAAGGAAAGAAGCATGCTTAGTGGTACTAGGTTAGGACACGAATTCTTGGCAGAGGCAGTGGAGACTGCATGTTACCTAGTTAACAGATTACTTTTGTCAGCGTTGGAGGAAAAGACTCTATTAGGGTCCCATGATTTGGCTAATTGGCAAGCCAAATGACAGTGTAACATCAAACCAGTCTTTGGAGCCCAAGGACCTAGCCTTCCTGGACTCAGAGAGGGCTCTCTCTATTTGTGTAAGGGATATCTGTGTGTTTGCTTATTGTGTTCTTGATTTTAGGCTAGTTATGAAGTAGGTTTTTTGTTTTGGTTTTTAAGTTGTGAGGGATGAACTTATCAAAGACATAAGATAGGTAAAAAGATGTCAGATCAACTGGGCTATGGGGTCGAAAAGTTCAAGAAAGCTTTCAGGTGGTGATACAAGGTTGTTGAAGGGCCGATTCAAGCGAGGTAAAATGGATCTTTGGGTAAAATGGAGTGATATGGACATTAAACTTGTGAAGAAAAAATTATTTCAAACATAAATAGTTAAATAGCTGACATAAACATGGCAGGGCTAACCATTAATCATGAGAAATGTAACTATAAACTGATTAATGCACATAAGTAAACATTAAAGCCATGCATAGAGATATATGACTCTCTAACTTTAGGAAATGGCTATCAGACTTTGGGGAAATACATTTAAGACAAACAATCAACTCAAATCACTATGAAGGAACACCTAAACATAGTATTTCAGGCTATTGGGAACTTTGAAGACAAGATTGCATAGTTTTAGGCAAAGGGAAAGATCAGTACAAGACCTCCTTGTTTCAACAAATGACAATATAATCAATCAAAGAGAGGTTTCATAGGTGGAGCTATGGCTAGCCATGAGTAAGCATGGCATACCATAAATTATACTTAGCATGCATAAAACCATAAATGAAACAAGAAAACAATATTCTTCAGTTATTAAAGAGCAATCAAGTATTATTTAATATGACTAAGAATGAAAAAAACATAGAAGCTATAAAGAAACAGGAAATTTGAGGTGCCTCCAAGGGCATGTCTCAAATCTATTCTCTATTGTCTTATAGCAAACAAGAACATGGAATTATGAATGAAAACTAAGAAACAAAACAGAGAGAGACACTATACCATTCTACCAAGTCATGGAATCCAAAAACAAACCTCCTTCATCATCCAAAAACATCCAAGAAACTATCCAAAAGCGTGAGACAAGTGTTTCTTCCAAGCTTGTATAACCATCTATTGCTTCTATTCATCAATTTCAACCTCATTTACAATGAAATACTTTGGAATATATAGGCCAAAGTGAGGAAAACCTCTTAGTTCAACTTGCAATCTTATTGGCCTATCCAAAATATCTGATTTTGTCCTTGAGGCTTTGCAAAGCCCAAGGCACAAAATATGTAGTAAAATATCTCAAAAATGCTAAAAAGGAGAAATATATTGAATTTTCATAACTAATCATGTACAAAAATAGCTAAACGCACATGAGGAAAAGTCACTTTTGAAAGGTTCAATTTTTACAAAAATACTCAAGAAATATATCAGCAGAAAGTCTTGTGACTTGCCGGCAACTTTTGGAGGCCTTCCCGATGTTGAAACGAGGCCCATGATAGGTCGTTGGAAATATATGAGTGTCTATTTTCTTAAAATTCTTAGTTTGATAAAAACTGACCACTAGAAGTCCTCCAAAAACTGACTTGTGTTTAAAAACCCAAAAAATAGGCCTTGCTGATAAACGGGGCAGAGTGTGGAAAAAGCGAGTGTTTTTCGCCATTTTGGGGGAGCAAATGATCTTCAATTGATCTAAAAATCGTCGAGTATATGCCCCTAAAATTATGACATCCAATTATACCATTTTCAGCCTTTGAGTATGCCCCAAACTGAAATTGTGATGCCCATGAGTTTTAGCCAGAAACCCAAAAATGACAAAAAACAAAAATTCGTCGAATTTCGCTCAATTTTGGCGAGTATGACCCTCAAGGGTTTTCAGAAACATGCTGTGAAGATGAGGCCAAAATTTTGAGCTTTGAGGTGTCTTTCCTCAATTTTTGTGCCAGGCACTTCCTTTTAGCCTCCTTGAGTTTTTCCTGAGTGGCCTTCAATTTCCACCAGGCAAACTGATTGAGTTTCTTATAATGCCCGGTCATCCTCCGTTGAAAGTCCAAGTCTCTATTTTACTTCTCCAACTTCTTCTCCAAGTGATCATTAACCCTTTCAAGCCATGCTTCTCGATTGTTCTCTATCTCTTGTGCGAACAATGTAGTGAGAGGGGTAGATTGGAGAAGGGAAACTTCTTCTTCCTTTTGTTTCTCAAGGGCTCTTCTGAGCCCCATGGTTCTTGGCCTCTTTATCCTAGGCTGATCTTCATCTTCAATCTCATCAAACTCACCCATGAGTTCTTCCAATATCACTTGTGCTTTGGAGGCCTCCTTTTTGTATTTGATGGCTCATGTCTCATATACCACCATATGGACACTCATCTGTTTGTTTTGAATTTGCAAAAAGTGATCGAAGTTTCTAGCCCTCTCAAGATCAGTCCTCAAAGCGTCGATTTGATTTTCTCTATTTATCAAGAGAGTTTCAAGTATTTGGGCTTCATTGTCGCTATCATCACTTTGAATTTGAATTATGTCGAAGTCACTCTCCTTTTCATGGCTACTTTCTTCGTTCTCCTTTCCTTTGCTTTGGGTGGATCTTTTAGTCTTCCTCCTCTTGGGCAATTCAAAAATGGGCTTCTTGGGCAATTTTCCCTTGCTTCAGAGGGCCCTAGTAAAATTTGGAGTTACAACTCTAGGCACCCTTTTCCTTGATGTCTGGGGCTTGGCCACTTTCGAAGAAGAGAGCATGGCCCCCTGCCTAGGAGAGGTAGCTAGCACATGCTCCATTGGCTCTTTTCCTTTGTTACTTTGCTCATCATTCTTGCCACTATCTTGGATTTCTTCATGGATGCCTTGACTGTCATTTTTCATTTATTTTTGAGGGTTTTCCTCCTCACTGTGTTTCACCTCTTCATCATGCTGTTATTATTTTTCATGAGGCTACTGTTCATAATCAAGTGGTTGCCTCTCCTCACTGTGTTTTTCTTCATGAGTCTATTGTTCATCATCATGTGGCTGCCTTTCTTCACTGTGCTGCACCTGTTCATCATCATGTTGCTCACCATCATGTTGCTCATCATCATCTTTCTCTTCATCATGCCCTTCTTCAACATGAGGCTACTCACCCTCACTGTGTTGCACTTGTTCACCATCATGTTGCTCACCATCATGCTGCTTATCATCATCTTCCTCTTCATTATGCCCTTCTTCCCCTTGCCCTTATTCATCATGCTTCTCTGCCTCACTGTGTTCTTCTTCCCCTTGATGCCCTGTTTCATCATGATGCTACTCATCATCATCTTCCTCCTCTTGCTCATGCTCTTCTTCCTCATCCTTCTCTTTTTCTTGTTCAATGGGGAATTTGATCTTCTTGGGAATGGGCTTGCTTGAAGAAGGAGAAGGATGTTGAGTGGAACGTGGAGGAGATGTATGAAATGAAGGGACAGTGGTGAAATCCGGATGTGTAATGAAAATATCCCAAGAGATTTATTTCTTCTCAAGCTGATGAAGAATGATAACCTTGATGAGGGAGTGATGGAAGAGGCAGGTTTTCTGTTGAGAAGGAGGCTTTTTCTAAACAGTGGAGGCCATTTTCTCAATACTTCTATGTAGGAAGAAAGGGAGATTTAATAATTTGGCTTTTGTGAAATGCATGAGCAACCAGACATGATAGGCATAGACTCAGGAGAATCTTCCCTCGCAAGTGAAGTATTTCATGATTATCTTCATGAGGGGGGCGTAACTAGTCAATAGATATGAGAAGGGAAAAATGGATGGACATGAATCTCTATGCTCAGGCTTTAGAAAATGCTTGTATTGTTTTGAGTCGAGGTGGCTTTTTTTAAACCACTTCTCTCTGACATAAGGGATTTTGGTGGCCTTGGAAATGGACCTTGGAGAGAACTTGAAATCCAAGCCTGCCAGCTGAGAGTGCTTTTGTTGAAACCTCAAAGCACAAAGATGAGTTAAAGGGGAATAACTTTTCACCTCCTGCACTCTTTGACAAAAATATAGACACCCAACCTCATGGAAATTAAACAAGACTAATGGATGAGCATTTACCTTTTTAGTGGAAACAGGCTCAAACCTCCGGTGAAGGCCACTCCTACTGTCTTGCCTGGGAGGCATTTTGTTTTGAATGTTCTTTGCAAAACCAAGCTGTCTAAAATGGCTCTTGAAATGTTATTCTCAACCACACCTCTGTCCTCCTTATCAGTCACTATTTTTCCTGTTTGATTCCAATCAACAAATATTTGCAAAATGAAACAAACTCAATCTTATCCTGTGTTTTGGCAAAGTCACAAGGATCCTTTGTGTTTTGATAGAAACAAAACAACCTTGTATTTAGACATAAACAAAAACACCCTTCCTCAAACAGTGCTCTTCTGTTGTGCACTGGTTTCTATACAAAGGTAAACCAAACACCTTCAGCTGATTTGAAAGCCTTCATAGCATATTTTGTTTTATGGAACAATGGAAGGTTGCACTAGGTTTGATTTTTACCATACAGAGAGGTCATTTTTGAAGTGACAAAGCATTCACATCATGATCACTGTTTTCACTTTACAAAAACTATGTTCACCTTAGGATCACTGTTTCCCTTTACAAACATTGTTTTCACTTTAGATTTGCAGACAAAGGTTAATTTTGTTTTATCACTGTTAGGACACCTTACAGCAACTTGAAAACCTTCTACCACTGTGTTTTTGCCTTGAAATTAGTGTTATGGTTTATCACTATTCTTGAAGGTAGTTTTAGGCCTTTTGAAACTAATATAAACACACCCTAGCCTTCTACTATAATAGTATTTGGCAACACAGTAACAAACCACCTTGCGTTTCTACCAAGAACTTCACTATTCAGTCACTGTTTTAGTCTTGAAAAACATGGCATCAATCACCCCTTTAGAATTCGAAATTTACCATGAGGTGATGAAAAATACCTCAAAGATCCTTCACGAGCCTTGATTGATCATTTGGGGAGCTTTTAGGGCTTCTTTGAAGGTGTTAGGAAGTGCGACACTTTTGTTAGAAAGAACACCGCGCAGTGGAAAAGGTGTCGGGTCGGCCTTCGGGCAGTGGTGATCGGTGCTACAGGCGCGCCACACGCCGCTACAGGCACGCCGCGCCACAGTGTAAAGCCTTTGTAATTTCTCCTCTGAACGTGCCGCGTGCCTTTCCAGGCGCGCCATGCAGGCTTTAAGCCTGAAACACTCTGCAAATTTTCTTCGAAATCTCATTTTGGTCTAGTGAGCAGCTATGAGAGCGATTGTGAACACATTTTTATGTTTTTAAAACTTGCAAATGGCCTTTGCAATGGCTTATAACTCCCTTTAAAGTTGAAAAACCTTTTGAACTTGCTTTGTGAGGGTTTGAACGCCTCTTTGAAAAATGCCTTTGTTATAACGAAACTCAAATGACCTTTAAAATGCAAAAGGGGCCGATATCCAATTAATGTTGATAATAAAGTGTTGTGGGGGCTGCTTGAAAGTTTTCATAGATATGACTTTCCCCTAAGTGAAATAAAATCATCTCAAGGCTAAACTATTTTTCACTGTTTTCCTATTAAGGGAGGAAACTTGTTTCCTTTGTTCATATCTATTTTAAGAGGAAAACCCTACTCAAAACCATATAATGACTGTAGATGCACCCTTCGAATGAAATTTATTTTTGACTATGGGAACCTTAGTTGCATTCACCTAGGTTTGACAAACATATGTTTATCAAAAAGAAGATCCTCTAAAGGCTTCTCCTGCAATTATATGCAATAGCTATGTATCTTCATATGTTTCATAAAAAGTCTTTTGTTTGTGACAGCATCATGCTTCATTTCTTTAAATGTTGTCCCTGAAATTAAAACACTTTTCATACCCTTTTTTCATACATAATGTCTCTGTGTTGTTTATTTGCAAAGTCTCCTTCAGAAACGAGGCTTAGGTTACCTTCTTGTCGATTTTGATGATTTTTTGAAAAATATCTTCATGAACAGGAAGAGAAAACCTTCTTTGAATATCAAAATCACTCTTTGTCCTATGTTTAACCCAGCTCTCAACTTATAAACCTTGAATGGATTTCTACTAATTGCAACTCTGTTTTTTAAAGGAAAACAATGGCTAGATTTTATGCCTGTTGATCAAGGAGAAAATATCTGGAAACTTTTAATGAAATTTCATACCTCAGCAGGGTTTGTTCATATGTCCACCAGAGGCTTTTATCTGTGACAATATCATGTTTCATTTCTTTGAATGTTGTTTTTAATTTGAAACATGGTGTCATATTCCTTTCTTCACATTGATGAAATTGTCCAAGCTTTGTTCACTTTAGCTTCAAATTACCTTTGAAGGAGATCTCTGATAGAAGGAAAAACAAACCTCTTGGACTATAATAGTACCATTTCTTTCCCTCTTTTTTTAACACCATTTTTTTATCCATAAGCCTTCAGTTGCCTTCACACTGCACTTAAAACCTACTTTTCAATTAGTGAAACCTATAGTCAATCTTGAAACACCACTGCTGTGTTAGTGGTCTTCATCTATTGGAGACAAGGTGTTAAACAAGTTCTTCAGGCAGTTTTCATCATTGTTAGCTTTGTGCCCTTTTAAATGAGGCCATATCTCTATTCCTGGCCCTCTGCTTTTTAGATAAAGGAGGCTTTTATCACATTTCCAAACCCTCTGCTTGTAAAATGAAGGAGGTTTTCAACTAATGACCTGACCATCTGCTCATGTATGGAGGAGGTTTTCTCAGTCTTTCAACCCTCTGCTCATGTAGGGAGGAGGTTTTCTCAGTCTTGCCATTTCATCTTCTTTCAAATAGTGTTTTCTTTCCTTTCACTGCCTATTCATGCTTAAACAAATAAAAGTGACAAGTTTACAATATGCCATGAAGGGAATTTCTCTGAGACATATAATCCTGCTGTAAAATACCTTTATGCATATTTAGACAATTAGAGGCAGCCTGGCCAGTATTTTTAGAGCATTTCTTGTTATTCATAAGTCACTAACCTTTGACTGTGTTTGCAGGAGCTTATTGAAATAACTCTCTGTCCTGTAGCTGCATCCCATGCTCAGAACCACATGAGAAGCAGTTGTCTTCTCATGTTGAGTTTAATAATGTCTTTTGGAACACTGTTACACTTCTTCTCTTGAAAGAGACATTGAAACATTGTAAGTATACCTAACATCAATTTCACATGTGGAATATGTATTGCTGAGATCTCAAGGCTTGTTAGTGGCACAACCTAAGGGTGTTATCAAGCTTTATTTGCAGAATACGAAGGTTCTCTAGGACTAGTTGATATTAGATATAGGTTCTTTTGGCTTTATGATAGTTTTCCAAGGGAGGATCGCCTAAAGCGCCACTACCTAACTTAGGGGAGACTTTTTGGACAGATTTGGATTATTCTCTTTAGAGCTGATGGACAAGCTTGTATGGCTGAGGCTAGATAGGGCTTGATAATGATGTTTTATCACGTCATGGGCTGATTGAAAAGGTTAGGAGGGAAAAAATGTTTACGGGTGTTTTCTAGCTGACAAATTTGACATATTGGAGATCAACTGCTAGAAAACTTGGCTTTAACAACTATTCATCATCAATAGGTGCAAAATACTGATGAATAACAGACTCCACATGAGGTATGGATTGGTAAGAAACCCTCTCTTTCACATCTGAGTGTATTTGGATATGATGCATAGGTACATGTTCCAAAGGAGAAAAGGATGAAGTTGGATAATCAATCTAAAAGGTGCATATTTATTTGATCCATATTTATGCAGGTGTTTCGAGAATTGTTACCCTAAAGGTCTTTGGTTGATGAATCTTCATAGATCAGGGGCATGTCATTACAAGAAGGACTCGCTTAACCAAATTTTATGCTAATAACTAGAATCTATAGGTTGTAGACCTTACCTTGATGTCCCTCAGTTGAAGTGGATCCCGCGTGGTGAAAACCCCCTGCAACACTTTGTGCTTTGTAATCTATAAATAAGAGAAGAACGAACACAAAATCCTAGTTGTACAGCGTATATATGTTCTAGATGTTAGGGAAAATCATTTATAATCTCATAAAAACATTATTAAATGAACAATTTGTGATCATTACACATGTATAAAATATTATTGACACGTAAACATCAAGAACAAGATGGCACTTCTGTTATTAATGACATGTACAGTAAACAAATGTGGAGATATCACCTGAAATCTACCACAACCTTCGAGCATATTGTTCTCTGGATCCGTCCAGCCCTAGCCTCTCAATATTTATTCCTAGAATAATGCACAATGGATGTCACATAGGGTGGTGAGCATCTCAAGGAAACAAGGGTTTCCTGCAAATATTTGGGAAGTGCAGGAGGCATGGGAATATATCAGACTTGGATAGGGCTCCAAAGAAATATAATATCTATATTTATCTCTCTATTCCTCCCTTAGGCCATTCCCCTGAGGGGATTTTATACTCCCTCAAATTAGTTTTTGCAGTTGGGAACAGTTAGGCCACGAGCTGGGGTTGTCAAGTTAATGAAACAACCGTAAAAGCCACCTCTAAAATAGGGAAAATATATATTTTTTAATGTTTAAAATGGCATACGCGATTCTCTATGTATGGACTCGTGTATATACATGCAAAAGTCTAGGCAGAGTCACGTATGGGTTTTAAGATAACTTTTTTTTTTAAGAAATATGTCCAATTATAAAGAGAAGGGTTTCCCAAGGCCAATGTATAAGTCATCGAGTATAAGCTCATGATAAATGATGCTATAATAGATGCCCCCTAGTATTTGAGGTCAAAAGGGGTATATGATGGCCGAAATGTATTATTTGCATAGAAATAACCTTGCGTGGACTAGAGAGGACTTCACCAGATTTCAGTCGGCCAAAAGCTAGTGAGATAGATCAGAAAGATAGCTCATGTCTAAGGCGGGCATACCCGTGCTTAGTGAAATAAAAGCATGTTCGCATATGAAGTGTAGAGTGGATTCAATATGTATACAAGTATAGCTGAAATGTAAAGTACATAGTGAATCATCTGATCACTGCCCGAAAGTATAAGTCAAAATCAAGTCCAAGTATGGCATATAGAAGACTGATCAATGATGCAACATATATCTGATCATAAAAGTCACAACTGAATCTCCAAGTACCAAATCATAAGTGGTGGAACAAATGGTACAACAAGGAACTCGGGAGCCAACATATAAGATGCTGCTGTGATGAAACTGCAACATAAAAGGGTGGATGGTGTCATTGGTAGAAAACTGAAGGAGCTGTCGAAGTGAACCAAATCATGCTGATGCAAACCTGATGTCTTCACCTATCACCATGGCACAATTGTACACAATGGGAATAAATGTGCTGAAGTCAACCATGTGAGAAATCGTTTGATTATTGATCATTGATGTATAATATTAACAAACATGAGAGAACCAACCGATAATGATAATGAGTGTCAAGGTGCCCTAGTATAATCTAGCAAGTGGGAATGAATGAGTTGAAGTTGAACACTTGAAATAATCTATCAATCAGGATGCCATGATGTGTCCTCATTCTTGATAGCGAAGAGTCTACCACTGATGACTGCAAAACCTAAGGTACTGAAAAAATGACTCTAGACCTTATTCCCAGAGCAATGAGTCGGAGTCGATTGGAAAATATCTGCTGGAAGGAAGGCATTAAGGAATCTCATATTAGTCCAGCACGAGTGTAACCCGTAGGCCAAGATTTGGAAGGAATCAGACAAAGTAGAGTGAAGTAACCAACCCTATGCAAGTTTCCGACATGCACAAGATGAAGCTAGTGCAAACCAGAAACCTTTTGAACCAACCAATAATGAAAGATGAAAAAGAGGCGACATATCCACCGATAGGGTCAAATGGAAATCAAGGTACTACACGAATCCTAGGTGTGATAATGCAAATTGATGTCAAACATAAAGGAAACCACTAAGTCAAAGACCCATGATGATGATCAAATGCTGAGTGCAAGGTCACCTATCAAACAGGGCCAGGGTGCAGCTTTAGGTTTACTCTCAGAGCAATATGTCGTAGTCGATAAGAGACAAACCTGCCGGAAAGAAGTCAGTGGAGACCTTCTCAAACCAGCACGAGAAAAGGACCAAATATTTGATGTGATCAAACAAGATATTGACAATACCGGGAAGGTTGACTGAAAAATGAGTGAAGAGACGCCGCAAAAAGTCCGACTTAGGTTAACTTCCCTTGAACAAAAGCACGACTCATGTTTGACTATGGCAGAAAATGATATATTTGTATAAGTTTGTCATGCAGGAGGCATAAAAAAACCCTCCATATGATTGGAAGAGATAACCAACTCGAGGAGTACTTACTCATGAAACAAGGTTATGGCTTCTCCTAAGTCAAAAACTAAAACCATCCCAAATGGAGAAAAGACTTAGCTTTTTTGTGCTTTGTTCAAGGGTGGCATAACTGACACTGTAGCTGCCATTAAATATGGAAGTAATATCTCGTTCTTTTTCAAAATAATTTTTTTTTTCTTTTTCATATTCAAAGACTGAAAAGAAATAAAATAATGCTATAGTACAATGGATAGAATGAGTGTTGTGACACAGATGCTCTAGTTCCTGGGATAGGAACAATCCTATGCTCAATGCAAGGTGGCGAAAACTGGTAAGTGACACTCAGAGGAATGTTCCATCCATGGGTAAAGGTGTCAAGTTGTAGAAGCTAAGTGATTGCATGGTTAACTTCTACAAAAAGACATGGTAAAAATATGGCTTAAACACAAGTCCATATGAATCCGGCTAAAGGCCAAGATAAAAAAGTAGTCAATATGCAATGCAGTAATTCAACTTGACAACATAAGGGAGCCTCTAGGGTAATGGCTAGAAAAATGATAGCGGATAAGAAGAAGAATGAAGCTTCAATGCATAAGGCATGGTGGGACTAAAGAGGATTCCCGAGCTTACAATAATTGCAGCATGGGAGACAAATGCTAGCGAGGAACTAACTAGGAAGCCCATGTAAAGGAATGCTCTACCACCAAGTCATGATTAAAAAATCGGCGAGTGAAATGGGTTAAGTACTCATGACATGATGGGATCGACCTATGGAAAGACCTGCATATCATATGTGACTGTGTACAAGCAAGTTTGCGTACGTGTAGAGTGAAAATTAAAATTTTAATCTAATCAACCATTTAATGATTTTTCTCAGGATTTCAATCAGCTAGAGAGAGCGTGAGCATAGTGCAATTGTAATATCCAAATTCATGGATTCAACAATAAAAAAATGTATTGCAGTCTTGAAATGATGAATAAGCTTAAAATATGTATGAGAAGCACATATACATCAGTGAGAGCTATAACATCAATTCAAATTTCAGTTCATGATAAAAAAAGTGGGGAAAATCAGTTATTTCAGCCCTAAAAATGTTATTCCCAATAGGAAGTGTAATATTAAGAGAAAATAATGGTTGGAGAATTTAGCTTATGCTATGTGGGACTCCCACCATGAAAAGAATCCGAAAAAAATCTGTTTTACTAAGTTAAATAGATCTCTCGGTCCCGGTGTCGCTCAAAAAGGCCCAAACCCCATGACCTAGCTAATGCAGACTTTGCTGAAGCTTGAAAAATGCATTTTTCAGAGGGTTTATGCAGAAAATAATGAAATAATTCTGACATAGATTTTACATTAATCACACAGCAAAGAAATGGAATTTTAATCACTTATACAGTAGAGACAAGACATCCAGCAAGGTTTCCGGCAAAATGCATGAATAACAACAACAATGAAAAAATAACACAGTCACTACATATCTGTATTATAAATGGCTGAATATTACATTAAATATAATAATAATAAAAATAAATGGCCCTAGGCCTCTCATTATAACTCCCGAAGGGAAATGAGCACCTCCTCCTCAAGTATTTGCACAAAATCAAAGGGTGCAGTTGTGCTCCTGCTACTGCTGCATGAAGGACGTCATTTTTTGAAGGAGACTAAATTGTGGCTGAATAGGGAAGAGTGGCCAAAAGCCAAATACTGAAATGAAGCTCAAATCCTTCTCTCTTGATCCCTTAAGCAAGATGATCCAAAGAGAGGATGGAATTCCCGCACAGGAATTCTTTGCACTAAGCAGTGTAGCAACTCCGGCTAAACAGCTGAAGTATGCAATTGGTCTCTAGACCAAGAAATCTGAATACATGAATGATCTCCCTTTGATTTTATTCCTTCCTTTTATCTTTTTGAGCCTGCTCACCTCGGACCCCACACAATGTTGAGGTGACTTCTTCATGAAGCTTCCTCTTTCAAAACTGCACTGCCCTAGCTTGCTTCCCTCCTCTTGTGGCTGCGTTGTTGACTTGGTCAAATAATCCACCTCCAATGCCTCTTTTCACGCTAGATATATTCAATATATTTTACATATGTGTCTTAGGTTGATCCTTGTTCACATGGAGCTAGTTTACTTGAGTATTTCTCCCTCCTCAAGAATTGTTGTTGACTTAGTCAAACTTGACTATGTCTCCATCTAAAATGTCCTTCTTCACACTTGGAATTATAAAACCAACTCCTAAGGTGATCTCTTCCCTTACTAAGGTGGAATTTATTCATATTTTATTTTTCACGGGCCTCCTTACCCATTTATTCTTCTCCTAGGTGAAAGTAGCAAAATCTAATATTCCAATTTTCTTATGTGCAAATTTTGGAATATTACAGTCCTCCCCTCCCAAATGTTTCTTTTCCTCAAGCAACTGCAAGGATAGGAATTAAGAGCACCCTCTTTTCCCTTAGAGAAACCTCATAAGATGAAATCCTTCAAGGATCAAGGTGCTATATCATCAATATATCTCCAAGTTTCCCCTCCCAAGTGTGCAAGACATCTATTGGGGAACATCCCAAATAGCTAACGCTGTGTGACAATGGAACATCCATGGAAGCAAAAATGGGCTGTTTGTAGGTCCTCTTGAAGCATGAGGGCTGATATATATTGGGATTCATCATCCCCCTTCAAATCTCTCCTCCCCAAGCTATCAACCAAACAAAATGAGCCACCCTCCAAAATGGTAACTCATGCAAATCATCCTCCACTTGAAGCTTCGACAAAGTAGGTGGGCTGAAATTTTGGACATGGTAGACATATTAGTCTACCCCATGCTGATTTCCTCTCCACTTAAGAAAAGTGTAAAGGATTTGCTGATATTGGGCTGCCATCATGTTGCCCTCAAATGGCAAGAAGGAATCTAGACATCCAAAGGTCCCTCTCCCAGCGCTGTGCATTAAGCTGGCCCAAAATATCTTATACATGATGGATAAGAAACCATCATCATATGGCACTCGATCCATCTCATGGTTCTCCTCAAAAAGAGAGAAATATTTTGCTGTATAGGCCATGTCTCTTCCCATCCTACCCTTAGAGCATGTAATGAAGAAAGTGTGGGGATGCTCCTCCCCTAAGAACACACCCACTCCATGTGTTCCTCCAATCCTGCTCCTAATATAGACAAGAATAAAATCATCACATAGGATCATGATAATAATCATAATAATAGGAAGGCTGAAGGCTCTATGTAGTGCTGGAGTGTACCAACAGTCTCCCAAGTGGTCACAGCATAGTCTTCCCCATTGCAGCTTCAAAAAATGGTATGGCAAGTTGTCTCTTGACATATGGCTTGTTGTATAAGCCATCACACCCACTAGTAAATAGTAGATGGTTGAATATGTCAATTGAGCACATAAGAAGCAACCTTATACTTGCCCCAGATCATACATTAGATGGTTGTCTCCATCATAATAGCTGGCCAAAGATGAACCATGGAGCCCAAAGAAAAGATTGCCCCTTTGTAGAGCAATGCACTGCAAGGAGATGGTAAGAGTATACAAATATAGTGATGAACAATCAATAAGTGCAACAACAAAGTTCTTACCATGTGATGGAAGCAAGATGGTGACAAGATCCATAGATGAATCCTCCATAGTGGTATGGCATATCAATCTAAAGAGGAGTGAAGCACATGCCTCATGAGAATACTCCTTCTTATGCTTGGACATCCAAGTCAAGGAGAGCATACCACAACAACCAATGAGTCCATCCACCACTCTATCAATCTCACCTCCTCTGTGCCCACCAAATGCATCAAATATGAAGTGATTGTGGGAAAACTCCACCAATAATCTCATGCTCCCAAGTGACAACGTTGCTGGCCTATGAAAATAGGCTCCTTCCAACTCATAAATCCATCCTCTGACATGTTCAATGTCAAAGAATCCTCTCATAATGTTTCCATCTCCTCCCATTGCAACATCATGCAAAATGTGAGAGCAACTCTTCCCTTGCTTTTTCTCAATCCTCCAAAGCAACAAATGTCTTTGTTGCCTCATCATACCTCCATCATACAACTGATGCAGTGAAAAAAAAATGACCATACCATCATAATTCATCCACACTCCATGCTGCCCCATGATGTAGGTACTCTACCAAGTATCCTCCTCCCTCATACCCTTAGAAGAAGGGTATGCCACATGATGTCCAAACACTCAAGAGTAGCCAACGCAGTCTTGCCTCCTGCTGCCCGGTATCATAGAGTTGCAAGTAACTTTCCAGCTTCTTGCTCTCTATCCACATCCACCTATCCATTGATGAATTCCTCCGAGCATTCTCCATCTTGGCATTCCTCCCAAAGAGGCTACCATCCTCCCATATCATATTTTTATCCTTGCATTTCATGAGATGCTGAAATGCAACTACTTGGAGACCTCCAAGAAAAGATTTCTCATCAATGATTATCTTGAACCCATAAGGATCCAAGTGACTTGAAGGAAAATCCTCCTTGCTGCAACTTCTTGACAACATTGTAACCCTCATCCAAGGTAAATTTTCTACCTCATACTCCATCTCAATGTTCATGACTCCCTTCAAAAGATTACACTTCAACCTCAAGGTTATGTGTAACTCATCAATGATACATGAGATTGATGGTTCAAGTCTCCCTTAAACCTCTCAAGCTTGCACAGCGCAGTGCAGTCCTACTGCTTTATCTTAGAAATACTATTTGATCCTGGGCCATATGCAAACAAATCTCCAACCCTTTCCATAATTGTTTTTGAAATGTTAAGACATGGAAAGTTATGCATACCTTTGTGAGCCCATGGGTTATCTTCTATGGCTGCAAGAGGTCCTCTCTTCAATATGTGGGCTGATCCAACTGCTGGTGTAGAAGGCTGCTCTCTCAAGGTCATGACAGCGTTGGTACTTGCCTCCTCCCATGGTGGTGTGGGTCTTCTCTGCTCTGATCTCCCTTCATCAAAGGTTTTGATTAGCTCTTGAGTGAACTCATAAATATAAGTCACTTTTGTGTGGTTCAAGTGATTACACCACCAAGCATTGGCTTCACCCTCCAGGTGCATCACTGCAACTTTTGCTGGATTTCTCTCTTCCACTGGATGAAGTATGAAGAATTTCTCAAGACTTCATGCCCAAGCTCTTGCTGTAGTTGACCCAACAAATTTAGATAATAGGAATCTATTTCCTATGATCTCTCCTTTGCTGCAAGGTCTTTTCTCTTCTCTTAGTTGAATAAACTGAGGAAAATCTAGGGTATTTTGAAAACCCTAGGTTGGAACTTGTATTCTACCAAATATCCACTCAAGATTTCATGCTCTAAATAATCTCCTTGCTCTTCACTTCCTCTACAAGAATAGGAAGTGCATGCATCTGCTTTTTCTTCTTGAAAACCTCTAGAGGTCTCACTGCATTTCTCTTATTATTCTTCTTAGATCTGAAAATGTATGAGAGTAATCTAATCCTCTCCATCATTTTGACCTTGCTCCTTTCTATACAGCACTTTAGCTTGAAGCCCACAGGCTGAGCCAAATATCTTGCTCTGATATCACTGTAATATCCAAATTCAAGGATTTAGCAATACATAAACTGTATTTTAGTGTTGAAATGATGAATAAGATTAAAATATGTATGAGAAGCACATATACATTTGTGATAGCTACAGCAACAATTTAGATTTCAGTTCATGATAAAAAAAAAGTGGGAAAAATCAGCTATTTCAGCCCCAAAAACGTTATTCCCAATAGGTAGCGCAATATTAAGGGAAAATAATAGTTGGATACTTTATATTATGCTATGTGGGACTCCCACCCAGAAAATAATCTGAAAACAATCTGTTTTACTAAGTTAAACAGATCTCCCGGTCCCGGTGCAGTTCAAAAAGGCCCAAATCCCATGACTTAGCTAATGTAGACTTTGCTGAAGCTTGAAAAACGTTTTTTTCAGAGATTTTATGCATAAAATAATGAAATAAGTCTGATATAGAGTTTACATTAATCACACAACAAAGAAATGGAATTTTAATCACTTATACAGTAGAGACAAGACATCTGGTAAGGTTTCCGACAAAATGCATGAATAACAACAACACTGCAAAAATAACGCAGTCACTGCATCTATGTATTATAAATGGCTGAATAAGACATTAAATATCAGAATAATACAAGGAAATGGCCCTAGGCCTCTTATTATAACACTCAGAGGGAAATGAGCACCTCCTCCTCAAGGATTTGCATAAAATCAAAGGGTGTAGTTGTGCTGTTGCTGCTGCTACATAAAGGACACAGTTTTATGAAGCAAAATAAATTGTGGCTGAATATGGAAGAGTGGCCCAAATCCAAACATTGAAATGAAGCTCAAATCCTTCTCTCTTGATCCCTGAAGCAAGCTGATCCAAAGAGAGGATGGAATTCCCGCACGGGAATTCTTTGCACTAAGCAGTGCAGCAACTCCGGCTAAACAGCTGAAGTATGCAATTGGTCTCTAGATGAAGAAATATGAATACATGAATGATCTCCATTTAATGCTATGCCTTCCTTTTATCTTTGGTGAGCCTCCTCACCCCGGACCCCACACAATGTTGAGGTGACTTCTTCATGAAGCTTCCTCTTTCAAAACTATGCTGCCCTAGCTTGCTTCCCTCCTCTTGTGGATGCGTTTTTGACTTGGTGAACTAATCCACCTTCAATGCCTCTTTTCACACTATATATCTTCAATATAGTCTACATATGTGTCTTAGGCTGATCCTTGTTCACATTGAGCTAGTTTACTTGAGTATTTCTTCCTCCTCAAGAATGGTTGTTGACTTAGTCAAACTTGACTATGTCTCCATCTAAAATGTCCTTGTTCACACTTGGAAGTGTAAAACAAGCTCCTAAGGTGATCTCTTCCCTTACTAAGGTGGAATTTATTAATATTTTATTGTTCATGGGCCTCCTTACCCATTTATTATTCTCCTAGTTGAAAGTAGAAAAATCTAATATTCCAATTTTCTTATGTGCAAATTTTGGAATATTACAGCAATTAACGATGATGTGATGGAAGATCAAACTTCGCAAGATGTTCTCCAAAATTTTGGATTGCTCAAAATTTTAAAAATGCCCAATATGAAAAGCAGTGTACGTTTGCTTCAAATTTTGGTAGATCATTGGGAGCCGGAAGCAGACTATTTCATAATTGATCAAAGCCACTATGCATAGAAGTGGAAGATATATACTTCACCACAGGACTCTCTCAGAGAGGAGACCTAGTAAAATTACACGGAAAGCCTGGTGGAGGGTTCACTGTAGAGGATTATGTCCAATTCTACTGCGTAGAGGATGCACAAAAGGTAGGAACTCAAATTCCTATTAGAGATCTGAAGTATTTATACATGAATATCCTTCTCTTTACCATTGGAAAAGTAGAAATATCTGCCTCTCTGCATCAAGCTTCATGGACATAGATGAGCATAGCAGTAGAATTCTTGATCCATCTCTTTGATTGGTGCACAACCTTGCTGAGCAATATGAAAAAACAACTGACTTCAATCCGGAAAGAAAATACTAAAAATTTTGGGTATGGTACAATATTGCTGACATTCTTCTTTAAGTGGGTCCCAGGGCTTCGACCCAAAGTCATCTCAACTATCAGAAGCTTGAGAGATCCAAGAATAGCCTGATGGGCAGATCTGATGAAGAGAATAGGGGGAAGTGAATTTCCCCGGACCACTTGGGATGATGATTTATTCCAATGGTGGGAAGAACAAGTCATCACAGTGGAAGATTATCCCTATGATAGGATGGACTTTCGTGGAGATCTAGATCTAGTCGTGCCACTCGGTGCAACATGGGGCATAATCGATGAGATTGCATTTTTTGATTTTTTGATTATGTGATTTTTTTTATTTTTTCAAAGAATGAAAATGAAAAAATGTTTTTGATTGGTCTAAATAACTTACAAAATTATGATGATCATGATGTAGACATGGAAACAATCAGGCCTGAGGGATACCCAAGGCACAAGCACCATAGAGGTGAGGCAGATGCTGAAGACCCTGCCAGGACACTCCATACAGTACAGAGGAACTTGGAGAGTTTGAATCGCTAGGTGCCTATGGCCACTATAGAGGACCTACTGGAGGCTATCTAGAGACGGGTGGTAGGAGTACCACGAGATTGGGTGTGGTTATTCCGTTGTGTAGCGACTGCCATTGTGTTCTAAAGGAACACAAATGTTGGGTAGGGACCTCAGGAGTAGATTTATAGATATGATCGGATGACTGTAATATTTTTTTATGATAGACATGATCGGGCATAAGCCCTAATTTTATAGGACATGATGGTCCAGATTTTGTATATTTTTGAACACTCTAACTATATATATATATATCTATATCTATATATATATATATATATATATATATATATATATATAGATAGACACACACACACACACACACAAAGATTTATATGGTGTGATGACTCAAATTTATGATAATTAATGATGTATTTGATATATTGTTTAAAGTATTTAATGATTAATATGCCAATCAATTTCTTGATTAGCCAATAAGTCTACCATCCAATTGTTAGCTCGAGGAATATGAATGAATGTTATAAATTGAAATGATCTTTGTAACAAACATACCCTAAAAAACAATCGATGTAAAAATGGGTCTCTGACCCGATATGTATTGTTCAACTGCGCAACCATCAGCTACGAATCCAAGAAAACTACTAACGAATCAACACCCAAGGATATTGCCTCCGAGTAGATTAATCACTGTAGTGTATTTTTCTACGTTGTTTGAAGCATGACCAATGAAGAAACCTCTTGAAACTAACAACTGAGTAGATGGATAATGGAGTACCCAAGCCGTGGAAGCCAAGTTTCCAGTATGTCTACTAACACCATCGGCGAAACCAAAGTGACTCATGTCATCCAATATTACCTGCCAAAGTAGATCAAATTCATCAAAATCACACCAAAAATAAGAAACCAAGATATGTACAAAAACAAAATATATACAAAAAAGCAAGAGGCTAGGCCAAATCCTAAGCATAATACCTTTTCAAATAGAGCCCATTTGTGGGCTCTACCAACTCATTTCCATCAAAATCAATCAAGGCATAAGATCCTTTCTTCAGGAATTTTTTGATGATAAAGGGGACATACCACATGGATTTAAACTTACTACCCCCACGACATCCTTCTCTTGGGTATAAACCAAGACAAGGTCACTTTCAGAGAAAACCCTAGGTTTGACCACCTTATCGTACTGAACATTTACCTGTTTCTTATGTGCCTCATTCATCATAGCTGTGTCTCTACGTTGCTCATTGAGATGTTTAAGATGAAGGAGGCGTTCTTCGAGACTAGAAGTGTCAGGAAGAAGCTCAACAACTAACTTAAGAGAGGGAATTTCACACTCAATAGGAAATATAGATTCCAACCCATAAGCCAGTTGAAAGAGAGTAAAATAGTTTTTAGTTTTGACTGACATCCAGTATGCCCAAAGTACAGGGTACAACATAATATGCCAATTGGATCTGGATTTTCAATCGTCTATTGAAGAATTGTCTTCAAGGATTTGTTCATGGCTTCAACTTGCCCATTGGCCTGACTATAATAAGGATACGAACGCTCCTACTGAAAACCTAATTTCAGAGCCAATTCAACCATCATGCTATTCTGAAACTGACTGCCATGATCAGTGACAATATCTTTGGGAATACCAAAGCAAGAAATGACTTGATTGAAAAGGAAAAGAGTTGTTGTCTCACCATCATTCCCAAAAGTAGGCATAACCTCAACCCACTCCGTGAAGTAGTCTACAACTACTATAATGTACTTGTGACCTTTAGCCGAAGGTGGGTTACAAGTAATAAAATCAATACCCCACTTTGTAAAGGGTCCGACAGTAATGACAGAAAAGAGTGGAGCTAGATGAACGCACATATTTCGAGTATAAAATTGACACAGATGACACCTTTTGACCAATTCCATACAATATTTGAAAATAGAAGGCCAAACATATCCTGCACGCAAGATTTTTTGGGTTGTACCAAGCCTAGATAAATGACCACCAGAAGCTCCACTGTGGCAATCATTCAGCACAACCTAAGCTTCTTCAAGAGTTAAGTAGATTCTAATGATCAAATCGACCCCATGACGATATAAAGTGTCACCAATAATCAAATAACGTTTCGCTAAGTGACGTAACTTTTGGCGTTCATCTTTCGAGAAAGTCGTGGGAAACTTCGTAGTCTAGAGATAAAATATGAGATCCCCATACCAAGGATCCTATGAATAAATGAGAGAAATATGTTCATTAGGAAATGATTCATCATAAACAATCTCTTCTCCACATGGCAACTCAGAAATCAACTCCGCAAAAAATAATGGTTTCTTGGACTTAGTAGACATAAAATCAAGATTAAATTCATACAAAATCACAATCCATCGATTGCATTTACCCCCAATCACTCGCCTACTGAGAACAAACTAAAATGGATTTACTGCTACCAAAACATAAGCTTTTTGAAGGAGAATGTAATGTTAGAGCCACTGAACAACATGAACAACTGCTAAAGAAACCTTCTCTATCAGAGAATACCAGAGTTCAGGTCCTACCAAGCCTCGACTAAGGTATTATATAACATGCTTGGAAAGAGCATCATCTTCCTGAACCAAAACCTTACCAATGGTAGATTCTACTACCGTGAGATACAACAGGAAATCCCTGCTATAATCGGGTGGACTCGGTAAAGGAGCAGAGGTCAATGATTTTTTCGTAGCATCGAATGAGCATTGAGAAAAGTCATCCCAAAAGAATGGAACTCCTTTCTTTAATAATCTCATAAATCCATTCGTAATATCGACATAATTTACGATGAAAATTCACAAAAAAATAGATTTTTCTTACAGACTTTGAAGTTGAAAAATTGAAGACAGGGGAGGCAAATGAAGTATTTCCTCAACCTTGAAGGAATCTACTTGAATCCCTACTGTAGACACGATGAATCCCAAAAATTGACCCGATTTGACAGCAAAAACACACTTGTTTGGGTTCAACCAGATTTTATAATGCCGACATCGTTTAAAAAATTGACAGAGGTGAGAAGGATGAAAAATTCTCTTGCTAGAACGAGCAACCAAATCATCCAAATATGCCTCGATAATATGTTTGATGTTGTGGAAGGCGTAAGACATGGCCCACTGAAAATTAGCTCCAACATTTTTGACGCCAAAAGGAATTTTCTTATAAGCAAAGAAACCTAAGGGACAAATAAATGCAGTCTTATGCTGATCTTTAGGATGGATAGTATTTTGATTATATCTAGAGAAACTGTCCATGAAGGAGAAAATCTCATTCCCCGCACACTCATCGATAATATGATCTATAAACGGTGTGGGGTAGTTATCTTTAGGAAATGCTTTATTTAGGTCCCTAAAAGCAATGCAAACTTGAATTGTTCCTTGTTTCTTGTTCAAAAGTACTGGATTTGAAACCCACTCAGTTAAAGGAACTAGGTAAATGAACCTTGCCTTTAGCAGTTTCTCCACCTCAACTTTAATAGCTGATGCCTTCCTAGGGTTGATTGGATCAAGATTTTGCCTGATAGGCTTGGCATTTTCGTATACCTTGATCTCATGGTAAACAATAGATGGATCTATACCAGGAATTTCCTCATAAGACTAGGCAAACACATCATGAAAATCTTGAAAGTGATCGGTGTAAGTTTGAATCTCTTCAGGGGAACACTCAGCTCCAATGAAGACATTCTCTATGATGTTGGGATCTCTAGAAATGTTCACTGGGATAGTAGGGGAAATCACAACCATGTTCCCTTTAGCAAAAACCTGTGCTGGTACTAAACGATTTAGGACTGGGTGAACAGGACCAGAAGAATGAGGGCTAGGGAAACTTGATTCAAGTTCACGCAAGTCTGGGAGAAAGTAAGACCGATGATGCAAATCATCCCATGGTCTCTCTACACCAGTCATTCCTTCAAGGATGGCCTCTTCAGATGGAAGAGTGGTATCAAGGCAATCCTGAGCCAAAGATGAACTGAGAGTCCAAGCCGGGGCTACATATCCATCCAATTCCTCCAGCGAAAGAGAAACTTGAATGGAATCTGCATAATCAACAATAGAGCTATAAGCAATATCAGTTGTGGACATAGAAAATTCCATTCCACCCACTTGACCTTCTTATAATGTGGAGGTAGGAGAAGGTAAGGTCTAGGGGTCCGAAAAATAATGAGTTTTGAAGAACTCTCTTCGAATAGGAGGTCTGGAGGATGAAATAGCATTGATATGAACTGAAGGAGGTGGAAGATCAAAAGTACCCATCAAGGAAGTGTACATTCCAACCACTAGATTCTCAACAGTTGGTTTGGTATCCTTCAGCAATGGAATGGTTGAGTCAGAAGATGCATTCAGATCTACAGGAGAACAATCCAGTTAGTCAACTGTGACAATTCTCCCTTCATTAGGGAAACAAATTATGCGAAAAAATGAGGATGCAATGGCGTCCAAATTATAAATCTAGTTTCACCCCAATAGAAGGTTATATTCTAAGCTTGCATCGGCTATCTCAACTTTGATATTGACAGTCTTGACCCCAACACAGATGGGAAAAGTTGGAACAATACCATGGAGCCTGTGAGAATGACCATCAAACGCAGTCAGAAGAGTGGCTGAAGGAACAACTATGCGAGATCCAATACCCTTCCAGCATGCAAGAGACATTACACATGTGGAAGCACCCTCATCTATGAGTGTTTGAAAGATATTGAATTTCCGATATGTCGATCTGATATGGAAAGCCATATGATGAGGAAGTCTCTTTTTAAAATTTGACATATCAAATGTGATGATAAGAGAATTATTTGGATCAACAACCTCAATAGCAGTGAGAAAAGCACTCCGCTGAGCCAGACAAGACTAGAGCATCTCTAATGCAGACATAGCACAAGGACTTTAAGCCAGATATTCTATAATTGAGTAGTTCTGGGTAGCCTTGGCATTAGGATTAATCGTTGAATGCTTTGAGGATTTTTTCGGCATCCGAGGTATAGGCTCAACAGTAAGCCTCGTAATATGAAGTGGATCAATACTATCAGGAACACCCTTGGCTTTTGAAGAGTCATCTTTGTCATAGTCACGAGTTCTCATAGCGATATTTGCGTGAGCACTCATAATGTATATGTTTTATGTATTTTCCCCTTCTCGGCTACCCCTAGAGGGAGCCCTAATATTTGAATTTGTGCCAGCAACTAATTGCTGCCCTTGGGGAAAAGGGTTTGTTGGCACAACCTGGGAACTAGAAGAACCCTGTTGAGCTAACAAGCGCTGCACATCTTTAATTTTAGGGAAAAGGTGCATAGGATGATCTCCAGCACACAATTTTCAAGGACATTTCACTTTCTTTTTATTATCCTTTTTACCCTCTCCAACATGATCATTGGATTTGTTTGCATTCCCCTTCCCATCCTTGTCATTTTTCTTGTTATTCCATCCCTTCTTCTTTCCATAGGATTGTTGATTTCCTTTGGGGTTGGAATTTTGGATAGCATTAATTTCCAAGGATTGGGAAGGAGTTGACACAGAAGGCACAACCTGACTAGAAGAAGCAGATTGTATAAACAACTGTTGTAATTGACTTAGCAGGTTAGTCGTACCGCTATCAATCGAACCGATAAGCCCATCACCATAAGGACTAGGGTTAGTTTTGACTAAGTATAATTTGGACTGAGGAGCATCTGGAAATTTTTTATTAAGGACTCCAAACTGAGAATAAATCAGTTTCAACTACTGAGCCCTAAAAATAGCCTGCTCTTTAGAAAATATCCCTGAAAGGGACACATCCTTAGAAATTTCTGGCTATAATGATTTCAAAATCCATTCAAGAAGGAATCCATTCGGGATTTAGGATTTAATGAGCCTCTTCCTTCTTTTCCATTCCTGAATATGATAAAAAATGTGAGCTACCTTATCCTGCTGAAAATTGGCCAGGAGATCAGTCCCGGCGTCATAACAGATAGGTAATTGAAAACGTTTTAAGAACATGGTATCCAACTCTCCAAAATTAGCAAAAATTCCCCCAGTTAACTCAATATACCATTTGGTTGCATTTCCAGTTAAGTTTCTTTGAAATAATCTCAACCTAATCGAATCGTCGATCAGGGAGTTCCAAGAAAACCATAAATAGAAAGTGGTGATATGATCTACTGGATCCTTGCCAGTTTTCCCATAAAACTTTGGATTGCCTGAGGGGAGCTTCGTGGGGACTGGAGGCCAACCTAGACTATGCCAAATATGATTGTTAGTTAATTTTGATAGATCTGGGAAGTTTAACGTTGCCGGAAATGGTAAGCGAAGAGGAGCCTAGGAATTCCATCCCCCATAGGAAGGATTCCCCACATTCTGAAAAGAATAACCTGGATTTTTTGAGGCATCAGGTTGCCAGATGTTGTTTGTAGAGAATTTTGGGTGGTAAGAGAATCCTTGCAACCCAACATTCGGAGAAGGACCCCCCCACCCGCAACATAGAGTTACTATACGTAGGACCATTCCCTCCAACTAAGGTATTGAATGAAGAAGAAACCCCTTGGTAAGGGTTCCAATCATTTGTAAATGGAGAAAAATCTTGAGAAGTAATCGATGAAGGGAAAGGAACATTCCCTTGCTGACCAGCAAGAAATTGACTCCCCGCTCCTAACGTTGTAAAAATAAGGTTATATCCCGAAAATACATTATAACTTTGACCTTCCAAAAAAGGATTGAAACCTTGAGTCTGAGAGGTAAAAGGCAGATATCCTAAGGAAGGGGTTGAATGAGGGACGTGTGTTAGGCAGATAAATTGTTCTTGTGGACAAGAAGGATGTTCGTAGTATCACAAGGATAGCTAGAAACAAACAGGACAAATGTAAACTACTTTCTCTAGATTATGTATGATTTAGAATTGTCTATTATGAAGAAAGGACCTACCTGTGATCCAATGCTAGTTGTATTCTTCTTTCTGTCGCTCCAAATAAGTCACCTCTTAAGACCTGCAATCAAATACATGGAAGAGAATCAAAAGAACCTACACAATATACTAATTCATAAATCATAAATCTATCTTGATGATCAAGGAATTTAAGAAATAAGTCATTCAAGTAAACACATAAACAACTTATTGAGAAAGCAGGATCCATTTGTATTATCTTTAAATAAAAGAAGGAGTCTTACAACCGCGTTTGCCTTGATGTTGTACAGGTCCTTTTGGGGTCCGGAACAAGCATTTTCCTTTGGTCTGACAAGCCCTTCCACTCTTTGAACCAGCTTAAATACGAGTGTGTAATCATTCTCGCATGGATAATGGCTAGCAAAAAGAGTATGTTTCCTCAAAAATGATCTTCTCTAATGTATATGAAGTACAAAGCAAGTAATTTTTTACATATCGGTATCTACCCTTGAGAGTGAACCATGGCTTCAATTTATAGCAAAAGGGAAGTGGTTTTAGTTCCAAAAAGGAAGGGATAATTCCTCTAATAAAGGGATTAAGCTCCAAATACCAAGGAATAGGCTCCTTTAATGAAGGGATGAATGTTCATGAATGGAGGGAGTGAAGCTTCGACTAGATAATGCCTTCTAGAAGCTTCCAGCTATGAGAATATTCGACCAACTGGGCTTCTATAACCTACGTTTTCAATCATTTTACCTTTTACAGGGGTTCGTAGTTATAATGAACAGAACGTGCAATAGGTACCGCAATTTTTCTTTACAAAAGGTGCGGTACCGTAAGTAATGGATAGGAAAAGTGCAAAGTTAGGTTTTTAATGATTTTTATGAGATTTTCTCCAAATTCAGGACTTGGTTTAGGAAATTTAGGGTTTTATACTTCTAAGGGAGCATTATATAGGTATTGGTGAACCCATATAGACAGTAAAATGTCATGGTGACAAAATAATGTGTAACAGATTTCCCCCTAAAGCACGAAGTTTGAGATAATTCGAAGAGTGAAATGCTTTATCATTCTGAGGATTGGCTTGTGGACATCGGTTGGAAACTATAAAAAAATTCAATGAAAACACACACACACACACACACATATATATATCATCGTTAAGGTAGGCATTCCCATACTCAGAACAAAAACTAACTAAATCAAAACTTAACTAAAATGTTCTGATATAGAAATGATTCTAATATTACATCAATAGTAGACACATTATGGACGTAGCCACCTATCATGAATAGTCTACTGCATAATGAACAATAAAATTCCTTGCAGCCTAGATGGTGGAAACTAGATCCAGGGTCTTGTTTTCTGCTACCCGAACTAGTACGATTCTATCCATGTGATTGATTGTGTCGAACTCGAACATGGTAGAAACCACTTGATTACCAGTCAATGATGTGGACTGTTAACACGTGTGAGAGAAACCATCAATAATGACAATGGCTTTCAAATTACTCAGTACAATCCATGAAGTGTGAAATATGATTTGAAGTCGAACACTTCATAGAATCATCCGATCGGAGGTCAATGATGTAACCTATCATCGAAGGCGAGAAATATGCCATTAGGGCATGCAGATTCCAAGGTACTAAAGGATTCTAGATCAAATTCCTAGATGATGAGCTTTCGTCAATAGAAAGTGACCTGTCGTAGGAAATCCCACGACACGAAACCATTAGATCACGTTTTGTAGAAATATTTTGCAAGGACTGACTCAGGGATGGTCAACACGAATGGAGACATATGTTTGTTGATGAATGGTTTATTTGAACTGTCCTCTTGAACACATAATGACACTGCATATGGTTTGGTGAAAATTGACCTAAAACTAATACCCAGAAACTGGCTAAAGACTTTCAATATGGTTTGATTAATTGATAGGCAAAGGATTTTCCTAACCCATGACAAAACGTGTCATGTTCAAGAGTGGTATACTGCTTTTAAACAAATTTTAACAACTGGATCCATTTTCTCTCTTTTCCCCCCACCATTTCTGGCAAGTACCTCTTTATTTTTGACAAGCTTGAGGAGGATAACATTTTTTTGTTATATAATCTCATCCTTCGGATGAGTCCAAATTAGTTTAAAATTGAACCCTAATAAGGCATGGTTTGTTCCTATTTTTAATTTACAGGTCCTTTACTATTAAATTTTAATGAGTCCAGTATAGGAGAAATTCTGTGTTTTTCAATTTTAGGGAGTCAGAAGAAAAACTTAAGGAAACTTCGTGGATGTACTTTTTCGTAAATTTAGTCTCTCAAGCCCGAAAAAGGATAAAATAATATAGGAGAGAACTCTATTGACCATTATTAGTCAACGTATACCTTTTTCGTAAATAGTCCATTTTATTCCGGAAAAGGGGTAAACTTATATTGAAAGGATGAATTTTCATTTCCTTTAACGAGTTCGAATAGTCAAGTACCTGGAAATATTTTCATGTTTAAAGAGTCTGAAAAGGGCTAAAAAGAGGACTTTAGGGTTTCGCTTTTTCGTAATTTTCAAGAGTCCGAAAAAGTGATAAAATTATACTCATCTTGTTTCGCATTTTCGTAATTTTTAACGAGTTTGAAAAATGGATAAAGATGTACTCATAGCTTTCGCTTTTTCATAAGTTTTAGCGAGTTCGAAAAAGGGATAAAAATGTACTCATAGCTTTCGCTTTTTTATAAGTTTTGATGAGTTCAAAAAAGTGATAAAAAGTGTACTCATATGGTCAAATTTCAATTTAATTAACGAGTAGGAAAAGACGAAAAGAACTCGGCATTTTCATGTACGTTTTACGAGCATGAAAAGAACAGCAAAAGAAGCTCGAGATTTTCATGAGTTTAACGAGTCTTGAAAATAATGACCGAAATGGACTCAAGATAGGTTTCATTTTTATACAAGCTTGAAATGTAGCAAAATGATGCTTGAAAATGGTTTGTTTCATTTTTACACAAGCTTGAAACAAATGAAAAATCATGCTTGAAAGTGGTTTCATTTTTACACAAGCTTGAAACATAGGAAAAATGTGCTTGAGAATGGGTTTGTTTCATTTTTACACAAGCTTGAAATAAAGGAAAAATCATGCTTGAGAAAATTTTGAATGCCCCCCAAGTGTAACTTTCTAGAGCGCATGCCCCCCATGCTTCATTTCATTCAACTAAATAGACTACTGGTTACTAATAGCTAGATGGAATGAAGGTTCATTTATGAGATCAGATGAAAGACTCGACTTGAATAAGAGAGGATTTGTTTCATTTTTTAACGAGCTTAACACAAGAAAAGGAACTATGCTCATGGACTTGTTTCATTTTTTAACGAGGTTGACATAGTAAAAGGAACTATCCTCACAGGGACTTGTTTCATTTTTTAATGAGGTTGACATAGTAAAAGAACCATCCTCATGGATCCTTGTTTCATTTTTTAATGAGGTTGACACAATAAAAGAACCATCCTCATGGTTCTCTTTTTAATTTTTTAATGAGGTTGACACAGTAATAGGAACTATCCTCATGGAAACTTGTTTCATTTTTTAACGAGGTTGACACAATAAAAGAACTATCCTCATGGCAACTTGTTTCATTTTTTTAACGAGGTCGACACAGTAAAAGGAACTCTCCTCATACCTGACTCATTTTTTAATGAGGTTGACTCAGTAAGAAGAACCATCCTCATAAACTACTATTTCTAATCTATCAATCTACTCTCTATAATCTACCTACATAACTTATTGATTCATTTTTTAATTAGGTTGACACAGGAAAAGAACTGTCCTCATGGGTCTGTTTCATTTTTTAACGAGGTTGACACAGTAAAAGAACTATACTCATCTAAGACATGTTTCATTTTTTAATGAGGTTGACATAGGAAAAGAACTTTCCTCATGGGTCTGTTTCATTTTTTAATGATGTTGACATAGTAAAAGAACTATCCTCATCTAAGACATGTTTCATTTTTTAACAAGGTTGACACAGTGAAAAGAACTTTCCTCTTTAATCACTGATTCATTTTTTAACGAGGTTTACATAGTAAAAGGAGCTTTCCTCTTTAACCACTGATTCATTTTTTAACGAGGTTGACACAGTAAAAGGAACTTTCCTCTTTAAACACTGATTAATTTTTTAATGAGGTTGACACAGTAAAAGGAACTTTCCTCTTTAATCACTGATTCATTTTTTAACGAGGTTGACACTATAAAAGGAACTTTCCTCTTTAACCACTGATTCATTTTTTAATGAGGTTGACACAGTAAAAGGAACTTTCCTCTTTAACCATTGATTCATTTTTTAACGAGGTTGACACAGTAAAAGGAACTTTCCTCTTTAACCACTGATTCATTTTTTAACGCGTTTGACACAGTAAAAGGAACTTTCCTCTTGGGAATATTTTCATGGCTTCCAACTGGAAGAAATACATGTCAAGGGAGACTCCTTGATCATGGCTTCCAAAAGGTCCTCATCAGATGGAAGAACAATTCTCTGAAGGAACACATTTCAAGGGACTCAAAAGGGATAGGAACATCATGTTCAAATAATCCCATAGAGTTTTCCATGTCAATTACCAGATCTAATTCAAAGGAAGTCGACCAAACATTGAAAGGATCGCTTGCATTGGTAATTGAAAACATGGGACTAGTTGCCACATAATTAACCCGTGGCAGGGTAGATACCACTTCTATATAAGGGACATTTAGAGGTGTCAGATTATTTGTAATTGAATCAAGACTAACGAATGAAAGTTGGTCTACAGTCCCAATGTTTCCATTGTGAGGGAAATACATCATGTGAAAGAGTGTCAATATGACAGCTTTCATTGCATATACATAGTCTCGCCCAAGGAGTAAATTTAAATCCAAGGGGCCTCGAACTACCATAAAATCAATACAGACAATTTTACCTTCCAAGGTAATAGGAAACTTAGGAATGATCCCTAAAGGTTCACTAATGGTTCTGTTAAAACATGACAGATTCTGCGTAACAAGCACAAGCTGAGGGGAACTCAAAGCTTTCCAAGCAGTTGAGGATAAAATACTAACAAAAGCATCTTCATCTACATGTGTGTGGCCTACATTTGTACCCCAATCCTTAACAATGAATTGGAAAGGGATGGAGGAAGGAAGAAGAGGTTCTGTCAATCTATTCCAATCAAAGGAAAATACCTCGATAATTGGAGGGGGTTCTGTAGGAATAGGTGAAATGCCCCCTAGCGCAGAAGAATCTGATGTAACAAGAAGAACTTGAGCAGTATGAATTTCACTCTCTATAGGGAGAATGGGATCGACTGAATGTGAAATTGAGTCAACCACTTGATCAACTAATGGATCATCAACCTGAGTGATATGAGTTTCACTCTTCAATGGAAGAGTGGGATTGACTATACTTGGAATAAGATCAGTCATTTCGCCAGTTGACGGTAGGTTGGGAGAAAGTTTATGGTAACCTGTTGGAAGTTGTTGCTGTGGAACAAGAAGGTTTTCCAACAATTTTGAGGCTTCATCCATGTGAGGTAAAATGTGAGTTTGATGACTCCCTTTGCATAACTTACAAGGAAACCTAATTTTACCATTTTTCCCAGGAACTTGACTATCACTGGTTGATCGATCAACGGTAAGTTGATCAGAATGTTATGACCATACTTCCAAGACCTTTGGAATACCAGGACAATTGATAATGAAGTGGTCACCCTTAAAAAGCTTGCAAGGTTATTTGGGTTTAAAATGCATGTTGGAGGTTTCCTCAACACTACTAACACTTACAGCCATGGTTGGTTTGTTGACTTCTTTCTTATTTTGCTTCTTCATTTTCTTCCCTTTCTTTTTCTTCTTAGCCACTTGGTTACTAGTGTCAAGGCTTTTACCAAGCGAAGAGGAAGAAAGGGAGGAAGAAATGTTGGGCGAAGAAGGTAAAGGGTCAACAGAAGGTTGGTGATGTTGAGATGGTGAACTCTGTTGAGGTGAAGCATCCGATTGAGGTGGAATAATTGGAGTATTTGGGGCCAACGAAGTTGAAAATAACCATATCGGTAAACCTATTTTAAATCCAGGTAATGCTAATGTAGCCATATAAGGAGGACCAACATTTCCAAATCAAGGAAAAGTACTAGGATTCTCATTAAGAGGGGTTCCTTGGTTGGTAAATTCTGGAGTAGTTGCCATTAGATTCAACTTCAGTGAATTTTATTAAAAATTCAAAAATAAAATTTAACAATTCACAATTCACAATTCACACCTATGGTATCTAAAAGGTAAAAACAAACAAATGAACATGCGCTAACAAATCTAGGAGTTAGACCACACACAAACAGTAGATTCCCGCACTAAAAACACTAGTTGGTGATGAAATCCAACATCGTAGAATTTTAATGCAGAAATGGTGGTTGGAACAATTACCTTGAAAACCTAATCAATGAAATAGACCGGTGAAAGTTTCTCCACTTAAACCATCTCGAGTGAAGAGAACCCTCCGGAGAGTCCAAGTGAGTCTATTCGACGTCTGCTCCAGGTACAGTGGGACCTTCCCTCCATTGTCACCTTGGGAAGTAATCCTAAAGCTTATAGCCACTAAAGTCACCAATGGGAAAAAATATACCTGGGGGAATAGTATACAATCCGATATGCATGCAAGGGAAGAGTATCAAGCTCAATCCCCTTGAAGGCTCCTTGACATAATCCAAGGTTTACCGACAAGTGACCCCAGGCTCCTCGAAAATGGTCTATCCGAGGTTTAACATTTTTAATATGTGCACATCTTCTATTGTTCCCAACAATATAGGTATGATTACCTCACTAGTTCATATATGATCTCATGCTTGACTTCTTTAGGAGGAGCTTCCCAGAGCATACATGCAACAATTGGAATTTTTCCTACTGCAAGATGCTACTGTATGTTTAGTTGCTTTGGAAAGATAAATACAACCTATTCCAAAGCACTAATCCTGAGCTAGATTGGTGGAAATAGCCCTAAAAATGTAAAAATTATTAGATGAATTATATTAAGCACTGTGTTATTTATGATGTTATTACTCAAAGGGTAAATGGATATGAAACCAATGGTGTTATCACCCGACCCAAAACTGAATGCAATCAAATATGATATTGTAATATTTTCAATTCGATGAATCCTAATTAAAGTAAGGAAAGAGTTTCCATTTACTTCCGACAATGCAAAAAATTGATCAATAAAAGAAAATATAAAAAATTATCTAATGCACTAATTTCATCAAGAAAAAATAATGCTAATCAATTCCATTTTTTGTTTTTTTGTTTTAAAACAAGCATAAAAACATGTAAATTCAAATCAAAGAAACTGATCTAAATCTACGATTGATTTTTCAGAATGTAAACTATGCAGTTGTAATCTATGCACAATTCACTTGAAAAGTATGCAAATGTAATCTATGCACATTTTTCATTCATATTCTGAAAGTGAGAATTATAATTATGCAAATTTAATCTATGCAAGAGAATTATCAAACACAAGATGATTCTAATGTAATCTAAAGAAGCAATCAAGTGTAAGTAAAGAAAATTGGGTGAGAGTTTCAAAGGTCAAAGAATAAAACCACTCAAAGGCGATTAACACTCAGACACCAATGAAGAAAGGACCTACCTGTGATCCAATGCTATTTGTATTCTTCTTTCCATCACTCCAAAGTTAGGTTTTTTATGATTTTTATGAGCTTTTCTCCAAATTCAGGACTTGGTTTAGGAACTTAGGGTTGTAGACTTCTAAGGGAGCATTATATCGGTATTGATGAACCCATATAGAGAGTAAAATGTCACGATGACAAAATAATGTGTAAAAATGTGCCCACTTCCAAAGGGGAACCCTTGAAATGAAGTTGATCCACTAACCATAGAATGAATGGGTGTGGAGATAGCTAAAGCAGAAGAAAAGGAGAAAGAAGGAATTCCACTAGTGGGCATTCCATAAGAAAAGGGACTAGATTGAGAAGCATGTTTTTGGGTGTTTCTAGAGCCAAACACAAAAACACTAGAAGTGATTTTCGATATAACAATAGTGCCCCCTCCTTCAACTGAAAGAGGGCTCTGAACACTTTCAGTGTTCACACTCGAAACTGTGTTCCCAGTTGTGGACGTCGAAAGAAAGGGATATGACGGAAAGGGACTAGCCGGTATCTGAGACTCAGGCCCAATGTATTGAATAACATGAGGATAACTAGTAGGAAGAGGAGATGGAAGAGACTCAGCGAGATGAGGGAATTACTCTATTTATACTTCTTCTGCTGGAAATAAAAATCTAGAGATGAGTGGAGCACTCCTCTCTATACTGACACTGACACCAGAACCACCCAAAGAAACAAAAAGCCCTGACGGAGGATCTCTCTCCGCTGCGTTCGAAAATGTTAGTCATCAGTAATTTTTTCCTTTGTAGATGACTAAATTCTTATCCTAGATTTATAGAAACAAAATTCATGAATATTGTGAGTTCTAGAAATCTCACTACCTTCATTATCCTTAGGATAATTTTTTCACTGTCCTATTACTCTATCAAGGCATGGCCAACCTATCACTCCTAGAAGACCAAATCATGGACTTATGCCACTCATTCTCACTATGTTTGCCACCTATGACCTTACCACTCTATTTTGACCTACCAAAACCTTCTACTTACACCTTCGATTGCCAAGTAGCCTAACCTTCTCCCTTATTCACCAAGTGCCTCAAGCATTGGTGGTTTCAAGCTACCTTTCTACGCTCTTGAGATAAATAAAAGTCATCATTTTTTAGGTCTTCAATGCGTAGAGTTCGTCAAAACTCTATTTTACACCTAAAAACCCCAAGTCAAGTTTTCAGCCAAAGGCCAAGTCCAAAAGGCCTCCCACTAGGTCACCTAGGGTTTCAAAAGTCATATGATCGTTTTGGTGTTCTAAATATTTTTTTTTTCTGTGCCAAGAGGCTACAATAAAAGAGGAATAAGGTTAGCATGTGATTGTACAAATGGATTATAAAATCTTCCAAGGAAGGCCTCCTTGATCAAAAGATCAACTTCTGCAAAAAGAAAACTGCCCATCTTAAAAATTTCTATAAGAATGAATGAGATGGCCATCAACAGAAAAAGAGGTAAGTAAAGAGGCTAAATCCTCACAAAGGACATTCATAGCAAAGGAGAGGTAGTAGACCTATGAACAAAGAAAATCAGGCTTTTTATAACTGATTGGCAAAACAAGTGTTTCTCAGCAAGGAGTCCATGTACAGGGTCACAAGGATAGATGTACATCAGCGCCATTGAGCATAAATTGAAGATTTATTGAAACAAGAAATGAAGGTGAGAGACCTCCTTGACGACAGCAGGCAGAAGTTGAAAAATGATATCAAAGGATGACTTACATAGTTTGTCAAGGCAACATTGTTTCACTACACCAAAGGGACAAATTGTCAAGAATATTAGTGTGAGGTAACCTAAGTTTTTAAGTACAGTCAAAGGTCTTCAAAATAGTCAAGATAAGGAAAGCATGAGGTAAAGTGTCAAAATGGAAAATCATGCTAACCATGAAATCCCTATTGGGAGACTAGAATTTGTAAAAATCCAAACAGATGACAAAAGGATCAAAAGTAAAATGTGTTATGGGCATCTGCAGAAAATTATAAAGTGACAAAGTAAAACTCAGGACGTTGGAAAAGTGGGTTTTTATTTTTAATTATTAATTCCAAGGGTATAAAGGTACCACATTCATCACTCAACACCGTTTTTCACTTGCCAAAAGGAGTAGAAAGCTTCAGGAAGGAGAAGCCTTACACTACACTCCTGAAAATGCTTGCTACACGCTTGTGCGTTCCTTCTTTGGGAATTTCCACAGGGAATTGCATGCCTGTGTAGTGGCGCTACATGTTTATCGCGTGCAGGACTGCCTGACACCACTCCACCTGAGTTGTTACATGTTGGGTTGTTCAGTGTAGAGGCCCGACACCTGACATGCCTGAGCTGCTACACGCTGGGTTGTTCAGGCCTGACCCGACAACCTGTGCAGGCCACCCGACAGGACCAAATTGCATGCAGCTCTCCCCATGTTGCATTCCTATGCTACGTTCAGGGCTAACCTGATAGCTCATGCAGGGTCGACCTGACTCGCCTGAGCGCTGCATTCCTGTGCTGCACGTTCAGCCAGGAAGTATCTCAAGCCTATGCAAGCCTCTGATTTGCTCAAAAATCCTAATTTTCTCTGCTTGGCACCTCCAGAGCTTTTATAAAAGGTATTTAGATACTCTGCCCCCTCTCATGCTATTTTAAAGGTGAAACTTAGCAAGAAATGTAATGAAAAGAAAAACCCTAAAGGAAGAGATAAGTTTGGTCTCCATGCTAAGAAGTGGCTCTTCTACCAAATGACATCTCCATTTTCATAACTAGCCTCCACACTGCCAAGCCTTGACACTACTATATTCTCTCTATCCCACTCACCGTATTCCTATCATTTCACAAGAAACTTAAACGTTTTTTATTTCAAAGCAAGAGTAAAGGATAAAATGTCTAGAGAAGGCAGTGTTGATAGTGGCGAGGGAGGCCAAAGGCCTAGGGGACCACAGAGAAAGGGTGGGAGAGAAAATAGGTTTGAGCCTCTAAGCACCAAGTATTTGACAGCCTCCCCTACCACAGTTGCATATTTCCAAGAGGTAGGATGTTTTGAATTCTGTGAAAAAGTACAAAGAGTCAAATGTCACCCTAAATTGACCAGACTTTTCATCCTAAACCTCCATAACCACCAAGTACACCTAGCTCGGATAAATTTTGAGTTTTCCACCAATACAATTGCTATGGCCACTAGGATACCTTGCATGGAGGAAAAATGGTTCAAATAGGTGAATTTGAATTTAAGCCATTACCATCCTTTCTTGAAACCAAGATACCAAGCTGATTACAAGACTATTTTTCTCTTTTCCCATTTGTTGGAGAGATATGCCCCTTTAATGAAAGTCATCATGAAATAATTTACCTATGAGGGTAGGTTTTATAGGCTCTATTCCTATCATATAAGACTGCTAATGCATTTCACTAGGGCCAAGCTACTGAATTTTCCTTATTACCTTCATAGAAGTATTGATAAGATGTCATACATTGTGCAAAATAGGCCTCCTTCACAACAAATGCAGAGTCTTTTCCACCATTCTCTTATCAATATGATTTTGTTAATTAGATCAATAGGTTATCCCATGGGAAGTATTCATCGCCCATGATGTTTTCACAAATCCACAGCCTCTTCCTCTACAAAGTTTACCCTCATCATCTCATCCACCTTCCTCAATTCCTCGAACAACCCCCACTGACCATGATTCCTCATCCACACATGAATCCTCTTCCCAAGAGAAATTCCCTCCTTCACATTCTCCTAAAGCATCAGAAAAAGAAGAAAGTGATGAATAATGGGAAGAAACAAGTGATGAGGGAGAGGAAAATGAAAATAAAGAAAGTGGTGATGATGAAGAAGAAACAAAGGACAGTGAGGAAGAAAATGACAATGATAAAGAGGACAATTTAGAACAAGAAGACCATGAGGAGCCAGATAATGAAGAGGAATATTTTGAAGACAAAGGTATTGAGCCCAATAATGAAGAAGAAACAGATGCAAGAAATGAAGAAAAATATGACAAGGGAGGAGATATAGAAGGGGATGACAGTGATCAAAATGAAAGCAATGAGGACATTACAGGGGATAGAAAAAAGTTTGAGGAAAATGAAGAAACTGATGAAGGTACCTCTAATAGTGACCCCACAGAAAATAACCATGATGAAAGGATAGAGGTAGGTTATGAAGACAAAGGAAGTGAGACAAATAGTGAGGAAGAACCAGATGAAGAAAAAGAAGATGCAAGCAGTGATGAGGCAGATTCTGAAAACAAAGGCAATGAGCAGAACAGTGAAGAAGAAAAAGGAAGTGAGCCAAATGAAGACGAAGAAACAAATGACAGTCAAGAGGTAGAGGCTGAATTTGAAGAAGAGACACAGGCAGAATTAGAAGAAGAAGTCAGTGAGCATGACAATGGGCAAAACAATGACTTTGATGAAGAGGAAAGTTTAGAACAAAATGACAATGAAGAAAATATGGAAGAGGATGGAAATGATGAAAATTCTCAAAACATTAATGAAGGCACTGAAAAAGAAATCTCTAATAGTGACAACACAGAAAATGATGATGGAAATGACAATGTTGCAAACAAAGAAAATAATGATGGAGAAGAAAACATGATGACTGATAGCTCTAATAATGATGACAACAATGACACTATAAACCAAAAGGATAGTCAAGAGGTAAATGACATTGATGAAGATCATGACAGTGATGTTAGCATGAAGGAAAATGAAAGTACCTCTCAAGAGGGCAGTCAAGAACAAAATGAAGAAGACATAAATGCAGAGACCATTGATGAAAGGAAAGACAATCTTGAGGTCAGTCATGAAAGGAGCATTCTAGTAGACAAATTTGAGTTTCTTCCTCTCACATATCAAATAGGATCAAGGAAAGTGTTTGCTTCCTCCAAAAGGTAAGGGACCTTGCCATCTACATCATCTCAGCCACTATACAAAGGGAAATAAAGGGTAAAGGAAGAAGAAGAAGATCATGAGGTGGAGAGGGAGTTTGAGATCATTCAGGTGGATAGTGATGAGAAGAATGATGCAAGAATCACAAACTTTCTCCTCTAGGACATAAATGCACAAATCAAATACTTCCAAGCACATTTGGATAGAGCCAAGAGTATAAATGATGCCATTTACCTGGAGAATAGGAAGTTGGGAGCACGAATGGAAATCTATGAAGCTAGAGCCCTCAAGGCCCAGAAAGAAGCCCAAAAGGCACAGATGAAAATAGAAGAGTTAGTTGGCACTTATGAGGAGAGTAGTGATGAGTAAGGACAATCTAGGAGAAGACCTAGAACAATGGGATTGAAGAAAGCATTCGCTAAACAAAGGGAGGAATAATCAGCCCTAGTAGAACAACTCTCTTTAGATGAGCTTTTGGCTATGGAGATAGCCCATGACTGGGAGCCTTGGTTGGAGAGAGCCAACATACAGTTTGAGGCTAAATTGAAGAAAGAAAATCAAGATCTTGACCTCCAAAGAAGAATGACTAAACATTATGCTCGAAGGAACCAAGTTGCAAGGGCTAAACTGAAAAAGGCTCAAGACAAGCTCCAGGCACTAAAAGAAGAAATAGGCCAAGATAGGCTTGGAATCTTGGCACATGCCTATCTACAGCTCTCCCAAAACCCATGAGGCACTCATCCACCAAATTTGGGAGAATTTTGACAAGTTTTTGTTTTTTGCTAATTTTGAGGACCAAGGGGGTAGCACACTTGGTGCTACGTTTTTTCCCAAAGCATCTTCAGGAATAAAGGCTCACATTTTTGGAATCCTCATCTCAAATTTAGTATGCTCACAAAGTTTTAGATCAATTGGAGTTGTTTTGGTCCTCCAAAAGGGTCAAAAACACCCAAATTTTCACCTTTCTGCCTACTTTTTAGGACATGTGCTGCACCTTTACCAGCCTTGGAATTTTTGCTTTTTTAATAGCTTGAAAAGGTAAAATCAGAGAACCAAGGGTATATTTGGAAATTATACTCAAAGGGATTTCCAACGGGCCATCGCGAAGCCTTTTCTGACATCGGGAAGGACTTCAAAACATTGCTGCAAGATGACCCATGTTTCCTACTCCTATGCTACACCCTTGGCATGGAAACTCCTCCTAAAACATAGTATTGCACCCTTAGCAGAGGGAAAGTCAAAAATGTATGCTTGGAAAGTTTTAGGAGGCTTTTCAAACCTTAAATATCATTTTCTTTGCTAAAAATGTTCGAAAATATATTTTGTTTTAGATATTTTGTGCCTTGCGCCTTGCAAGGTCTCAAGGACAATAGTGACATTTATGATTAGCCAATAGGATTCTAGATACTCTATTATGTTTTTCTCCTCCTTGCTTGTTAAAAAGGCATTGAGGACTCATTGTTAATGTTGGATTTTGATGAGTTTTGAGAGCGATACATGGTTCTTTGAGGTTGAAGAGCAATTTGGTGTTATGGAGCTTGTGAATGATATGCTTTGATTGATGATGATGAAAGCTTGCTTGGAGGATCCCTGAGCTTGGTGAATCATGCTGTGTCTATAATTTGTTCATGTTTTATTATTTATCATTATGTCCATCCTTCTATGTTGCAATATATCAGAAAAGTATAAGCTAAGAAATGTTGTTTGAGGCACCTTAGTACTTCTTGTTACTATTGTCTTTATGTTTTCCTCTGCTGGGTGTGTTTAAGGAATTCTTAGTTGCTCCTTAGGCCTCCTTATGCTTGTTTATTTCATCAATGGATTAATATGCTAGTTTCCAAATATGTTTTATGGAAAACCCTACTTATTTGATGCTATCTAAACTCTGTTTTGAAATCTCTCTTTGAAGTATTACTTGTTAGGTTAAGTCAAGGAGGTCTTGTTCTGTAAAATCCAAAAAGGGAGAATGCAGTAATAATTCACACAATATAAGAACTTACAGTAAGATAAATAGTAAGTCTAAGTACAAATCAGAATATGCAGAAATATTTGATCCATTTTATTATATTGGAGATGATTCAATTACACAAGTACATAATATAGATAGATCTAGCCAAAAAGATGAGCTAGGATCACCCTCAAAACATGTATGCACTAGGTACAGCGTAAATGTTGAGGCTCTATAGAAAATAATGCGATGTATCTTTAGCAGAAGATGAATGTATGGTTGCAGGCTAAAAATAAAAATGCATATCTACTCAAAACTGGAGCTCAGATGATGCCAAGATTCAAGATCTGGCCAATGTGATGGATTTCCAAGATAACCCAGAAATGATTTTCCATATTTTCAACTTTGGAAAATCACCTCCTTAGGATTTGATCCTTGATCTGTTAGGAAATACAGATCTAAAGCTAGATCTGAAGAATAGATGGATGAAATGGGTGCTCAGATCATATATATGCTTGAAGGGTTGATCCCTTCATCAGATCTATGAGATGGAAGCTCTAGATCTACCTTCTCAATCCTCCAATAATGAATTCTGCTGCTGCAACATAGCTGCCAATAGAAATTGTGCTGTGAGGGAAAGAGAGGCCTTCTACCTGCTAAAAATTGATGCAATAAACTCTAGGCTGATGTTAAGACTGATGGAAATGTGAAGGAATGATCCTCCACTGGATTGCTAGCTGAAGTACTACCAACTTCCTTCCTCCTTTCAGATCTGCAATATGGACAACATTATTCCTGAAGGGAATACTACTACTAGGAGGTCAATAAAATTTGGTCTGAAGCCAGTTCTGTAATGTGGCTCTGGGAGTGATGATCTATAAGCCCAAGTGATGGGAATAATCCCTCACCTTGTTCTCCAGCTGAAGTACTGAAGACAACTTCCACCTTCCAAACTGATCTTCAGAAATATGCAGATTTCTGAATATGAACATTCTGCAGAAAGTAGAAGAACGAAATGGCCCTTAAAGCCTGATTTATAATGAATTACAATCCTCTTCCTTAGATATCACTCAAAGAAAGAGGTGGGATTCCCGCCCGAGAACATCCTATGCTAAACAACACCTGCAATCTCTGCTAAACCACCGAAGAATGTAGTGGAATGTCACTTGAAAAATCCAGATCTAAAAGATCATACATCAAAATAATCCAAGATGCCTTTCACCTTTGCCTTTATCTCCTTTATAATGATTGAGCCATCCCAAGCCTTGGCCCTAATCTCAACTGCACAGTCTCATGTGGACAAGATCCTCCAAGTGGGACTATGTTGTTTGACCAAATCAACCAAACAATCTAGGTGCAATGTACACCTCCTCCATCATGTGTGCTTCATTTTCACATGATCCTCCATCACTTGAAAATTAATGCTCAAGGACCCTTTGTTTGACATCTTCAAGATCTTAGCTTACTGGATCAGCCTTCCATGATCTTTCTCATTAAATGAGACATGATCTCCAATCTCATTCACATTAGTAGTTACTCAACTACCTCTTTTTGCAGATCTAGTCTAAATTAATCCACATTCACACACACATAGTGGATATTTATTCTTATTGAGGATTGTGGGTCCCTCCACCATTTTATTTACTTAATTCATTAAGAAAATTCAAGGACTCCAATATTCCAAATACGATGTGAAAATTTGGGAATATTACATGTTTTGATCTTGCCCTTTGTCCATGCTTATTAGTTTGCCTCAAATTTCTTTACAGCTTGATTGATGATGTCTAGGAGTTCCCTCTGTTATCACTCAGGTTTTCCTTGAAGTTGTTGGGAAGAGGAAAGGGGTCCGAGGTAACCACAAACCAATCTTTTAGGTACAGAATCTAGCCAATCTGTACCCAGAGAGGGCTCTCTCTGTAGAATTTAGCTTTGTTTTAGAAGATATTGGGCTAGTTATAAAGTTCAAGGGTTTTGTTTGAATTTAGGTGGTGGAATTCGATAGCTGAGGGCAAGATTGAGTAGTTCAGGCCATTGGGATATGGAGTCAAAAAGATGGCTTCACTGGATTAAGTTTCTAGACAAAAGATGGTTTTACAGGGCAAGATAATCAAACAGAGAACAATTTTAGATTTAAAGTGAATGGAATGGATTTAAAATGGATGAAAGGCAATTAAGAATATTTCAACACATTCATAAGAGGGAAAATTGAGTGATTATTAACAAAGTGCAATTAAGTATTCTTTATTAAATAACCAAAATGTTTAAACTAGAAAAACAAGAGCAATTAAGAATTCACTGTTTAAAACTAGTTTAGAAGAAAACATTTAGAATAACAATGATTGAAATCATATTACACTTAAGTACTTTCTGATTTAATCCTTTTCATTATTCATTCAGAAATGAAACACAATGATATAATAAACAGGTATAAAGACTTTAAAACACAAGGGAAAGATGACTTATTGATCCGTAGTCTGACACATGAATCCTGTAAAAAGTCTTTCGCTTCAATTCATCATCCAGCTTAGCCACAAAAATTTCTCCAATAGCACTTTATTCCAAATAGTCAATGTTACAGAAAAGTCTAAAAAATCCACCCAAAATACTTCCAAGAGTGAAGTATTTATACAAATTCTAAACTAAAATATCTAAAAAAATATCAAGATTAGTTCACAAATCTCTCCAACTATTTTACATAAATAGAACTTAAGTAAAGGAAATTAAAACTAATGCATCTATTTGGCACTTCTTTTTATGGATAGGTGATTACAAAGAGGATAATTTGAATTTGATCCAACTCTTAGTTGATGATGAGGCATCCAAGTCACTAACTGCTTCCTTTCTTTGTGCATTCTGCTCCAACAATTATGCAAACTTTGGCTCCAATGATATATTTTTATTTCTCAATCCATAATATATATGTAAATAGTGAAAGAGGTTATTGTAGATACATATGTTGGTGAGATAAACCTCTTTCATTTTCCTAAAATTACTCTCCAACTGTGCACAATAGGCTCTGCAAAAAGATGTGTAAAACAGAGTTTTACAGAATCTAAAAAATAGCCTTTAAAGATGTGCATGTATCTATGATTCTGAAATCACTGTGAAAAAAGTGAGATAGATTTTTGTAGATAGGTCTCTTAGGGACAAAAAAGTCCTTCAGTTTTGTATGATGTATTTCGGATTGGCCACAATATTCTCTGCAAAATGATGACTTAACTGGTATTTTCTGCAAAACGTGCTTTCCAACATTGTTTACTATTTCCAAAACCATAATAGCTGTTAGAAAATTGAGATACGTTTTCGTAGATGGTCCTCTTAAGAACAAAAACCTCTTTCAGTTTTGCAAAATTCATCTTGGATTGATCACAATATTTTCTGTAAAACTATGACTTAAACATGAAATTTCTGAAGAATGTACCATTTTTGCTCTAATTTCATCTTTTAACCTTAAACTTCTTTTAACTGTTTTTAACTTTTACTTTGGATAAAATTCATTGTGACTGGTGAAATTGCTTTCATATTTGTTTAACCCTTAATACCTTCATGTTTACTTTCATTTTTTACTGTTTACTTTTTACTTTTTACCGCTCTATTTTTTATCTGTCTTCACTTTGTCATGAACTTGTATGTTCTGTTTTGTAACTGTCTTCGCTGCTGTTTATCTTCATGCTAGCTGATTTACTTGACTTGGTCTTTAATCTGATACTCTTTAATCCTGATACTCTTTGACTGTTCTTTACTGTGTCCTTTTACCTTCAATGTGTAGTTTAGGTTTTTATTGTCTGTTTCAACAATAAATCGTTTAATATCGTGTTTCCTTTGCTTGTCATTCAACTGTATGTTTTATCTTCCATCTTTGTTTGAATAGATTTGATAACACTCTTGGAGTAAACAAGTCTTATGACTAGTATTAAGACTGTTTATCCAAGGATGTGGTCTCATGATCACCTGTAAAACAAAAAAATTTGTTAAGAAAGCATTGGTTTGTAGGGGAGGTCGAAAAGGTTTCATTTGATATTTAGAGGTCTGTGGAGTGAATCTAGAATGATTTATGGGAGGTAAACCATGCTCAAATTGGTTAACAGAGGCTTTAGGTGGTGCAGCTGGGTTACAAAGGGTTTTACTGCACAATCAGGTGAAAATGAGCAACACTAGGGTGTTTGTGTTTAAACAGGTAAACGGCTGATATTGGCGAGTAAGCTTTGAATGAAAAGTGGACAGATGGCACTGACTTGACGATGTGAAGTTTTGTCGTTAGAGGGCGGCGGTAAGCAGTACGCCATCGCATCGCTTTTGGGGAAAGGTGGTTTTGGGCGGAGGGCGAGCGATTCCATACGATGAACGATGCGTGGCGCGGTACTGTTCCAAAAACCGCTTGGCCATCGTGCGTTATCGTTCGGACGAGGATGGCTAGCGATATTGATATCAACCGTAGATCTGAGATCTTTTGATTGAACGGTGGTCGGGGTTACGAGATGACGGAAAGATAACGAACGGGCCCAATGTAATTTATTTTGCATTAATCGCATCGGGGGTGATTTGATTGGGGGATTCAAGTTATTAATTAATCATGAGGATTAATTAACCCTTATTGATATGGCAGAGAAATGCGCTCACGATTAATCAAAGATTTGATGAATTAATCATGATTAATACATTAATATGGTTATTTTTCAACCAAAGGGGCGGGATATTATTATTTGGGAATTTTATTATTAAAATAATATGGGAAAAGGGGAATTTACAAGGATTTAAATAATAAAATTAGAAGTTAATATGAAAAAATGAAACAAGCGCTAAGTGTAAACATTAGGTTAATGTTTTTAACTTATGCTTTTATGAGGAGGGTTTTTATGTAAAATATTACATGATTTTTCGTAAGTAAAATGGAATTTTACTTAGGAAAATATTTTTTAGAGGTGAATGAATGTTATGATAAATGATTTTAAGTACTTAGGCTTTTCCAATTATTGGGCTGAGGGTCCAGTCCCTCCAAAAGTCAAGGAAATTCCTTGAGCCCCTCTAATATTTAAGTGCCTAGTACTTAGGGGAAATTAGTGAAATTTTTAGGGAAAAGATGAGAAGGGAAGTTAATAATCTGACTTTGCATTGCTTGAAATTATTCAATGTATTGTCTGCCTATGCACTTGTGATGAAAGTAAAAGATTTACCACATCTAAAGCCATCATTCATCACATGTAATTCTGCAACATCATCTACCTACCCTATCTACTTTACCCTACCATTTTTTCTTCTTTATTAGGGTGCACTTAGACTGGAAAACTCTTATCACAATTTTTTTTTTTTTTTTTACATATGAAAATATATCTAATTCTAACCTTATTACATCCAAGGGCTCATATTAAACTGTTGAGCTCCTTTTATTCACTCTACCTATCTACTTATCTGCCAAGATTAAACAGTTTGGTCAGATTTTATTCTCTATCTCTAAAACATGAAATTAAAATATGAACTAGCCAAGCTTAAACTATTTGACTGTTCATAAATTGTGGCATAGAATACAAGTTGCACACAATTTGTTTATTACATCAGAGCAAAAAGTAGTGGCATTTAGACCTGCACAATTTCCTTGGCCTTTCTTTTGGTGGGGTTCATTTCTTTCACTTTTTTGGCCAATTTTTATTCTTTTCACCCTTTGATTTTTCTTTTAGGGTATACCCTCTTTACATTTTTTAAATTTTTTGATTTTTTGAAAATATGGAAAAACTTTGCAACAAGAAAAGGTATGAACATATTACATAGCTCATCAAGTCAATCATGAAATATGACACCTATTGGTATAGGAGTCTAACACTGGCTCCGCTTGGGGATGGATTTTCCTGGTGAAAATTCAAGAACAGCATGTCAGTTGGCCTCAAAATAATTATGACTGAACTATGGAATCTTCTTCTGCTTGTTGCTTTATTGTATGTATGACAGTAATACTTCTGAATCTTAGGGCCTTCTCCTCGGGCTTCAACTCCAGTAAGTTACTATCCACTCAAAACTTAAAACTTTGTTTCCCAGTTGAAAATATGCTGCCTTGGTCCAATCCCAAACATGCATTTGTTGTGGCTGAAAATATGGAATTGAATATAGTCCTTTTTCTACAACCTGAAATCTGATCTGAAACTAAAAAAACACACTAAAATTTTCAAACCAAATTAATGAAAAACTAGCTGAAAATTGAAAACTAAAAAAGAAAAAATGCTCAAAATCCTGAGCTTATTAGCACTCATCTACCTACTCAATATATTGTTCAACTGCTAGTTAGGTAAAATGAAATAGCCAATGCAACCATTCAAGCATTATGTACTTTGATATATTTTGTTGCATTTTCTTGTTGATTATCAAAACTGTACTTCTGCAGCCTATTAGAAACTTGTCAACAAATGAGAGGATAAGGAAACACTTGATTTCCTTTGTTGACTCTAGAAATTGTACGAAAGGATCTTCCAAAATATATACATTGATGTTTAACTGATCTAAACAACTGTACATCTGTTCTGGATGGCCTCCATGCCATGAATCTGAAATGTTATTTTCATCTTTATCTCCCTGCAAACTTTCAGATAAAATTTCTCATGATATTCCTACTGATTGTAATGTTTCACTGTTGAATTCTTTATCATCTTGATTCTAAAAATCATAGTTATTTAATAGAAGAATGTTTTGAATGCCTTAAATATTCAACATACCTGCTATTGGATCGTGAAAAACTTGGGAAAATGGCTGCAACCTATAGCATATAGGTTTCCATGCGAGTTCACAAACTTCAACAAGTTTCTCATCCTTTTCATTAAATATGTTATACCATATTTCTTTCAAACACTGAAATGATTCAAAAAATAGTGGTATGAAACTTTTTTGTGTCATTTGACCATTTATTTCAATAGGAACTGATAACTGCAATTGTGAAACTAAAAAATCTTGATCAATAGTTTCATTATCTTCTTTGTTGTCAATCACAATTCCTAAAGATTGTTTATTATTGATGGCATGATAGTTGTCTCTAATGAACTGAAATGAAGCAAAACAAAGAGGTAAAGAACCTTCATTTATTTCCACATTTTCTGATTTTTCTTCCTCACTCTAATGGTTTATCTGTATTGGTTGATCATTGTCTTCAATCTGCTGAAACTGAGTTTCTTCATCCCACAAACTAGCTTTTGATTGTTCTGTAAAGTTAGCTTGAGTTTGGAGAACATAACTATCATCATAACGATCATACTTAGGCAAATAATCAAAAGAAGGAATGTCATCAAACATACACATTAGATCAGCAGATTCCTCTTCCTCATATTGATCTATAAATTCATTTTCTGATCTACGATAATTTGAATTAAGAGGAATTTGTTCATGGCTATCAACCTCTTCTATTTCTTCATGGTGATTTTAAATAAAAAATTCATCTTTCATAGTGATCTCTTGTGTTCTTTCATCTAGTTTTCTTACCAAAAGGTTGAGTTTTACTTCTGCAATGTTTTTCTTTTCCTCTTCTTCTGCTTTCAACTTTTCCTATTTGATTTGGAGATTAACTTCCACATCAACTGCAATGTTCTGCATCTGTACAAGTGTTTTTGGATCTCTTTCTCTTAACTGAAATTCTATTTCTGGATCAAAGGCACTTGGATAATGCAAGAGAGCTGAATCATGAGGAGGTCTAATATTTTTTGGCATTGAATAATAAACTTGATTAAATCTGTCAGAAAATTGTTGTATCGTTTCATTTGAATGTCTTTTTAATTGATTATATTCTTCCATGATCACAAAATGATTAACTTTGATTATCCATCTATCAAGGAAAATTTTGATAAACTGCTGGAAATTTGAGATGCTAGCATTAGGCATATTTTTGAACCAATTCTTTATTATATTTTGCAAAGAAAGAGTAAAAAGTCTGATTTTAGCATCATCTTCATCAATCTCAAATAAATCCAAATAATTCTCAAAACCTTGAATATCTTTTTGGGCAGTGATACTAGTCTCTCCATCAAATCTAGGAAGATACTTGTAGTATTTTTTAGGACAATCATGGAGTATAGGAGGTAAAATAAGGGGTTTATATCTATCTGGAACTTTATATGGCACAGGGATATGTACAGGGATTGTAAGATCAGTCTTGATTATTTGAGGCTTCTTAATTGGAAAATGATCATCATTAGATTCATAAGAAAGCCGCTCAAAGAGATTAGGAGAATTATTACTTACAATATTCAAAGGAAAATAACTAAAAACTAATCTAAGATCTTCTATAAAATACAATATACATTGAAAAATTTTCTTAATGAGAAAGAACATAATGTCCTGGATTAAGATCCAAGTTGAAAGCCTGATCTTTCCATATTGTTCTTTGAGGTTCATTCCTCCAGTGGAGTCTTGATTGTGAAATTGATTTGGAGTCGCCAGGTGGATGATTTTAACCTTTGTGTGTCTGATCCCTATCCACCATCATAGATTAGATCTAAACCTGTAAAACAATTCTGAAGAAAAATTTAGTTCTTCAGGAAACCAAATTTTGAGTATTTTATGATTATTTTGTTTTTTTTTATGAATTTTCAAAACAACTTCTATGATTTCTTTAAGAGGCTTTAGATATGAGATTTAAACTTCCTTAAAGACTTATTTGACAAGAGGAACTGATCAAGTATTTGAAACCAGATGTTCAATCCATAAACTAGACCGGAGATAGACTGAAGTAGCATTTATTTACTATGCAATTGCAGAGAAAAAGCAGTTCAAAGGCTACCTGGCTAATTTCAGGCTCTGTCTGTAGTTTATAAAGTAAACACATTAACAATAAAATTATTCAGATCCCCAGCGTAGTCGCCACTATGTTATCACTCAGATTTTCCTTGAAGTTTTTGGGAAGAGGAAAGGGGTCTGAGGTAACCACAAACCAATCTTTTAGGTACAGAATCTAGCCAATCTGTACCCAGAGAGGGCTCTCTCTGTAGAATTTAGCTTTGTTTTAGAAGATATTAGGCTAGTTATAAAGTTCAAGGGTTTTGTTTGAATTTAGGTGGTGGAATTCGATAGATGAGAGCAATATTGAGTAGTTCAGGCCATTGGGCTATGGAGTCAAAAAGATGGCTTCACTGGATTAAGTTTCTAGACAAAAGATGGTTTTATAGGGCAAGATAATCAAACAGAGAACAATTTTAGATTTAAAGTGAATGGAATGGATTTAAAATGGATGAAAGGCAATTAAGAATCTTTCAACACTTTCATAAGAGGTAAAATTGAGTGATTATTAACAAAGAGCAATTAAAAATTATTTATTAAATAACCAAAATGTTTAAACTAGAAAAATAGGAGCAATTAAGAATTCACTGTTTAAAACCAGTTTAGAAGAAAACATTTAGAATAACAATGATTGAAATCAGATTACACTTAAGTACTTTCTGATTTACTCCTTTTCATTAGTCATTCAGAAATGAAACAAAATGATATAATAATAGGTATAAATACTTAAGGGAAAGATGACTTATTGATCCGTAGTCTGACACATGAATCCTGTAAAAAGTATTTCGCTTCAATTCATCATCCAGCTTAGCCAAAAAAATTTCTCCAATAGCACTTTATTCCAAATAGTCAATGTTACAGAAAATTCTAAAAAATCCACCCAAAATACTTCCAAGAGTGAAGTATTTATACAAATTCTAAACTAAAATATCTTGAAAAAATATCAAGATTAGTTCACAAATCTCTCCACCTATTTTAAATAAATAGAACTTAAGTAAAGGACATTCAAAATAATGCATCTATTTGGCACTTTTTTTTATGGATAGGTGATGAAAAAGAGGATAATTTGAATTTTATCCAACTCTTAGTTGATGATGAGGCATCCAAGTCACTAACTGCTTCCTTTCTTTGTGCATTCTGCTCCAACAATTCTGCAAACTTGGGGTCCAATGATATATTTTTATTTCTTAATCTGTAATAGATATGTAAAAAGTGAAAAAGGTTATAGTAGATAAATATTTTGGTGAGATAAACCTCTTTCAGTTTCATAAAATTCCTCTCCAACTGTACACAATAGGCTCCTCAAAAAGATGTGTAAAACAGAGTTTTACAGAATCTGAAAAATAGCCTTTAAAGATGTGCATGTATCTCTGATTCTGAAATCACTGTGAAAAAAGTGAGATAGGTTTTTGTAGATAGGTCTCTTAGGGACAAAAATTTCCTTCAGTTTTTTATGATGTAGTTCGGATTGGCCACAATATTCTCTGCAAAATGATGACTTAACTGGTATTTTCTGCAAAACGTGTTTTCCAACATTGTTTAATATTTCCAAAACCATAATAGCTGTTGGAAACGTGAGAGAGGTTTTCGTATATGGTCCTCTTAATAACATAAACCTCCTTCAGTTTTACAAAATTCATCTTGGATTGATCACAATACTTTCTGTAAAACTATGACTTAAATAGGAAATTTCTGAAGAATGTATCATTTTTGCTCTAATTTCATCTTTTAACCTTAAACTTATTTTGACTGTTTTTCACCTTTACTTTGGATAAAATTCATTGTGACTGGTGAAAGTGTTTTCATATTTTTTTAACCCTTAATATCTTCATGTTTACTTTCACTGTTTACTGTTTACTTTTTACTTTTTACCGCTCTATTTTTTATCTGTCTTCACTTTGTCATGAACTTGTATGTTTTGTTTTGTAACTGTCTTCCCTGCTGTTTATCTTCATGCTAGATGATTTACTTGACTTGGTCTTCAATCTGATACTCTTTAATCCTGATACTCTTTGACTGTTCTTTACTGTGTCTTTTTACCTTCAATGTGTAGTTTAGGTTTTTACTGTCTGTTTCAACAGTAAATCGTTTAATATCCTGTTTCCTTTGCTTGTCTTTCAACTGTACGTTTTATCTTCCATATTTGTTTGAATAGATTTGATAACAATGTTGGAGTAAACAAGTCTTATGACTAGTATTAAGACTGTTTATCCAAGGATGTGGTCTCCTGATCACCTGTAAAACAAAACAAATTGTTAAGAAAACATTGGTTTGCAGGGGAGGTCGAAAAGGTTTCATTTGATGTTGAGAGGTCTGTGGAGTGAATATAGAATGATTTTTGGGAGGTAAACCATGCTCAAATTGGTTAACATAGGCTTCAGGTGGCGCAGCTGGGTTACAAAGGGTTTTACTGCACAATCAGGCGAAAATGAGAAACACTAGGGTGTTTGTGTTTAAAAAGGTAAACGGTTGATATTGGCGGGTAAGTTTTGAATGAAAAGTGGACAGATGATGCTGACTTGATGATGTGAAGTTTTGTCATTAGTGGGAGGCGGTAAGCAGTACGCAAGCGCACCGCTTTTGAGGAATGGTGGTTTTGGGCGAGGGTGAGCGATTCCATACGGTGAACGATGTGTGGCGTGGTACTGTTCCGAAAATTGCTTGGCCATCGCGCATTACCGTTCAGACGAGGATTGCTAGCGATATTGATATCAACCGTAGATCTGAGATCTTTTGATCAAACGGTGGTCGGGGTTACGAGATGACGAAAAGATAACGAGCGGGCCCAATGTAATTTATTTTGAATTAATCGCATCGGGGGTGATTTGATTGGCAGATTCAAGTTATTAATTAATCATGAGGATTAATTAACCCTTATTGATATGGCAGAGAAATGTGCTCACGATTAATCAAATATTTGACTAATTAATCATGATTAATACATTAATATGGTTATTTTTCAACCAAAGGGGCGAGATATTATTATTTTGGAATTTTATTATTAAAATAATACGGGAGAAGGGGAATTTACAAGGATTTAAATAATAAAATTAGAAGTTAATATGAAAAAATGAAAGAAGCGCTAAGTGTAAACATTAGGTTAATGTTTTTAACTTATGCTTTTATGAGGAGGGTTTTTATGTAAAATATTACATGATTTTTCCTAAGTAAAACGGGATTTTACTTAGGAAAATATTTTTTAGAGGTGAATGAATGTTACGATAAATGATTTTAAGTACTTAAGCTTTTCCAATTATTGGGCCAAGGGTCCGGTCCCTCCAAAAGTCAAGGAAATGCCTTGAGCCCCTCTAATATTTAAATGCCTAGTACTTCGGGGAAATTAGTGAAATTTTTAGGGAAAAGATGAGAAGGGAAGTTAATAATATGACTTTTCATTGCTTGAAATTCTTCAATGTATTTTCTGCCTATGCACTTGTGATGAAAGTAAAATATTTACCACATCTAAAGCAATCATTCATCACATGTAATTCTGCAACATCACTACCTACCCTACCATTTTTTCTTCTTTATTAGGGTGCACTTAGACTGGCAAACCCTTATCACACTTTTTTTTATTTTTTTTTACATATGAAAATATATCTAATTCTAACCTTATTACATCCAAGGGCTCATATTAAACTGTTGAGCTCCTTTTATTCACTCTACCTATCTACATATCTGCCAAGATTAAACAGTTTGGTCAGATTTTATTCTCTATCTCTAAAACATGAAATTGAAAGATGAACTAGCCAAGCTTAAACTATTTGACTGTTCATAAATTGTGGCATAGAATACAATTTGCACACAATTTGTTTATTACATCAGAGAAAAAAGTAGTGGCATTTAGACCTGCACAGTTTCCTTGGACTTTCTTTTGGTGGGGTTCATTTCTTTCACTTTTTTGGCCAATTTTTATTCTTTTCACCCTTTGATTTTTCCTTTAGGGTATACCCTCTTTACATTTTTTAAATTTTTTGATTTTTTGAAAATATGGAAAGCCTTTGCAACAAGAAAAGGTATGAACATATTACTTAGCTCATCAAGTCAATCATGAAATATGACACCTATTGGTATAGGAGTCTAACACCCTCTTCATTGGTTAATGTTATTTGTCATCTTATATGTTTTCAAACATTCTAAGTGAAATCACTAAAGTTAGATAGGATTTATTTCTTTCCATGTTTCACCAAATTTTTCACCTTGGATGTCTATTTGTTTAAAGTATTGTCATTTAGTAAATGGTTTTCCCTATCTCATGATTATTATCTTTTTCTTATCAGTATTTGATACCTTCTTGTTTACGGGTATATGACAAAGGATTCTTAACTACCCTTTTCCCTACCTTTTTTCCCCAACTTAATGTCCATTTCACTTCACACATAATCGTAAAAGATCCATTGAACACACTAGATTTTCCCTGTGATGCACTCTGACTCATTGTTGAAATATCCATGACTTTCATAGACTCCATAGCCCAATGATTTGATGACCTCTCACTCCACCTATTCCACTTGATCATTTTACCCAACCCAACCAAACAAAAAAAACCCTAAACTTCACAACTAGCCTAAAATAAACCATTTAAAGCAAACAAGTTCATATCTTTTGCAAACAATAGAGAGAGCCCTCTCTGAGTCCAGGAAGGCTAGGTCTTAGGACTCTAAAGGCTGGTCTTAAGTTACCCTGTGAATTTGGTCTACCAATCTGCTAAATCATGGGGCACTAACATTCTGGTGATCACGGTGGGACACTCTGAGTTAGTGACAATCTAAGTACCCCTTCGGACTCCAGAATCCCTTGTTAAAGAGTATCCAGTGATTTATCGCCACCTTATTGCCACACTAACATTCTGGAAATCACGGTGGGACCTTCTGAGTTAGTGACAATCTAAGTACCCCTTAGGACTCTGGAATCCCTTGTTACAGAGTATCCAATTATTTGTCGCCACCTCATTGCCACACTAACATTCTGGTGATCACGGTGGGACCTTATGAGTTAGTGACAATCTAAGCACCCATTAGGACTCCAGAATCCCTTGTTAAAGAGTAGCCAATGATTTATTGACACATCATCGCCACACTAATATTTTGGCGATCACGATGGGACCTCTGAGTCAGTGACAATATAAGTATCCCTTTGGACTTAAGAAACCCTTATCAAATCATAGAGAACTCAAACTTTCAGTTAAGAGTAGAATCTAGTTGTTTCACCATCCTAGAAAAATAATGACCCAGCTATAGTACACTCATAGAAACCTTAGGGCTACATATAGGAACTCAGAAAACCCCAAAACATTCTTAGATTGGTTTTTTGTCAGTTATTGGTGGTGGACCATAAACACACATCCTCAAAACAACTAAAAACATCCACCTTACGACTCCACTCGCCTCCAATAGGCCTATTACTTCACTAGTTCTCATTTAGACTCCTTAGGATTGTATCAAATCAACCCTCAGAAGTTTAGAAGCTTAGTTATATACTGTGAGAGTTTAACAAACACTAAGAGAGGTCAGCCTTCAAAAAATAGTCTTAAGCTTTCATTCTCTCTGCATTTTGAGTTTGAAATCTAGCTTCACAAAGGATCAGTACCAGATCTCATCTGGACCCAAACCCTCCCAACATAGTTGATGACCCAGAAAATATTTTGTGGAAAAATTCTAGATCTGGAAACTTAACCACTGTTAGGAGTATTCATAGAGAAAGCTTTTTACCTGAACATCTTACAGCTTTACAAGATCCCCAGTTTGACTTGCATCATACAAAGAACCTTTTCAGAACCAAGTCACAAATTGATATTGACCAGACTGACCTTGAGCCCATAGATTTGCAGTAGAGTTATAGTAGAGAAGCTTCTCCTTCCACACCACCTAACTTTAACCTTATCCATCACTTTAGTTCTTTCCATACCAAATATTCTCAGAATCAGTTTGCCGGTCCAAGTACGTCCACCACACCCATCCATACCACCACTGTGAAAACCACTCCACTTCATCGTACACCCCATTTCACAAACCCTACTCTTGTAAAGCCTCCATTAGCTCCCATCATGGAAGCTTGGTATGCCCCCCTAGTATTACCCCAACCTTTGGTACCTTTACCAAATGATTACCAATCCATAATTCCACACTTCACCAGAGTTGAATCCATCACTTCCCAACAACATGTAAATAGGATAAATGATGCATTTGAATATATCGAATTGGAAGATGAAACCATTAAAATGAGGATCTTTTCACAAAGCCTAGGAGGAGAGGCTAAGAAATGGTTTAAAGTCTTAGCTCCTAACACCATACATGATCTCCCTTCCCTCTACCAATATTTCATAAACAAGTGGGAAATCAAGAAAAACCCCCTCCAAATCCTTTCTGAATATAACAATATTAAAAATAATGTAGGGGAGAGTCTACAAGAGTATTTCACCAGGTTTAACAGTGTCTACAATGCCCTCCCCCCTCACATGAAACCCTCACAAGGCCTAGCACTAGTGAAATTTCCTAAAGGCTTTGATCCAGACATGGCATACAAACTGAGAGAGAGAGAGACCCCAACACTTTAGAAGAAATGAAAATGGCAGCTATTAGTTCAGAAGCCAACTTAATTGAAAAGAGAGCTAGGATGAGGTCGAATAAAAGAGTCACTTACGGAGATGAAACCATAGCCTAAACCTCTTCTTCTAATTCCAAGATAAATAGCCTAGTTAGAGCCATAGAGAGAATGTTGGAAAGGATAAAATTGAATGAAAGAGCACCTCCTAGGTAAAATCAAACAAAACCCCAAAACATAAATAAAACTCAAAACTTCAGAAGGGACCCTCCCCAAAACAGGCCATGAGACAATGACCAACAAATTAGGTCTCCTTTTGAAGAAAATTATCTTGATGAAGAAGGAAGAGAGAATGAAGAACCTGAAGAAAGCCATGTAAACTTAATATTTTTGGACAATGAAGATAATTTTTTTCTCACAAAAGAAGAACAAGAGTTATTTTTCCCAGATCAAACTGAAACTAACTATGAGGATTCTAAAGACTACAGGTTGTGATTTGAAAATGCAATAATGGAAGTCCATAGGCAATATGACCTTAGGAGCGAAAAGAACCAAGATTCCCCCAAGAAAAACCAAATAGACACTATTGTTCAGGAAACCCTTGAAAATATTCCTAAAAGCCTAGCAGACAATACCAACAACATGGCTAAGAAAATTGATCCAAACAAAGAAAAAACTAGCCAACCAAGTGGTGACACAAGATGCCCTAGTACCTCTACTAGTGGTCCTGAGAAAAATCTTTTGTCCAAAGCCCCAAATCAGAATCAACAAATTAAAAATGTAGAAAAATTTATGGTTGATAAAACTGATGTAAATATTCCTAAAACCCAAGTGCATTTCAGTTTTGAAGGAGAGATTGCTAAAATCAAGATAACCATACGTCTCACTGAATTGGTGACTCAATACATGTACAGGTCCCAAGTTTTGAAAATTTTGAACATAGGGAACAATACACACACTCTAAAATTGAATGATGACAAACCAGAACTATTGTTTGGTCCCGAAGTTGAGGGAAAATACCAAGAAGGAGTTTTCCCTCCTTTCTATGTTAGCCTAAACATACATGACAAAATATTACACAATGCTATGCTAGATTCCAGTGCCTCACACAACCTCATGCCTAAGGTGTGATGGATAGGTTAGGCCTAGAAATAATCAAACTGTACAAAGACTTATACTCTTTCGATTCGAGTAGAGTCAAGTGTTTGGGCCTAATCAAGGATCTTTGTGTCAATATGGCGCAAATACTTACTAAGAGTCTATTCATGGACATAGTTGTTGCTGATATTCCCTCAAAGTATGGCATGATTTTGTCTAGATCATGGGGAAGAAAACTTCAAGGCAACCTCCAAATGGACATGTCATATGATACTATCCTTGTCTTCAATCAAACTAGGAGATTGTATTGGGAATCTCACATGAAGTATATGGTAAGTAGCCTAGATAGGCCAAATAGCACCCCTATTTATTCCATTCATTTATATTTGGACTCTTTCATCTTATATAATGAAAATTACATTGGTAAGCAGGTGAAATAAAATGATAAAGAGCTAGGCTCTCCAAAACACTCACACTCACCCTCAAATGAAGAACATGACAACCAGAACTCTGGCAGCCCTGAACAACAATACAGTGACAAATATGAACTAGAAACACTTTGGAACATAAGATTTGATGGCTCTTGTGGTAAGGCTAGTTTGGGAGCTAGTGTCTAGATACATAACACAAATGAGGGCCATTCATACAAAATATACTTTCAGTGCACTAATAATGTTGTAGAGTATGAGGCTCTCCTTCTTGGTTTGCACTTGCTTAAAGACTTGGGAGCTAAGAAAATATATTTCCAAGGAGATTCAAAACTTATCATTAAAAAAATCAAAGGTGAGTACTCAACAAAGAATTCAAGATTAAGAGAGTACAAAAATGCAGCCCTAGATCTCCTCAAAAATTTTGAGAAATATGAACTCATTTACATTCCTATAGCCCAAAATAGTCTTGCCAATGAGCTTGCATTTTATGCCATCAATTTCCAAATACCACATGCAAGTGAAAAATACACTATCAAAGTCAAACACCATCCTATAGTACCTAAAAACATTAACCATTAGCAAGTGTTTGAGGGTGATGAACAAATTGATGAATTTTTGCAATCTAGGAATGAATTTACAAGAACAAAACCAAGCCTAGAACATGATGAGGTGGTTTTTGCTGAAGAGCAAGTTCATAAAACATACCTGTCCCCTACTGCTGATATAAATTTGATTACACATCCTTGTGAGGCATAATTGTTTGAGGATCTAGACCAAACGGACCTTGAGGTCTTACAATGTGAAGATGATACATTACCAAGTGGACTTGCACCATTAGAAGAGTTGTTTGAATTTAATGATGTGGCTAAAAAACCAAAGATAGAATCCACCAAGAATGATGTAGAGGAGTATAACATAGGCAGCCCAAAGGAACCCAAAATGATCAAGCTCTCCAAAACTCTTCCTCCGCTCATAAAATAGAGTTATATTGAACTTTTTCAAGAGTTTAAAGATGTTTTTGCATGGAGTTATGAAGATTTTAAATCATATGATACAAGCATTATTCGACATAAAATTCCTCTTAAGGAAAATCAGAAACCTTTCAAACAAAAGTGGAGGAGAATAAACCCTGTTTTACTACCTTTAGTTGAGAAAGAGATTAACAAAATGTATGATTCTAGGATCATAGTTCCCATCAAATACTCAAATTGGGTTTCCAACCTTGTGTTAGTTAGAAAGAAGATCGGGGAGATTAGACTTTGCATTGACTTTAGAAATCTGAACAAGGCCTATTTGAAAGATAATTACCCCTTGCCTAAAATGGATCACATACTTAAAAATGTAGTTGGCTATAAGAGAATCTCAATGCTTGATGGTTTGTCCGGTTACAACCAATTTCTAGTATTCCCAAGTGATCAACACAAAACTGCCTTCACCACAACTTAGGGTACATTCATGTGTGTCAAAATTCCATTTGGGTTGATGAATGCGGGGGCCACTTTCCAAAGGGAGATGGAAATATATTTTTCAGAAGACATAGGCTACTTCATAGTCATTTACCTTGATGACATCACTGTTTACTCTAAGACTGATGAAGAACACTTGGTCTACTTGAGAAATTTTTTTGAAAAGTGTAGGAAATATGGCCTATCTTTGAACCCCAAGAAAACAATGTTTGGTATCCAGGAAGGAAAATTCTGTGGCCACATCATCTCCGAAGAGGGAATCAAAATAGACCCCAAAAGGATTGAAGGAATATTGCAAATCAGCCATCCTAGAAACATTAAGGAATTGAAATCCTTCATTGGGAAAATCAACTTCTTGATGAGGTTCATCCCAAACCTTGTTGAAATCTTAAGGAATATTACAAAAATGCTCAAAAATGATATTGGAGTTAAGTGTACTTTGGAAGAAAAACAATCTTTTGAACTGGTTAAGCAACCACTCACCCAAACACTAGTTCTAATCAGTCCTGATTTTACCAAAGATTTCTATATTTTCTCATTTGCATTTGAACATACCATGGCTATAGTGTTGTTACAAAAGAACATTATGGGGCAAGAAAAACCCATAGAATTCTTTATAAAATCCCTTAGAGATGCTCCTCTAAAGTACAACATCATGGAGAAACAAGCCTTCACCTTGATTAAAGAATCAAAAGATTTTATAGTTTATATCTTACATTCCAATATCATTGCTTTTGTTCTACACATAGTTGTCAAAGACATTATGAATCAGGACCATGATGGTAAGAGAGGAAATTGGGTTGCTATTATCTTAGAATATGACTTAGAAATCAGACCCACTATACTGGTTAAAGGACAAGGACTTGCAAAAATTATGGCTGAATCAAATTTCAAAGCATTAGATATGAATATGGTTGATGTTTTAGAAGAACAAGAAGAGTGCACAACCCCACATGTTGAAGAATTATTTTTGAGTTCATTCTGGTATGCTGATATCCTATATGTGTTTTTCTATCTCAATGCTCCTCCTACATTATCAAAGACAAAAGCTAGATTCCTGAAACTAAAAGATTTAAAATTCTACATTTTAGATGGAATATTATATTGGAAGAATCCTATTGATATATTGCTTAAGTTTTTTCTTGAGGATGATGCAGGTAATATCATGCATGAACTACATGACTGAGAGTGTGGAGGCCATATTTACTAGAAAACCACAACCAAAAAGATCCTTAGAGCTGGCTACTATTGGCCCACCCTTTTCCCTGACACCCACAAACTGGTCATGACTTGCCATAAGTGCCAATTTTTTTATGGAACGAGAAAACTCTTACCTTTTCCTTTGCATCCCATTACTGTTGAAGCTCCTTTTCAATAATGGGGTTTATACTTCATTGGCGAGATTCACCCCACCTCATCTGCCCAACATAAGTGGATCCTCCCTGCTATTGATTATTTTACCAAGTGGATAGAATCCATCCCCTGTAGGAATACCACTGATTCAGTCATTATCAAATTTCTCGAGACAAACATCTTGTCTAGATTTGGGTGCCCCAAAAATATCATCACAGGTAATGCTACTGCCTTTACTTCCAAAATAGTGGTTGAATTTTTTTATAAATACCACATCATAATAGGACATTCCACAACTTATTACCCTCAAGGTAATGGACTAGCTAAATCCTATAACAAAAGCTTGGTCAATATCATCAAGAAACTTTTGGAACTGAATCAAACAGCATGGCATGGAAAGCTATTACATGCACTATGGGCTGATAGACTAACCACCAAGAAATCAATCGGTATGTCTCCCTATCAACTAGTGTATGGTATGGATGCCATTTTCCCAAAATAATTGGGAATTCTGGTGATAAAGCTTCTCCAAGAAGTGAAATATTTTAGAAGAAAATGACATGCAAATGAGGCTAAACCAAACCATTAATTTGCAGCAGACAAGGGAAGAAGTTTAGAACAAGACTCAAGCAGTGCAAGAAAACATAAAGAAAATATTT